>ML792200.1:147549-219753 GCA_009831015.1 Picea engelmannii
ACCTTTCTTCTGACCTAGTTGTTAGACGTAAAGCAAGATGATTCCTTACTTCTGACCTCGTTGTTAAACGTAAAGCAAGATGATGATGTGTTCCTTGCTTCTGACCTAGTTGTTAGACGTAAAGCAATATGATTCCTTGCTTCTGACCTTGTTTTTAGACGTAAAGCAAGATGATGATGTATACCTTGCTTCTGACCTAGTCGTTAGACGTAAAGCAATATGTGACTGACACTGAGCTACCAACTTAACAACTATGACATTGAGCCAGTGTAGTACTGTGATCTGCCAGCCTAGTGTTGTGATGAGGTATCATTTTTACTGATACATTTTGATGCATATGATGATGGAATTCTTTCGAGAATGGTGATGTTGTCGATGAAGAAAACTTTCGATGACTTGTAAATATGCTAGCCAATGTTCCAAGATGATATTGACGATACTGTCCTCCTGATGCCACTGATGATGCAGACCTCTCTCGCCTGATGCTGTTGAAGAATACCCTTGTTGTTAAGGGGAGTGTTGAAATAATGTAACTGCAAAGAGTATTCTTATTATTATTATTATTTTATTCATAAAATTAATCCCCATTGTGGATTAATCATGTCGGTAATTGTATTAGGACCAAATCCCCTTTTGCGGATTGGTCAATGGACAATTGTAATAGGCATAATAAGAAGTCAACCCCAGTAGTTATTATTGAGACCCAAAAATAAATTAAAGGTGGGTTTACCCACCCAGAGTGAGAGGTCAGCCCTGCCAGTGAAGACCCTTCACATGTGCCAGTCTTGTATATATAGAGAGGCTAGCACCTCACTTTATCATACAACACACTTGCTCATTCTTAAGAGGCAAGTTGCAACTTACTAGTTGGAGAGAGGGAAAAGAGTGGCGCATCTTTTGGGGAGGACTATCTGTATTGGTTTGAGTTATCTCTTGAAAATTGTATTAGCAATTTATGATAAGGAAGTTTTTGCTGGGTTTTCTTCCCCTAGAGGGTTTCCCATAATAAATATTGTGTCTCTTGTGAATGTGTATTTCTCAGTGATCTTGTTCTTATGTTGCTCTTATCTATTGAAATGCAAAGAACTATAATAATGGCATAAACATTAACACTTATCAGTGGAGGTCAAAGCAAGACTCCAGCAAGACCAGCAGGGCAGGTGTCATCGGGTGCGCAGCAACTTCGGACACCAACCAGACATATGCCAGGATATCGTGGCTTCCAGAGGGGATCCACTTTCACTACACCTCGGTGACCGACGCCTCAGCAGCGGACACCTTATCGGGAACCACAACATCAGCAGCAGCATTAACTATAGCAACAACAGTTTAGGCCTATTTAGTAGAACAGACCAGGATTCCAGTCCGGTGGGACATCTTCTACTTCAGGTACCAGGAGTACTGGACCAAAGAAGGGGTGTTGGACATTTGAGGAGCCACACTACCAGCATGATTGCCCTATGGAGAGGACTAGAGTGTCTGGATCAGTCAGACCCACTACCGTGGGATATATGGGCAAGGCCCATCAAATTCATGCAACGGTGAATAATCGCCAGGCAGAGCACCAGTCGATTGTGCTAGAGACGTCAAGTATCATCGCTGACCATAAATTTAGAATTTTGATAGATCTTGGTGCTACCGAGAGTTTCATTTCTGGTGCATCACTAAAAAGGATTAAGGTAAAGGTAGTCGAAGAGGATGAGTTTAGCTTTGTAGATATGGCTTCTGGAGCCAAACAGAAGGTTGGAGGAAAGGTTACGGACTGCACCCTCAACTTGGTATAGTTTGTCACCAGGGCCAACCTGTATGTCACGATATTAGGATCTTATGATGTCGTGATTGGTATGGACTGGTTGGAATCGCATGAGGTGATACTCAACTGTAAGACGAAACGGTTGAGCTTGGTTGATGATGAGGGACAAAGACGCATGATTGTAGGTCAGAACCAGGGAGTTTCCATGAGGTTCATCTCTTCCTTGTAGCTACAGAAGAGCATGTGCAAGGGGTGTAAGATTTATGCGATCTTTGCATTAAACGATAAGGAAGTAGCGGAAGGTCTAGAAAACCTTCCAGTGGTGAGATATTTTGCATACCTCTTTCCGGAGGAGTTACCTAGGATGTCGTCGAAGAGGGATTTGGATTTTACCATAGACCTAAAACTGGGGACTGAACAAATAGAAAGAATGTCTTATCGGATGTCGACCCCGGAGTTACAGAAGTTGAGAATGCAACTGAAGGAATTGTTGGACCTAGGACTGATACGTCCAAGTGTGTCACCATGGGGTGCGCCTGTTATTTTCATACAAAAGAATGATGGGTTGTGGAGGATTTGCATTGACTACCGTCAATTGAACAAGGCAACAATCAAGAATCAATGTTTGTTGTTGAGTATAGATTATCTATTTGATCATATGAAGGGTGCGACGGTGTTCTCAAAGATCGATTTGTGATCAAGGTATCACTAGTTACGAATCAAGGAGGAGGATGTCCCTAAGACTGCCTTTAAGACGAGGTTTGGACATTACGAGTTTACTGTTTTACCATTTGGACTGAAAAACGCCCCAGGGGTAATTATGAGTTTGTTGAATGGGGTGTTCCACGATTACTTGGACAAGTTCGTCCAAGTATTCATTGATGATATTTTGATTTACTCCTGGACGACGAAGGAGCATGATGAGCACTTGCGCTTGGTACTAAAGTGTCTGCGAGAGCACAAATTGTATGGGAAGTTGTCCAAATTCTCATTTTATCAATCGAAGATTCACTACTTAGGGCATGTCATCTCCGGCGAATGTATCGTCGTGGATCCAGCAAAGGTCGAGGCTATTATGGAATGGCCTGATCCGACAAATGTCTTGGAAGTGCGTAGCTTCATGGGTTTAGCAGGATACTATCGACGGTTCGTTGAGGGATTTTCGAAGATAGAAAATCTGATCATGGAGTTACAGAAGAAGAAAAAGAAGTTTGTTTGGATCGAGAAATGCACGGAGGATTTTAGAAGACTCAAGGAGTTGTTGACAATGACACCAATACTAAAGGTCCCTGACATGGACGCAGACTTCATGGTATGCACTGACACATCCAAGGAAAGCTTAGGCGGAGTCCTGATGCAAGACGGTCAAGTGATCACTTACATCTCGAGGAAACTGAGAAGGCATGAGGAGAACTATGCGATTCACAATTTGGAGTTGTTAGCCATCATATATGCCTTGAAGGTTTGGAGACACTACCTTGTTGGACAAAAATTTGAACTAAAGACGGACCACTGTGGACTAGAGCACATCTTTACGTAAAGCGACATGAACGCACGACAATGGCGTTGGTCGGAATTGCTTAGCGAGTATGACTTTGAGATTACTTACATAAAAGGAACAGTGAACCAAGTGGCAGATGCATTGAGTCGGAGACCACGCATATTTTTAGTGTTTCCTCTTCAGACGAATCTACGTGAAAAGATTCTAACTTTACAGCATGACTATGACTGGTACAAAGAGGTCGAGGTTTTTATCGGACAAAACACAATGATGGTACCAAGATTTGAAGGATTTACATTTGACGATGATGGATTATTGAGTTTTAAAAATGGGATTTATGTACCACCGAACGACGAGTTGAGGAGCTTGATCCTAAGTGAGGCTCATAGAGAAGTATACATGGTTCACCGAGGAGTCACGAAGATGAGGGTGGACCTTAAACCCTTATTCTTCTGAAAGGGAATGAAGGCAAACATAGTCAACTATGTGGTCAAATGTCTAGAATGTCAGCAAGTAAAAGCTAAACATAGACACCCAGCAGGATTACTACAGCCACACGCTATTCCAGAATCAAAATGGGAGGTTATTTCGATGCATTTTATTGTTGGATTGCCACTGAGGGCAAGGAGACAAGACTCGATTTTCGTAGTAGTGGACACTCTGACAAAGAGTGCTCACTTTATTCCTGTGCGTACAATGTATTAGGTGCCTGACATAGCTAGAGTTTTCATCAGTGAGATTATGAGGCTTCATGGCGTGCCTAAGAGGATTATATCCGATCGAGGATCAGTGTTTACTAGACTATTTTGGACGAGTTCCCAAGAGGCCTTGGGAACCCAACTTAACTTCAGTATTGCATATCACCCGGAGACTGGCCGGCAGACCGAACGAATGAACCAGACATTGGAGGACATGTTGTGCATGTATGTGATGGACCAACAAAAGCGTTGGGAAGAATTCTTTCCACTAGTGGAATTCGCTTATAACAACAATTACCAAAGCACCATTAATATGGTGCCTTTCGAGTTTCTTTATGGGCGATCGTGTCGGACGCCTTTGAATTGGGATCGGCTTGAGGATAGGGTCCTGGTGGGACCAGAAGCGATCCAAGAAATGGAAGAGCAAATGAAAACAATAAGACAAAAGATTAAAGAAGCACAGGATCGACAGAAGAGTTATGCCTATGCGCATCGTGTTGACCGTACTTACCAAGTTGGCGATCGAGTCTTCTTGCGAATAAAACCGCATAAGAGTTCGATCAAGTTTGGAAAGGGAGCTAAACTATCTCCTAGGTTTGTGGGACCTTTCGATATTGTTGAGAGGAAGGGGCCCATGGCCTATCGACTAGCCTTGCCTGATTCTTTGAGGCGTATGCATGATGTTTTTCACGTATCTGTTTTGAGGCATTATATTAGTGATCCTACACACGTTATTGACTTGAGTTCCTTGCAGGTATTGGATGAGAGGGCACTCACGGCTGAGTCGATCTGCATCATGGATCATCGCGTTCAAAATCTACGACGTCGAATAGTAGATCAAGTCCAGGTACAGTGGGACAACTATAGTCTGCACTCGGCGACCTGGGAGGATGCATATGATATGCGCCAGCTGTTTCCATTTTTGTTTGATAGATAGACTTATGATACTGTGATACACATTATTTCGACACTTATACTGTGAAACTTCGAGACAAATTTTAGACAAAGAGGGGGTGTATGTAACATCCCTCTCTTGCGCACACTGAGTGAACTTATTCTTTGAGGACACTTGCTCGCAAGTGATCCAAATTATTATACTATTAAGCATTTGATTTTGATTATGAGGCGTTATGGGTAGATGACATGTTGTTTTGTTGCATTGACATAGACAAGTGCTATTGACTTGGTTTTACTGAGTGTGCAGGATTTTGGACCTTGAGGATGCAAAGGCATCGAGGGAACCCCTTGGACTCCGGATCGAGTCAAGGAGTGAACTATTGGGGTTTGATTGTTTTATATGTTATATTAGTGCATCTGATTAGATGATATGATTATGGATATATTTCTGACATGATTCGTTGATGATGCAAGCTGACGATAGCTTGTCGACCAAACTCACATGTGGAGTAGAGGGGTCATGCACGACTACCAGATATGTTGAGGGAGAGGTGTGGACAGCAGCCCTGCCACAGTCTACTAACACTCTCGTCATGGCTTGAACTGTAGGTTAACAATTACCTAGTTCGAGAGGACCCACGATGCCATGAGGGAAGACTACGATAGTCGCTCACGATGATTTTAAGGGGCGCGCAATAAGGCAGGGGCCTTATTCCTTAGAGGCCCTTAGTATCCCACAAGATCACTTGGTGGAGTATTGACTCCAGGGGTTTTTGATGTCTACCAAGTCAATCAAGAGGTGAGTGGCACCCTTGGAGAATGTGGTGCGTCCTGAAGGGCACGTCGCGCAAGAAAAATGGAAAGAGGCGAGTGGCACCCTTGGAGCACGTTGTGCGTCCTGAAGGGCACGTTGTGCAAGAAAAATGGAAGGAGGCAAGTGGCACCCTTGGAACACGTAGTGTGTCTTGAAGGGCATGTCACGTTTTTATTTAATAAACGAATAAACCTATATGGCCTTAGGACGAATAAGGTGATAAGAAAAAAAAATTAAAACAATTTCCCTAATAAAATGTTGCCCAGCCTCAAAAATTAAAATCTAGGTCTAGGTGAAACTTGTGGTAAAATAAAAATATGTTTGTAAAAATAAAAATAAAATAAATAAATAAAAATGATAATCATCATTAATCATGTGTCGAGAAGGGGGTGACGAATGCTTTTAATTTATAAAAATATTTGCGAGATAAAATTTTAAAAAGGGGGAAATAATTGTTTTGTCACTTTTACTAATTAAAATTTGTTAATTAAAAAGGGAAAAGGGAAAAAGTTAATTTTCTACACCTGCCAAATTGATTTTTAAATAAAAAGGGAAAGAGGGAAATCTAAAATAATTAGGAAACTAGGAAAAAGTGGGAAACATAAAAAGAAATGGGAAACTCAAGGAAAAAGCAAAAAGTCTAACTTAGTAAGGTATCTAGCATTTAAGAACTTTATAAATTAAACTCAACTAGTAAATTAGTAAGGGGGAAAGTCATTAAAAATTGTAAGGGGATATGGGGACACCTAGGAGCGATTCTAGGAATGATTTTAGGTGGGTGAGGGAAATAGGGGTAATTAATTAACTAACGAAATTAATTTATGGAGGAATGAAGGGGATGGGTGACACATGTACGGGGAGGATTTTTATGAATTAAATTATTAAACATTAAATTAAAGGGGATTTTGGGAAGGTAAAGGACTTCTAAACTCTATATAATGGAGGGAGGAGAAGGATGAGAGATCGCTTTTGTTTGCGTAACGTTACGCTGCAGAAATTTATACTTGACTGACTTAGCTTATGGGAGTTGGGATACCCAGATCAGTGAGGAGTGGTAGCTTGGCCTTGCAAGGTGAGATGGGAGCTAGTTGATTCTCTGGTTAGTGTGTGTGGCCCCTTTGCGGCTTGGGGGGCTAAGGGGGAAGAAAAGTACCCCTAGCATTGGTTGATAAGTACCAGTGAAGTCTCCTCGGTCGACAAGCGGGAGTTGCACGGAGTGCACGGGACATCAACTCAAAGCGGGTGACTTGGGCTACAGTACGCTTCCTTGTTTCTACATGGTGGATTGTTAGTATGATTTATGCTTTCAGTTATGTATGCTTAATCAGGTAAAGAATATGATAGTCTTAGAATTCTAGTTGATGACTAAAATTTCCCCCGTAGCCTTAGCTTGATGTTGATTGATTCACATGGCCTTCGATCCCTACATGACTTGACTGTCCTATGGTTTATTGATTTGTGATGATTTGTGGTTTATATTTTTTCCTTCATCCCTAACTCATCATTCCACGCCTGAGCAGTCGGCCAGGAGCCTAATCTACGGTCGTCACTTCGGTGTTAATAGACCTATGGATCTAAACACCCTTCTTTTCTGTGTGTGGATGATGAGCGAAGGATGTTCTTTCCAATCGTTTGCCCATGTTGATTGTTCTAGGTAGTGTGTGGTCTTGCGCCTTGATGTGTTTAATTAACCCTGCAATTTTTTATTGATGGTGAAGTTTTCTTTAACTTTGTGTTTTTATATAGTGTTGGACAACTTAACTCTGTGTGGATTTATTAATGACCTTATTCTCTACATTTTTTTTTGTGTGTGCACCTTAATTTATTTGAAGAAAACTTTTGTCTGTGTTTTTCTTTTACTCTAACCCATCCAACGTTGGCTTGTGTGTTATTCACTTGACTGTGATCCTTATTGAAAAGCCAGCAATTGCAGTTAAGCATGACATTTATTTTGTTTACGATAGCAACTAATGTCAGTTAAAAAAAAAAAAAAATTACTTAGACCCTGTGGATAGCAAACTTTAGACTCAATTGTGAATCACTTAGATGGGAAATGAGCTACTTATTATTGATAAATATATTATAGGTCGGTCTGCATTTTCATGTTGAAATCCATGTCTGTTTGTGATTTTGTCTGTCTGTTGTTATGTTTGTCTGTGTTTTTGTGTTTCGTGTTGAAATCACATCATTTTTTTTTACTGCGTGTTAATTGACTTCTCAACCGAGTTGATTTCGTTTATTGCGTTGAGCTCTTAGTGGTTAAATTCCAACCTAGAATTCCCACTTGTTGTTGTGCCTTGTTTTGGTTGGGGTGAAATTATTGTGGGCGTCTACCTATGTTGACGCAAGGAGAATAGCTTATTTGGGGCTCTCTCCTTGCGCTCCATGTGTGGGTGCCTTCTTGATGCCTTGGCTCTTGGTTGATGGTCGAACTTGATGGCATGTCGCTCGATGCGAATGGGAGATTGGACTTATAGTTCATTATGGTTCATGTTTTTTTTGCATTGTTATGTGAGAACCCATGAATGTTTCTGACAGTATATCCCTTGGCCACTTGTTAAGACCGAAATCATGCTTGTAAGACTACAATTTTCCAACTGTTACCTGGAGATTTTGGCCAACTGTTATGTCTGTGTTTTTCCTTATGTTACCTGGCATTGGCCTTTAGTTAAACTGTGATTTGCCCCTTTTTTTTAGGAATGCAATTTGTTGCTTAATACATGCTCGATCGCTCTTCATTAATTACCACCTGCGTTTTCATTTAATGATGGCATAAATTCTCAGCAATTTACAATTTAAGGCATGTCCGTGTACCAATTTTACAGTTGATTGCTTGCTCTTTTAATAGCAACTCTTAGCTGACAGGTGAAAAGAGATGACATGTTTTACACAATAGTTTATTTATCATTTTTTTTTTATGGACAGCTTCTCCCTTAACATCCTTTGTTTAGTACAGTATTCAATTTGATTGGACAACCCTTTTTCCGATTAGACACCCTTTAATTTAATTGAGACCAGACTTGTCATTAGTTTGAAATTTGATTTTACTAGACTTGTTAAATTAGAAGGTAGTTATTGCTTATAGTGTTAGTGTTGACTTAATTAAGCTTGCTAAATTTGATTTGCATTTAGAGTTATTTTAGATGGTACCTTGATGACCAAATTATAATTTAGACTTGCTCCATGTGATTTGCATTTAATTTTAAAATGACGGTACATTAAGAACTAATTTGTAAATTAATATCGTTAACAAGTGGGATAATTGCAGCTGGTGCATTAATATTGTTAACGTCGTCTATGAGGTTAATTGCTAAACTAGATTGTATTTAGTAAAAAAATTAGATTTTCCCAATTCAGATTGCACTTAATGGTAAATTAGATTGGCATGTATTGACTAAATTGTGATTTAGACATGATGATTTAGAGGGTAAGTTATGTTACTTTAGATTGGTATTTATAGATTGATTTAGACGGGATTAAAGAGCTGGGTTGGTGACGAAGTCATGTATTGGCTTGTGTCTTCCCTTGTTGTCGTCCTCTTGCATCTCATCGACCTATTGTTGGGGTGTGGGTGTGGTCATGTGTCAGTTATTTCGGCCCCCTAGTGCGTGGGTTGGTCTTGAGTCTATGGTCTAGATAGAATATGTTGCACCAGGGTTATTTTTGCGCCTCTCATCTGGGGACAGCATGATTCTTGATGAGGGGATCATGGCACACCCTATTGGATAGTGGTGAATGATAACTTGGTCGGATTCGGTGCCTTCCATGTGATTTTTGTTGAGTGTTGTAAGTTGGTCTTCGACGCATGGGTTGATCACCTTCATGTGTTTGGTTCGCGGGCCTTGAGGTTCTAGTCTTGATCATCAAGGTCGTTGTGTTGGGATGGGGATGTTATCCCTTATCTTGTAGGCATGGTCATGTTTTCATCGGGAGGGTAGTCGTTTCTCCTTGTTTTCCTACGCTTGTTTCGCCCAGTTACCCCTGTGCCAGTGAGTGGAGTCATAGTTGCTTGTTGCATGGACTGCATGCTTGTGTTCGTCGCCAGTGGTGTGGTTAAACTTTTTTCATCATCTCCTTCCTTCCTAAAAACAAAAAAAAAAAACTTTGCAGTCTGCTTCGCTTGTAATCATAATGATAGGGTCATTACAGCTCGCACGGTAATTGCTGAAAGTTCAAAAAGTTCACCCTGGTGGCTAAAATTCTCATAATGGCCTAGAAACTATCCCAAATGATGCGCCCTTCTCTATCTCTCAGTCCTGATGACTGACTGGCCCCTCTGTTGGTGTGTCTGGACCCTGGATGGATCCCCCTAGGGGAATGCACCCCTCTCTCACTAGAAAAATGTGCCCTCGTGATTCCATCAATGGAATCAGCTGAGATGTATCTTAAAATGATCACCTTGGCCTACTGGGAAATGGGTTGGAATAGTTTCCTTGGATCTAATCTGATGATCGCTCGGGAACCCTGAATGTGTTCGCCAAAAGTGTCGCACTCCCAACTCTGGAAAATGCACCCGAGATGATTCCTTAATTTGAATCTAACGAGGAACCAGGCGAAATATTTGCCTTGCCTTCCTCTCAACTGGGTCGGAGGGGAATCTATGAACTCTCCCTGGATGGGACAATTCGATCCACTGAACCTCCTTAGGAGCTATGCCCTCACCCTGGATAAGTGTGCCCTTACTATTGGACCCTGTGTAACTGCTTTTGAAGAATCATGCAAGACCTGTGTGATCTTCTCGGTGACTAGGGTGTGTCTCTCAACATTGAAATCAGCCAACTTGTGTCTTCCTCCTAGAATCCACTGAACTATCTCTCCTGAGATGCGCCTCTCTCCTCAATGACAAGTCATAATCTGCATAATGATGAATTAGGTCGTTGACCCTTCTCTTATAGCTTTTCTAAACCCTAATTCACTGTCAAAACCCTAATTCATTGTTGACTTCCAAATTTAGCTTGTATGTTCTATTTTTAGCTCATAATGGCTTAAAAGCGCTTTTAACCACTTCTAGCTCAATGTCACTTTCTGAACATAACACCTTTGACTGGAGTGACCTCTAGTAATCATGTTTACCCCTTTTCCGACCCTAGATATAGTCTAATGGGGTGGTTTAGACCATTAAGCCTCCTCTCTAGAGCTCCTAGTTGGAAAGGGACATTACATCTATGATAGAGGAGGTGTCAACAAATGCTCCATATAACTGGAAGAATAACCAGCTGGAGGAGATTCAGCTAAATACCAAGGAAGGGTCTCCAAAATCCATACTAAAATCATACTGATGAGATAAGGACTCGTGATATTGTTCTCTATTCAAGGGTGACATAAGTAGCTTCCATATAAAGAACGTGACTCATTCTCATCCTTCTTTTTTTTGTTTTTTGAACTTTTTTTTGTCTTTTTCATATTATAAAGCCTAAAAAGGAATAAAATAATGTTATAGTATAGTGGAGGAAACAAGCATCGCAGGCGAGAAAACTAGTTCCAAGCGCAAGGAACATACTTATGCTTAATGCAAGGAAACGTGTGCAGGATATGGATACTCGAGGAAATTTTCTTCTAGGGATAAGGTGTCAAGTCGCAAAAGCCAAACATTGTAAGGTTGGTGACTATTCGAGAATGCATACAAGTGGATATATAACAATAAGATGAAGCCATCATTAGGCTCGAAAAGCACAAGTGGTAAATATGAAATGAAATTACAATTCAACACATAAATGAGGGAGCCCCATAGGTATTGGCTAGAAAAATATTGAGAAGAAGATATGTCGCTTCAACATAAATTCATGGCAGGACTAAACAAGACTCTCGAACCTATAAAATTATTTCAGCATGGGTGCCAAACTTTGAACAAGGTTCTAACTAGGGCACCCATCAACGATAGACTCTACAACGTGAATTACAACACTTCTAAACAACAAATAAGGTTCTATGTTGAACCTTAGTGGGGTCAATCCTAAGGTAAAATGAAACAGGAAATGAATAATGCAATAATGCATGAAGGGAAAAATATAACATATATGCCAGTTTCAAGATCATTACCTATCACAATGTATCGACATGGAAGAAAAGGTACAAAAGAAAAATGTCTTCAAAGTCTTGTATGTAAGACCAAAAACACTCACACAAAAGTTAATAAGTCCAATATAGAAACCTCTGATAAAAACAAGTATTATGGGATACAGAACTTGAAAACAAGAAACCCTAATAAGTCAATATGTAGAGAGCAATGTACAGACTTATGGCTTATGCATTGTAGTGCTCCGGGTAGAGCCCATTGCTAGGCTCAGGCCAAGGGTTTCTTTGGAAAAAAACCTGTAAATTTTCCAGTTCAGGAAGAGGTTGAAAATCCATAATCATAGCTTCAAGGATAGCCTCGTGTGAAGGAAACTCAACATCCATGAAATTGGGGTTTTACAACACACAAATACTAGGGCTCAAGGTCTCACAAATAGTAATATCAGACTCAAGTGGAAACACATGATCACTCGGGCCAAAAGGGGAAATCAAGAACTCACTTGCCCCCATTGGATAAACTACATGATCAATTATTGAGACCTTGTCTCAAGAAGGAAAAAATGACTGTAAAGATCCTTTCTTCGAAGAAATTGAACACCTAGTATAAGACGCCACATAATTCACTTGTGACAGGGAAGAGTCTACTAGAACACTAGGAACATACAAAGGGAAAAATTGAGCTAAAGTTGAACTAGGATGGTGATTATCATATGAAATTTGATCAATAGTGACAATGCTTCTTTTGTGAGGGAAATGCATCACATGAAATAGCGTAGACACCACAACAATTATCACATATATATAATCATGCCCAAGAATGATATGAAAGTCCAAAGGGCCTGGCACCACTAAAATATCAACAAGAATAGTCTTCCCACCTAACGTGATAAGCAACAAAGGAAGAATCCCCACACATTCACTAGGTCTTATGTTGAAAGATAGCAGCTCACTCGCAACTTACACAAGCTTGGGAGAACCCAAAGCTTGCCAAGCCAAGGAGGATAAAATACTTGTAGAGTATCCTTCATCTACATTACATCGATGAATTCCTTTCAATATAGATTCAACTAGAACCATTATCTGGAAAGGTCCAGAAGAAGGAAGGCGAGGCTCCACAAGATCATTCCAATCAAAGGAAACCATCCCAAGACTTGGAGGGAGCGTACGTGGAGAGAATGAAATGCCCCCTTTTTCAAAAGGTACTGAATTAGAAATTCTAAGGACATGGTCAAAGGATGCATCACTCCCAAAAATAAGAGTTGGATCGGCTGAACATTGGATCAGCGAGATCACTTCCTTATACTTGTCACTCTCCAAGAGAAGAGTGGGATCGGTCGAAGATTGCATTGGTGTGACCACTTCCTCGACCATTGTTTGAATAGGATGCAAGACAACATGGTCAAGAGATGCATCACCCCCTAAAACAAGAATGGTTTCAGTAGAAGATTGCATCATCACCACCACTTCATCAACTAATGATTGAATAGTTTGTTTGGAAATCGAAGACGACAAAGAACTAGAAGGGCCTTCAAAGAAGGACCACGCTCTTCATATCATGGAAATAGTTGGGCACAAATGAGTGAGGTTATATCCTTCAAAAATATTACAAGGGATCTTTGGCTTACGTCCTATACATCTAGGTTTCACGATAGTATCAATTCCCCAAGCATGACTTGCAGTGGTCGGTGGGTTTCCCCAAGGATGACTTCCAACAGCCGGTGGATTTCCCTTAGCATGACTTTCAATGGCTAGGTGTTGATCTCCAACCTGACTTCATAGGTTGGTGATGTTTGTATTGTATGACTAGCAGTTACTAGACTCATGTCCCTAGCATGACTTGTAGCGACCGGTTGCTTGGCTTCAACATGACTCGTAGAGGTTGTTGACATATCTTCAACATGACTCATATAGGTTAGAGACTTAGTTCCAATATGACTTGCAGGGACTAGACTTTTACCTCCACCATGACTCGAAAAGGTTAGTTTCTTGCCCCCATAATAAATAGCAGAGGCTAGTGACACATCTCCAACGTGATTAGTAGAGGATGGTGACTTCTTCTTCTTACCCTTACTTGTCCTATTCCTTTTATACTTTTGGTTAATAGTATCCAGACTTTCACTAGAAGAGGGAAAAGGAGAAGGAGTAGACTTCGCTAATGCAAAAGGTGAAGGATAAACATCCATATGATGCCCCTCACATAAGGTGTTTATCTAAGAAGAATCAAGAGAATTTGGGACATTCAGAGTGGTCCAAAACCAAACCGGTAGTCCAAAATTCATCCTAGGAATTTTCAAAGTGGCCATCAAGGGGGCACCAACGTTTCCAAGGAACGAAAAAGCATAAGAATCCCCTTGAGAAGGGGTCCCTTGGATGGTATCCTCGGGAAATTTGGCCATGACATTCTTATGCACAGTTTCATCCCTTGTGGGATTGTTCATGTCTGAAAAAGTCTCACACACTGAATTTGGTGAACCAGTAAAAACCTACGCCTTCTAGGAGGCGGCTCCACGCTTTCAAGAGAAATACCAGGGGTCCTTCCCAACCAGCAGAGGGGTTGGTCAACCACCTTAAATCAATGATCCAAAAGTGGTGATACTGACACAACTTAAGGCGAACTATACAAAGCAGTACTCCGCTAAAAATTCCTAAGAGAAACATTGCAAGCAAACAAATTCTCCAACACTTCAGCCTAGGTGGATAAGGTCCTGAGTCCAAAGCAATGAAAAAGTGGAAAGGGACATTTTGAATACTGAAACGGGTTGATTAAGTCCTGAGACTAATGAAAAAAGCAGTGAGAAGAAGTTATCTCTACCTCCATTGACCAGCCTCATCTAGTGCAAGCACCCACGCTTTGCAAGGCACCCTCCAGCGGTACTGAAAATTGTGATACGAAATATGCCCCATGTACCACAGGAAACCCTCTGTAGTCACCTTTGAGATCCCTAGGAAAAGAAACTAAGGTCACCAACTCACAGTCAACGTCTGGGGGGTACATTCAACAGTAAATACTGGACATATGGGCAAGGTAACTAAGCATGAATCTCTTCCAGAGGACTCTCTACAAAAGCGCCAGTGTCACTTCACAAAATCTCAAACTAGGTACGAAGCTTCCAAAGGACTGATGCCAAGGGGGCTAGTGTCACTTCAGGAAAATTTCAAACAAGTTCAAAATTTGCAGAGGACCAA
Source organism: Picea engelmannii (assembly GCA_009831015.1). Lineage (NCBI taxonomy): Eukaryota > Viridiplantae > Streptophyta > Pinopsida > Pinales > Pinaceae > Picea > Picea engelmannii. Next base: position 162,414 of record ML792200.1, read on the forward strand.
CGCCATATGAGTTATTATCACTTCAGGAAAAATCCCAAAAACGCTCAATCCACTATGCTCATTTAGTCCTTGGAGGGGTTATCTCCTCGAATCTCCTTTATGTGACTTCATGTTTGACTCATGTGTTAGAGGAGATTCCCGACTATAATTATATGGAAGTTGGGTTTGAACTCACCCTAGCTCGGACTCTTATTTTGTTTCAATGGCCTTGGAGATTTATCTCTCCAATCCTAATCCAAATCCCTAACCTAAACTTGTTTGTGAACCCTAGAAACAAAGTGTAGTATATTTTAAATTTAGCGATTGTTCTTTACTCAAAGGGTATGGAAGTGTAAATGATGTTGTTTAAGAATATTGTGAAAATTAAACTTATAATAACATTGAAAAAGAAAACTTTTACACTAATTCTTCAAATGAAAAAGAGTTTCAAAAAAGAAAATGCATGAACAATCCTTCAAACCTTGAAATGCAATTTTTTCTCTTTCTGATGCAAAATGCACTATGCATCCTTTTGAGAAAAGCAAAAGAAGAAAACAAAGGATTTTATTTTCTGTTTTTCTTCTGAAATTCTCTCAAGATGATAAGAAAACAAAATCCTATGCTAATATATTTTTCTTTTTCAAATAACAATGCAAAAGAATGCAAAAAAAAAAGAGACCTAACTAGCAAAAAACTAGGTTTTTTTCATTTTCTTCTTCTTTCTACGAAAGAAAAACTAACAAAAGATGCTAAAAGAAAGAAATTTTTGTTGTTTTATGTTTTAAAAATCCAAGTAAAACACCAAAGAAAAATTTTGAACCCAAATACAAACTCAAGTTTCAAAGATGACCACAACGGCAACTAGAAAATTGAGATCCCGAGAACAAGACTAGTCTTATAGAAGTGCAATCCAAGAGATCAAAGAAGGAAAAGAAGAATCCAAATCTTTTATTTTTTCTTCCAATATGATACTTTATCCACCTACCAACTCCCAAAAAACATTTTAGACAAAACGGAGTCCAAATGACCCCTCAAACAATCAAAACATGGCCCAAAAAAGGATGAAAAATAGTGAAAAAACCACCTTCTAGGGGTTGTATGTGGTTTGTTCCATTGTATATAACATATATAAGCTTGTGTACGTGAATTGTTTCAAGGAAATTCATATATGTACGCTAATTTACTCAATTAAACTCGCCTATGCCCAATAAAAACCCCTCAAACTTGAGGGAGGAGGGCTAGAAGACTCAGAAAAGATCAGAGAAATCAAGAGAATGTTGAACCAAGATTCAAAACATAGAAAGAGATTCAAAAAGAAAGGAAACCAACAAGCAAGCTAACGGCCCAAAAAGGGAGATTCCTTAGTATGGTCACCAATTTTGTTATGGAAATTTATTTCCTATGGTTTTTGGGTCAAAACCACAACAAATCAGAACCCAAGGAAACTTATCTCTGACTCTAATTAGATAGTTAATTAAAAATAACTACTTACAGTAACTAAATTTTGGAAAATATGAAGGAGATCATACCAGGAATCCTACATTTGAAGTAGATATCATTTAAGGTATTTCGCTCTAGGACTCCTTCAAGACAATCTTTTGAAAATCCTGCAAACAAAGAAGTATGCAACTACAAATAAGTAGTTACCTGCTAACTAACTAAATGTAACTAATTCAATTTAGATGTTAGATTCAAAAAAAGATACATATAATCTTATACAAAACATGGATAAACATGAAATATGGATGAGAATGAGAGATCATTTATTGATAACAGTGGAATGGGTTGGTTACAACATGTAACCCTTGCAGCACAGTCCCCCAACTAGGCTCCAAGTTCCTCCACCCAAGGATGAAGATGTATAGGAGTGCCTCCAACACTCTACACTCTAGCAGGTCCAAGGAAGACAAAGGTGTTCTTCCTGACAAGATAAGGAGAATGCAAATTCTGGAAATGAGGGTTTCCATGCAGAGGGGACAATCTCAAACATGAGGGAAATAGGGCACTTGCTATAAAATATTCAAAATGCCAACATAAGGATGCATTTCTTGACTATGTTTTTCCTCCACCCTAAGGATCTCTTTTATACTCCATTTTTATGGTTGGAGTCATTATATACGGGCTTTAGGGAGTTAGGGAACAGAAAAACTCGTAAACTCCACTCAAAAAGTCGAGATTATATTTTTTTGAGCCAAAATTAACATGTACGCGGGTTGCTAACAGGGAACCCAAATACGTACGCGATTTGACTTAAGGAACGTCACGTACAATTTGATAAATAGGGTTTTTAAATAATTTTTTGAGGAGGAAAAAGGGGATTTAAGGCCTGCAAGCATGGAAAGGGATGTAACATAGGCCAATGTGTCATCATATGCATGTATAGTGGCAAATGCCACTATAACAATGTTAGTCATGGCCAACCCTCTTCATGTCATAATGCCAAATAACCCTTCATGAATTTCATAATGTGAAACAACCATTAAGGAGCATTACAATCCAATAAAACTCTTTGAGAACATCACAATGTGATATATCCCTTGTTGAATTGTCACAATGCAACATAGTCATTTGGGAACATAATAATTCGACATAATTCAACGAAGATTAACATTGAAATGTGACATACCCATTAAAGAACTTCATAATCCAACATAACCCTTAAGGAACATTGCAATGTGACATAACCCTTTATGTTTGTCACAATGTGACATAAACACTTAGGAACATATCAATTCAACATAAGTCAACCAAGATGTATGTTGTAATGTGATATAACCATAGTCAACCATGGTCATGCATATTTAATATGGTCAATCATAGTTAACCATACTGTCCATAGCTAATTATTATCAACCAAAATCAACTAAAAACAATCATGGTCATCCATAGTCAAATATGATCAACCATAGTCAACCAAAGTCATTTTTCATCGAGTGTGGCCAACTTAACTCAACCATGCTCAACTATTGTCAACCATGCCAACCAAGTTCAACCATGTTCAACCAAATTCAACCATAGTAAAAAGTGGTCAACCATGGTTAAGAAAATGTATTGACACTACATTGCAGTATTTAATAGATAGATTTCAATGATAACAAAAACATAGAAATTACCTCATTAAAAAATTAGATATAACCTATCAAATAATAAGGAATTTCAAACACAAGAATGTATATAATTCAAAAGTTCACATAAAAATAAACTTGATTAATTATAGAAATAATTATTATTATTGTCAACCTATTAATGTGCAACATGACATATTGTTTAAATCAACCTTTTAATGCAACCATGGTCAACATTGTTGAGCCCTCAACAACCCCCCTAAGTTTTGAGCAAAACTTGGGGACCATCTTTTCTCTTTTTTTATTTGAATATTATTTCTTTTAGGTTTGTATAGACCTTGGTCCCTCATTTTCTTTACAACCTTGATCATTCTCTTGAAATGGATAAGTCAAATGAGCCTTCAAGTTTTCCTACTTGTGTCTTTCTTGGTTAACCATTTTTCAAACAATAGCCAAGAATTACCAACAAAATACAACCATAGTCGACATCTCCCTTTAGCGATGTTGCAATGAGACACAACCCTTTATGAACATTACAATGCAACATGTCCATTGAGGAATGTAACAATTCAACATAAGCCAACCAATATGTACATTGAAATGTGACATAATGATATTCAACCATAGAAAACTTTTAATGCCAACCATGGTCAACCCTCTTTATGATGAAATGCCACATAACCCTTGATGAATGTTTCGATGTGACATAAGCATTAAGGACATAATCCAACAAAATCTTTGATAACATTGAAATGTGACATAAGCCTTAATGAATTGTCAACTACAACATAACAATTAAAAAACTTAGTAATTTAACTATGGTTGACCATGGTTGACTATGATTGACATGTTTGACCATGGTTTATCATGTTTGACCATTGTTAACTATGTTTGACAATGGAGGCCTATGGTTGACCATGGTTTGACTATGCTAAACTTTCATGAACCATGGTTGACCATGGTTAACTAGTGGATTACTTTAGATGGCCATGCTTGACCATTTTTAACTGTGGCTGACTATGGGTGACCATGTTAACTATGATTAACTATGGTTGACCATGTTTTTCTAGAGTTGTCTTTGGTTGTCCATGGCTAACCATCATTGACTTTGGATTACCGTTGTTGACTGTGAGCGAATTTCATTTATTATTTTTGGTCACGTTTGACTAGTGATGACTATGTTTAACCATATTTTAATATGGTTGACTTTGGTTGAACATAGTCGACCATGGTAGACATTGGTAGTTTATGGTTGACTATTATTTCCAATGTTTGACCATGGTTGACCTGCTTGACTATGGTTGATTTTGGTTGACCATGATTATCCATAATTGACTATGGTTAATCATGGTTGAATAGAGTGACTATATTAGACCATGATTGGACATGATTGACTATGGTTATGTCACATTTCAACATACATATTTCTTAACTTTTTTTAATCATTAGATTTGGCAATGGATATGTCACATTGCAACATTCAAAAAGGAATATGTCACATTGCAATGTTCCTCAAGGGCTATGTCGGATTGTAACGTTCCTCAAAAGGTTTATCGCATTGTGTAATTCATCTTGGTTGACTTATGTCAAATTTATATGTTCCTTCATGGTGTTGTCTCATTTCGACATTCATCAAAATTTATGTCACATTGTAACCTTCCTAAAGGGTTATGTAATATTGTGACATTGCTTAATGGTTATGTCACCTTGCAACTTTTATATTTATTGAGTTATGTCAAGTTGTTATGTTACTCAATGGTTATGTCACATTACAACATTCATCAACGGTTATTTTGCATTGCAACATTAAGAGTGTCAACCATGGTTGCATTAAAAGGTTGACTTTAAAAAAATGTCACATTGCAACATTAACAAGTTGACAATAATAATTATTTTTGTTGTAGTTAATCAAGTTTATTTTTATGTGAACGTTGAGTTATCTACATTTTTGTATTTGAAATTCCTTATTACTTGATAGGTTATATCTATATTTTTAATGAGGTAATTTTTATGAGCCTTCATGTTTTACTTGAGTATTGTTTGGTTTCACTTCCTTTATGACTTTAACCAATATTGCTTTCTCAATCAATTTTTAGTTCTTATAGGTTGCTCAATTTCCTTCTTGATTTTCAAATTGAGCCCAACTTCAAAATCAGTCCCCTTCCATTCCTTGATTACCAAATTTCCTACCCGAAGTGATGGCCCTATCCCAGCATTAGTTGATGAAATTTCCAATTTGTAATTATTTACATTTGATAAGAAAATGAGACAACTAATAAGGAGAAATCACAAACATAGGAGAATTAGCTTGAATTCTGAAGTAGTGCTCGTTATTGAGACTATGGTGATAGAAATAAGAAAATTGATCTTGTCTTCCTCCACTAATATTGGTTATCTATAGCACAAAAAAATGTTCATAAGGTTGTTGACATTGTGAAGAATATAAAGGAGTAAAAGAACAAAATTGCCTTGCTAGAAACTCAGTCAACTACTATAAACCTAGAAAATACTAAGCCTTTGATTTAGTTGATTATGTCTTTAAGGTGAAAAATGAATTCAACACTATGTAGAGGGAATTATATGATAGAGCACAACATATGTATGTTCAAGGGAAATATATAGTATATTTCATGAACCATGTCCACTCATGGTATCTTGCCTACCAACAAGCTCAACTACAGTTTGACCAAGTAAAATATTGGCAGACCTCCCTTGATGAAATCCCTCCTGAAATCCTTGTTTTCACTTCAAAACCATGGAAGAGATGGAGGTTGGCCTAAAATGTTGGAAGTGGGTAGCTCACAATGCCCTCAACGGGATTACACTTTAAGTAACAAACTATGTTATAATGTGGCAAGTCATAGAAAATATGGAAAACAATTTCCATTTGCCTTCTTTTGGACCCAAAGATAATTTATTTCCACAAGAACAAGTATCTAAGGACTTAGAGAACTATATTAGCACTAGCAAAAAAGATATCATATCTCTCCATGAATTTAATGAAGAAGTTATATAGAGGTTTATCTAAGCCCCTACTAAGGACATAACATTGATCAAGACTCTATTTCCTAAGATGGAGAAATTTGAGAAAAGAGTAAGGAAGATTGTTGAATCATATAAAAATCCCTCTAGAAAATATAGTTTTCATCGGGGGAATACACTCAGCCAAAATTTTGAGGCATGTACAACTTATGTAAGAAAATGGAGAAAAGAAGGGGAAAGATCTTCCTCGATCCAAGTGGAGCATTCTCCTAGAGGAGGGTGTTATCGCTCAGTTTGTAGTTTGGGCCAAGCAGCTGAAAGGTAAGGGTCAAACTGGCGTAACAGGAGCTTCCCCACCCACTGTCACCTCGATGGGGGGCTCTTTCTATTTGGGTGGCTAAACCCAAGGGAGACGTCCCTGGCAATCTGGGGTTTTGAAAGGCAAAGGTTTTCAAAAGGATCAAGGCAAGTTTTCCCTTTCACAGATTACCGCCAAGAAGATAGTCAGAATGAAGATACACCACAGAGGAGGCACCTGTTTGCGAGACAAGGTAACAATAACACTAATACGTGCAACAGTGGTTAATACTTCATTTAATCAATGACTATCTTTATTATATATGAGCACATATAGCAGTAATTATTGACGAAGTCAATGATTGCAATAATGATTATGATTTATAATATTACTTCTCAATAAACACTGGAAATGATATAGCATTCAATGTAAATAATTAATCCTTGAATTAACACAATGCATCAAATATCATAAAATGCTCATATAAGACAGGAGTGTTGCGTCAAGCTTACTAGAGGTGACGTCAGCTTTTCTTTAGGGTTAGTTTGGTAGACAAAGAGGTGAACATTTTTGCAAATAGGCCACTGAAATTTCTCTGTACATCAATGTCTATCATTGGATGACTTAGCCACGATGTTTTCTATCAACTAGGATTTCAAGCAAGGCATGACGTCATCATTAATCTGGGGTTAGTTAGATGTTAGGGTCAGTTAGGGTTTCAAATTTAAAAGTTTTGAAAAGTTGTTTTTGGCATAGCAAGCTCAACGTTAGAGTTTTAGACCAGTGCCTTAGGGTATTATGGAGTCAGAAACAAGGGCAAGTTCTCGGGAGGATCTAAATCTAAAGACAAGAGAGTTAGGCTCTATGGTGTTGCAATGGCAGGGCCCTAGAGTCAAAACCCTAAGGGGAGGAGGCTCATTCTGGTGTTGCTTAAGCAAGGCCTCATGCTCCTCCCTCTCTCCTTAAATATCCTTGGCAAAATGGCTAGCTTCAAAACATAAATCTAAGGGTGAAAAGTGTTGCAAGAGCAAGGCCCTTCAAACCCTAAAATTCAAAACCCTAGGTGTAGATATAACTAGGCCTAGGACGTCTTCTTTCTTCAACTTATGTTTAAATGCTAACTCAGAAAAAGGGGAACTAGTGTAGCAACGGCTAGGCTATATCCTCCTTAATCAATGGCTAAAACAAGTTCTCAATCATGGGGACATATAGCAAGGACCTACTTGTGTGCTTTCTACCTAGGGTTTCAAGATTAAGCAATAATAACAATGTGACAATTAATGCAAGAGATTTAACCTACAACCATTCATTTAAGAAGTTTTGCATGAGAAATACACTTACAAATCATGAAGAAAGCTTATCAAACCCTAGTTGTAAACCTTCCAATGAAAGAGAACACCATAACATACCAAGAACAATCCTCCACAAGAGTTGGGCCTCACTTCCAAGAGCAATAATACCAAGACAAAAGACTAAAAATGATCTCTCACAAGAGAGTGAGTTATGTTATGTGACAATGAGAGGCAACATCCTTTATTTATATCATCCTAATGACCTTTAATTACAAAATAGATCATTTAAAACAGCCGACAAGGCTGACTAACAATATTACACTATTTGTCACATTAAATGCTAAAAATGTCACAATATGAGCTCAAAAGGGAGACGTCAGGCCCCTCTGAGGGAGACGTTGGCCCTTTTTTGGAAAGATCAGCATCCAGGAAGCAGAACGTTGGCCCTTCTATGGATTCTCCAAGCTGCCACATGTGCCAAATGACCCCAACACACTGCCACACGCTCCAGAAAACATCAAGTTGCCTCAGGTGACGTCATGTCCATCAAAAGCAATCGTCCCATCTGCAGTGGGTGATCCCCCCTAGGCCGGGCTCTGCCAAGGTGTCCTGGTGGAACATCCTTCTGTCTTCTTTGTGCAAAGGCTCATCACAACGTTGTCCTGCCTCTACCATCCCAGCAACCATCTGGTGGGCTCTTCAGCCCCATGGAGGTCCAAGCTAATCATATCCCCATGTGTACCGGTCCACTGGTACCTGTCCGCTGGGTATGGTCCTACACATCAAAAACTACGCCCTCCATGGGCTCATCAGTCCTTGGGATCATAGCAATGTTAATCACATTTCATCATTAAATTTATCAAATACATGCATGAAATCCCTAACATATCATCTAAGAGCTCAAAGACATTACACCTATCTACTATACAAAGCTGAAGAAATCGACAGAATAACCTATTGGGCTAATACCCACAAGAAAAGGAAAGTTTCTTCATAAGATCATTCAAGCCATGTATACGAAGTGGTATGGTCTAGGGATGTCCAGTCATAGTAAGACCAGGGGTAGGTGTTGTCCGTGGGTGCCTCTGTAGGAGGTGAGTTGTACCCGTCATGGATGCACTTTTTTCCAAGCCCCTTTATTTGCCTTCATTTTTCATTTATTGCTTTTCTTTCTTTTTACTTCAAGGTCTGACCAGAGGACACTGCCTTGGCATGGTGACCAGAGCTGACAGTGTTACCCACTGGTATCTTCGCAGAGATGATAAGGCTGGCTCGTGATGAGACCCCCTTTCCCTTGGCCATGCAACCAAAGGTCATTGCCCTGGCTTGGTGACCAGATAATGGCAATGTCATACTGTTGTATACCTATGAACATAATGGGCCGACTCGTGATGAGACCTCCCATCCTCTTGGTTAGGTCTTGTTTTATTATTTTTCTTAGGGTCCCTTTAGTTTCTTATCGAGAGGCCTTTTATTGCCTTCTCAGGGATCCCTTGAGCGAAGCATCTCTAGGTTTCATTTATGGCTTTTATATTTTACCAACTGCTTTTACCCCCTAGGCCTTTAGCCCCTTCTTCCCATAGGACAAAGTGTAAACCCCAAAAGGTCATCCTAATGGCTGGACTAGGGGAATGGGATAGATGTGCGGGAGATTAGATGTAAAATGATAGAATGGTGGGAGCGGACGATGGCTCTACAAATCCCCCTTGGTGGCTAACCAAAACCCATGAATACCAGCTTGCTAAGTCACCCCATTAATCACCCCAACAATGGTCAAGTGGATTAGTGTAAGATCCAAGCAGTTATCAAAAATGAAAGGAAACTAATGCATATACGAGAAGGTTATAATGATCAAACATGACACATACCATGATACCTCAGACCAATTACCTCATGGAGCAAGAGTCCTCTCTGATGCAAATCCAAGCCGATGGTGATGGAATCTGTTGCTGCTGACAGGACAAGTCTGGCGAAGAAGAGGAAGGATGGGCCCTCCAGGGCCATGCTCAGGTCAATCCTACTCTCGGTACTCCATGTATAGGACCTGTGGGCCTCGAGACATGATCTCCTAGTTATCCCTAGATATCGGGGATAACATCTGGCTCCAACTCGGGGACATGTGCTCACTGTAGAGCACATGAGAACCTCAGCATCTCTGGCATAAACCTGTAGACCTGCTCACACTTGACAAGAAATAATTAGCGACAAAAGGTGGGGTGGTATTGCCACCCAACAAAATAATACATGTATATATGAGATAAAACAATCAAGATTCATATATAAGGGAAACAAACAATAAATGCAGATGGTATAATACATGGAAATTCCTACCTACCTATACTTTACCTGTGGAGTCAGGTTACCCCACCCTGGTGGGATTTGAGGAGATGCCCGCTGACGGACACTGTGCGCCTTCTTCCCTCCAGTGTAGACAGGTAATAGGAGTCATTAACTGACTTCATCCCGAACTTAAAAGGGCCAAGCCAAAAACGATTGTCTTCTTTGATATTAGTAGGTTTCCCTTTATTGGCATCCCACATCCAAACCATGTCTCCCTCCTTGTACTCTTTGACTTTAAAATTGGTCGTTCCTTGAATAATCCTGGTGTATTGTGTAGAGGGAGGTGGGTGGGATTCTGCTATGAATATTTCCTGCTGTGAAGGACGGATCCGCACATCATTTTCCACCTTGTTTAGTATTTTCACAGTCTCTGATTTCTGAGCTTTGAGATCGCCAATGAGTTGTTGGTATTCTTCTTTCGTGGGCCATTCAATCTGACTCGAATTTTCCTCTTTTGCAAAAGGCGTATCTTATGGAGAACATTTATGAGGAGTCGGCCCGTTTTTGTCACGTGCTTTGTCATCTTTGATGGAAGCACTGGACTTTTGCTCATAGGTTGTAGTTATGGGTGTATTCTGGATACAACCAATAGTTCCATCCTTCAATAGTCCATCTGATCCTTGGAAAAAGTTGTCAAATTGCTCTCTGATAGATGGTACCTTGATGACTTCTCTCAAAGGTATAGTCACAAGCATCTTGGATAATGCCCCTTCAAGATTAAAATTCAGAATAACCCTTTCAGCATTGGATGTTTTAGGAAATATTTCATCCACAGGTGGGTTTTTTATTTGGTCAGTGGAAGGTTGGTCAAATTTCTTTCTTCTATACACCTGGAGCTCTTGTTTCTTTAGCTTCTCTTTTGATTCCTGGTCTAGTTTGTTTATCACTGCCATCCTGGCTGACCTGACTGCTTCTTTGATGGCCTCTTGATGCTCTTCAATAGTAATATTTATTTGAGGGCCTTCTATGAAGTAATCTATATTGTTTACCTATTGATGGCCACCAATACTGCAAGGACATTCATGTTCCCAATGTGCTTCACGGCATTGAAAACACCAAGGGTTTTCATCCACAATGATGGCGCTTGGAACTTTTATGTCTTTGAAAACATCTTTGTTCCCCTCAATGAAATTACTTTTTCTTTGTAGTGGATATCCATCTTCGTCTGAATCTTCCGAGGTATCAGAGGCATCATCAGGAAAATCACCCCAATCTGTGTCTTCTCCTGTCAAAGGAAAAGTGGGACAATCTTGAAACAAGTATGGACCCATTGAAAAGGGTGTTTGTTCATCCGTCTCAGAATGACCAGTATGTAATAGTGTGGGAATCCCTTTAAAAGATAATTGGTCATCTGAATCTTGCTTTTTTAGAAAAGAGACTTCTAACATTTCACGAATCCTTTTGATCCTTTGCAGGATACAAGACATACTAATTCTTGGATCAGTTTCTTCAGACTTATCAGCTTCACTCATATCTTGATCTTCCAGCATCGGTGTGTCCAATACAAACAAGGCATCTTCAAAGTTATGTTTTTTTCTGAGTGGCCATGCCCAAATCCTCGGATGGCTTATGGTGTATTGATGCATTCAGAACATTGTTTGTATTTGAGAAAGTTGTGCTCCATTTCCTTTTGGGAGGCATGAGTCTTACTTCAAGAATTTCTAGGGGATTAGGCTCAGCTTTGGGGACATCCTCATTACTATATTCCTTGGGATCATTATTGTGCGAGAGATTGACTTGATTGATGTAGTCTTCAAACTCAAGTTTTTGCTCAATCCTGCTAGCAAGGTCTTGTGCTTCTTCTAGAGTCGAGGGTGACCGATATTTGAGAGTAAATTGCAACACCCCTTCCAATGAGTTCAAGTAGTGTTGGAAGACAGCTTCTTCTGAGAAACTAGGCTTGAACTTCTTGAGTAAAAGGTTGAACCTATCATTGAAATCCCTAATGCCCTCACTAGAGGCTTTGCAAATATTAGTGTATTAGGGGTAAAGGGAATCCATGCTTTCTTTTTCACACCAATATTTCTGGAAGGCTTGTTCAAGGTCTTCAGGGCTTTTGATGCTTCCTTTCAGGAGTCTTTTAATCCATTTTTTGGCACTTCCGGTGAGTGAGCTCACAAAGATCCTTAAGAAAACATCGGGATGTTCTTGTCCGGATAGGTGAAACTGGAAAGCATCACAGAAGTCAGTCCAATGAGAGTTGCCATAGGATCCATCTTCCCCTGAGAACTTAGGTATCCAAGACTCGGCCTTCTTGGGAAGATCATGTAACCCCCCTTGGGTGTTAGGTAAGCTTAAAGGACCAAAGAGTTCTTTATGAGACCATTTGGGAGAACTTACAGGGGTGACAGGATTTGTGGAGGTCATAGTAGCAAATGCAGGTATATACTGACGTCCACTACGAGTCATCATTAGCTATTTGTGGAGTCGCCAGATGATTTGTTTGAAATCATCAAATAAAAGGGAAAACACCCTAGTGGATTCGCCAGGTAAGATTGTAAGATAAGGCTCTGGGGCAAGGCTTACCGAAAAGGTTTGTCGTCTGAGGAGAATTGACTCAATGTTCCCCGGCAACGGCGCCAAAATGTTATCGCTCAGTTTGTAGTTTGGGCCAAGCAGCTGAAAGGTAAGGGTCAAATTGGCGTAACAGGAGCTTCCCCACCCATTATCACCTCGATGTGGGGCTCTTTCTATTTAGGGTGGCTAAACCTAAGGGAGACGTCCCTGGAAATCTGGGGTTTTGAAAGGAAAAGCTTTTCAAAAGGATCAAGGCAAGTTTTCCCTTTCACAGATTACCGCCAAGAAGATAGTCAGAATGAAGATACACCATAGAGGAGGCACCTGTTTGCGAGACAAGGTAACAATAACACTAATATGTGCAACAGTGGTTAATACTTCATTTAATCAATGACTATCTTTATTATATATGAGCACATATAACAGTAATTATTGACGAAGTCAATGATTGCAATAATGATTATGATTTATAATATTACTTCTCAATAAGCACTGGAAATGATATAGCATTCAATGTAAATAATTAATCCTTGAATTAACACAATGCATCAAATATCATAAAATGCTCATATAAGACAGGAGTGTTGCGTCAAGCTTACTAGAGGTGACGTCGGCTTTTCTTTAGGTTTAGTTTGGTAGACAAAGAGGTGAACACTTTTGAAAATAGGCCAATGAAATTTCTCTGTACATCAATGTCTATCATTGGATGACTTAGCCATGATGTTTTCTATCAACTAGGAGTTCAAGCAAGGCATGACGTCATCATTAATCTAGGGTTAGTTAGACGTTAGGGTCAGTTAGGGTTTCAAATTTAAAAGTTTTGAAAAGTTGTTTTTGGCATAGCAAGCTCAACGTTAGAGTTTTAGACCAGTGCCTTAGGATATTATGGAGTCAGAAACAAGGGAAAGTTCTCGGGAGGATCTAAATCTAAAGACAAGAGAGTTAGGCTCTATGGTGCTGCAATGGCAGGGCCCTAGAGTCAAAACCCTAAGGAGAGGAGGCTCATTCCGGTGTTGCTTAAGCAAGGCCTCATGCTCCTCCCTCTCTCCTTAAATATCCTTGGAAAAATGGCTATCTTCAAAACATAAATCTAAGGGTGAAAAGTGTTGCAAGAGCAAGGCCCTTCAAACCATAAAAGTCAAAACCCTAGGTGTAGATTTAACTAGGCCTAGGACGTCTTCTTTCTTCAACTTATGTTTAAATGCTAACTCAGAAAAAGGGGAACTAGTGTAGCAACGGCTAGGCTATATCCTCCTTAATCAATGGCTAAAACAAGTTGTAAATCATGGGGACATATAGCAAGGACCTACTTGTGTGCTTGCTACCTAGGGTTTCAAGATTAAGCAATAATAACAATGTGACAATTAATGCAAGAGATTTAACCTACAATCATTCATTTAAGAAGTTTTGCATGAGAAATACACTTACAAATCATGAAGAAAGCTTATCAAACCCTAGTTGTAAACCTTCCAATGAAAGAGAACACCATAACATGCCAAGAAAAATCCTCCACAATAGTTGTGCCTCACTTCCAAGAGCAATAATACCAAGACAAAAGACTAAAAATGATCTCTCACAATAGAGTGAGTTATGTTATGTGGAAATGAGATGCAACGTCCTCTATTTATATCATCCTAATGACCTTTAATTACAAAATAGGTCATTTAAAACAGCCGACAAGGCTGACTAACAATATTACATTGTTTGTCACATTAAATGCTAAAAATGTCACAATATGAGCTCAAAAGGGAGANGTCCTCTATTTATATCATCCTAATGACCTTTAATTACAAAATAGGTCATTTAAAACAGCCGACAAGGCTGACTAACAATATTACATTGTTTGTCACATTAAATGCTAAAAATGTCACAATATGAGCTCAAAAGGGAGATGTCAGGCCCCTCTGAGGGAGACGTTAGCCCTTTTTGGGCAAGATCAGCATCCAGGAAGCACAACGTTGGCCCTTCTAGGGCTTCTCCAAGCTTCCACACATGCCAAATGACCCCAACACACTGCCACATGCTCCAGAAAATGTCCAGTTGCCTCAGGTGATGTCCTGTCCATCAAAAGCAATCGTCCCTTCTGCAGTGGGTGATCCCCCCTAGGCTGAGCTCTGCCAAGGTGTCTTGGTGGAACGTCCTTTTGTCTTCTTTGTGTAAAGGCTCATCACAACGTTTTCCTGTCTTTGCCATCCCAGCAACCATCTAGTGGGCTCTTCAGCCCCATGGAGGTCCAAGCTAATCATATCCCCATGTGTATCGGTCCACTGGTACCTGTCCGCCGGGTATGGTCCTGCACATCAAAAACTACGCCCTCCATGGGCTCATCAGTCCTTGGGATCATAGCAATGTTAATCACATTTCTTCATTAAATTTATCAAATACATGCATCAAAATCCCTGACATATCATCTAAGAGCTCAAAGACATTACACCTATCTACTATGCAAAGCTGAAGAAACCGACAGAATAACCTATTGGGCTAATACCCACAAGAAAAGGAAAGTTTCTTTAGAAGATCATTCAAGCCATGTATACGAAGTGGTATGGTCTAGGGATGTCCAGTCGTAGTAAGACCAGGGGTAGGTGTTGTCCGTGGGTGCCTCTGTAGGAGGTGAGTTGTACCCGTCATGGATGCACTTTTTTCCAAGCCCCTTTATTTGCCTTCATTTTTCATTTATTTCTTTTCTTTCTTTTTACTTCAAGGTCTGACCAGAGGACACTACCTTGGCGTGGTGACCAGAGCTGACAGTGTTACCCACTGGTATCTTCGCAGAGATGATAAGGCTAGCTCGTGTTGAGACCCCCTTTCCCTTGGCCATGCAACCAAAGGTCACTGCCTTGGCTTGGTGACCAGATAATGGCAATGTCATACTGTTGGATACCTATGAACATAATGGGTCGGCTCATGATGAGACCTCCCATCCTCTTGGTTAGGTATTATTTTATTATTTTTCTTAGGGTCCCTTTAGCTTCTTATCGAGAGGCATTTTATTGCCTTCTCGGGGATCCCTTGGGCGAAGCATCTCTAGGTTTCATTTATGGCTTTTGTCTTTTACCAGCTTCTTTTACCCCCTGGGCCTTTAGCCCCTTCTTCCCACAGGACAAAGTGTAAACCCCAAAAGGTCATCCTAATGGCCGGACTAGGGGAATGGGATAGATGTGCGGGAGATAAGATGTAAAATGATAGAATGGTGGGAGCGGACGATGGCTCTGCAAATCCCCCTTGGTGGCTAACCAAAACCCATGAATACCATCTTGCTAAGTCACCCCATTAATCACCCCAACAATGGTCAAGTGGATTAGTGTAAGATACAAGCAGTTATCAGAAATGAAAGGAAACTAATGCATATACGAGAAGGTTATAATGATCAAACATGACACATACCATGATACCTCGGACCAATTACCTCATGGAGCAAGAGTCCTCTCTGATGCAAGTCCAAGTCGATGGTGATGGAAGCTACTGCTGCTGACAGGACAAGTCTGGCGAAGAAGAGGAAGGATGGGCCCTCCGGGGCCATGCTCAGGTCAATCCTTCTCTCAGTACTCCATGTCTAGGACCTGTGGGCCTCGAGACATGATCTCCTAGTTATCCCTAGATATCGGGGATAACAGAGGGCATTCGAACAACCAAGTAAGAGATCAGAATAGACAAGAGTATTTGAATCCTCATATGGAAGAAAAGGATAGTTTAGTGAGGGAACCAATAATAAAGAAGGGGAAACGAATATCCAACAAGATGGACCAAACTAATTAATTTCCCCCTTCTTTTCTTGGTATAAATAAGATGAACATGATAGAGAAAGATATTTTATAAACCTTTTATAAAATTAATGAGAATAAGTCGTTGTTGGCCAAACTATTTGAAGACAAATTTTAGTTCTGAAGCTTTGATGTGTAGAACTTATTCTACTACTTTACTAAGTTTTTGAATTGTGTAAGATTGTTATTTTACAATGTAGACTATAATTCTCATGTATGAGAAATATATGTTATTTTGTCTCACAAATTGTTTGTCTATATCCTATAAGCATAGTATTGTAATCAGCTCTTCATTTTCAAACTTGTTTTGTATGTATCTAGTTATTTAGGTTTCTACTTTTTTTTACATGGTAACTTTCTTGCTAAGGGTTAGAGCAATGATATATTTGGTGTTGTGTTTATCTCTCTAGTTGTGTTATATTAGCTTGGGAATTATTTTGAATTTTTTCATACTAGAGTAGTTGCATTTCATTTATTGCATCTTAAAAAAAAAACTAAATGGTGGATCGAGTTGCAAGCGATAAAAACCCTAAACTAGTAAAGGATGTCATGCCAAAATCCAGACAGATTTCCTATTCCAAATAGTTCAAGGTCTAATTGGGACATTTCAATGGGGAGAACCCTTCTTGATTGTACATGGCAATTTATCCTTACCAATATGAAGTCAACCTCATAATGTTGAAATGTGACATAATATTTTAATCTACCTCTTATTGTCAAAAATATGACTTAATATTTCAGTTACCCATAATGTCGCAATTTGATATTTTCTTCAAGTCAACCTTTTAATGTTCACATTGTGGCATAATTTTGACTTCACATAGCCAATGAAAGTCAACTAAAGGCAACTAGAGTCAATCGTCAACCAACCATAATCATTGTAAATTGTATCTTACTAAAGTGAACTATTGTGAATAAAAGACAAGCATTATCAACCATACTCAACCAAAGTCACCCATTGTTCTTGAAAGTCAACTATGGTCAACCAAAACTTACCATTTTCAACCAATAGTCAACCATTACCAACAAAAGACAATCATAGTTTACATAGACTTTGAGGAACTTCATAACACAACATAACCCTTTATGAACATTGCAATGTGACATATGCATTAAGGAATGTAACAAATCAATATAAGGCAACCAAGATGTATGTCAAAATGTGACATAACCATATTTACCCATAGTTATGTCAACCACATTTATGTCAACCACGTAAACCTTTTAATGTCAACCATGGTTAACCCTCTTCATGCCACAATGCCACATAACATTTCACGAATGTCACAATACGACACAACCATTAAGGAACATCATAATCAAACAAAACTCTTCATGAATGTCACAATGTAACATAACCCTTGATGAATTGTCACAATATAAAATAACCATTCAATAATGTAGTAATTTGACGTAAATCAACCAAGATTAACATCACAATGTAACATACCTTTTGAGGAACATCATAATCCAACATAACCCTTAAGGAATATCACAATGTGACATAACCTTTTATGTATGTCACAATGTAACATAGCCATTTAGAAACTTATCAATTCAACATAAGTCAAACAATATAAATACATCATAATGTGATATAATCATAGTCAACCATAGCTAATTATGATCAACCAAACACACCAAGAACAATCATGGTTGTCCATAGTCAAACATGGTCAACCATAGTTAACAAAATTCATATATCATCGAGCATGGCCAACCAAACTCAACCATGCTCAACTACAGTCAACCTTGTCAAAATAAATTCAAACATGGTAAACCATGTTCAACCAAAGTCAACTATAGTAAAAAAAGGTCAACCATGGTTAACCAAATGTATTGACATTGCATTTCAGTGTTTCTTAGATTGAATTTGATGATAGTAAAAACATAGAAGTTACCTCATTGAAAATTATATATAACCTATCAAGTAATAAGGAGTTTCAAAAACAATAATGTAGATAATTCAAATTTCATATAAAAATAAATTTGACTCACTAAAGAAATAATTATTATTATTACCAACGTGTGGATGTTGCAATGTGATATAATCTTGAGTCAACCTTTTAATGCAACCATGGTCAACACTATTGATCCCTCAACATCCCCCCCCTAAGTTTTGAGAAAATATTGGCAACCTTCTTTTCTCTTTTTTACTCTGAATATGCTTTATTTTGGTTTGTATAGACCTTGGTCCCTCCTTTCTTTGCAACCTTGATCATTCTCTTGAAATGGATAAGTCATATCCTTCATGTTTTTCTTGCTTATGGCTTGGTTTCACTTCCAATATGTTCATCAAGATGTGATATAACCATAGTCAACCATTTTCATGCAACATATTCAATATTGTCAACCATAATCAACCTATTGAGCCCTCAACAACCCCCCAAAGTTTAGAGAAAAACTTGGGGACCCTCTTTTTCTTTATAGTCTAAAAATGATTTCTTTTGGATTTATATTGACCTTGGCTCCTCATTTCCTTACATCCTTATCATTCTTTGGAAATGCATAAGTCAGATAAAGCCTTCATGATTTTCTTGCTTAACTATGACTTAGTTTCATTCAGTTTCACGTCTTAGTTTCATTCACTTACTTCTTCCTCAATTGATTTTTAGTTACTTTGTCCCCTTGATTTTCAAATCGATCCTGACTCCAAAATCAAGCCTCTTTCTTTCCTTTGATTTCCAAACACTTCCCCTATTTAAAAATCAACCCCGATTCCTAAATTGTAATACCCTTAGGCCTAACCTCGCGATGTAAATAGACATGTAGACTGGTGAGCCAGGATATTTTGGGCCTAAGTGACATGGTGTCATATGATTTGTGGTCAGAGTTCCTATATGATTACAAGGCTAGTGAGCCTATCTTTTTAATATGTATCATTCATATTAATAATAAAAAAATTGGTGTTGCAGACCAATCAAACGAAAGAGTATGGGGCACTAAGAACTCCACTAGATGAAAGGGGGCTAAGGGTCTAGGATGAGGAGATAAGCAATGGGGCTTAAGTCAGGGAAATACTATTTCAATATTCCCTAAAGTCCAAATTTTGAGATATCATAATATAAGTTCCAAGAGCGGGGAACTATACAAGTGGATCTCATGAATCTTCATGGAGACAAGTGTCTAGTTGGGGACATGCGGATATATCGTGAGACTTGGTATGTTTTGGGGGAAGGGATATCATCTTCTTTCATTATTTTGCACCATATGGACCATGATGGATCGCACGATCATATATCTCTCATTATTATATATTATTAGTGGGGGGGGAGACTCTTGTAATCGGTACCTTACGGACTTACCTTTATCATACTTTTACAGGGAGGGCTTGGTAAAAACCACTTGTAATAAGAAAATGCAGGTTTCCATGCCCGTGAGAATCGAAAGAAGTGGGTTCTCAGGCCCATGGTAGTCTCTCCTCTGTGAAAAAATTCAAATATTAGTCGTAGGTGCACTGGGAAATTAGTTGCAGAGCTCTGAGATATTTTTTCCAACCTATTGTTGAAGCCCTGGAAGAGAATTGGGGTAGTCAAAGGACTATTGAGAAGAGAAGAGGAACACTTCCTGAGGTGGGACAAGCATATGGGAAACGAGAGGTTGCAGGCTAGTTATAGCAGTGGCACCTTAACCTGAGAATGTTTGTTTTTTATAGACCTTAGTCTAGCCCAGGATGCCTTCCTTGTTAGTGTTCTAGTCTCATCTCGGGGGTGACCTAATGCTGAAATTTTATGAGCAGCAGAGTCTATGGCTAGGCGGAATGTCTGAAGTCTACATGCAGTTGGTGAATTATCACTAAAAACATAAGTATTCTTATATATGAATTTATGTACCAATTACTGCATGCATGTTATGTTAAATTTTGTATGCTTAAAATGTATGAATGTTATGCATGAATTAGTATGTCACTTGCATTACACATATTGTAGCATATGCAGGGAATCTTAAGTATTATATCTAATCCTTGAGTTAGTTAGCAAGGATATTACAATATATTGTGATATCATAACCGAAAAGAGTAGAATTCAAAGGAAATAAAAAATGCAGTTGTGTCAGAAGAGGAAATTGTGTTTGACGTGGCCCAGCTCAGGGTTGGGGACGTTACAGTCTGGTATCAAGGCCCTAGGTTCAAACATTGGATCTACATGGGCCAAAGACATAGCTCAAGGTTAAATATTGAGCCTGCATGGGCTAGCTAATAGAATGTTGGAGAGATCATTCGTAGAAAATTGAATTTCAGGGAATGTTTCTAATATGTTTAATGGAATTACTGCCATGAAATTGGGAAAGAAATCTTGGAAAAAAATGAAATTTGGAAAATTGGTAAATTTTGGGAATTTATCTGCATGATGATGTCAGCAATACATGGATTCCATGTGTCAGATGACATGTCATAAGAATTATGTGTACTACCACGGAGGTAGTGATGACAATTGGCAGATGATGTGGAACTATGGTGGCGGGGTGCCTGCCTATCCCGCGAACCCATGGTAAAATATTGAAGAAATTAGTTAAGTCCTAAGACACTGCGGAGCACGGAGGGATCTTGAGAATTGACTAAGTCTTAGGAATCGGTCGGGTGGACGGGTGGACGGGTGGATGGATTTCTAATAATAAAATAATTATGAGAACACTTGAACCTTTGGTGATGTGAAAAATGGCTAAGTATTGGAATATCATGGAGGTGAAGAAGCATAAGGAAATAACCGTGAACCTATGGTAAAGTGAAAATATACAAGGAAGAGTGGTGAAAGTTTAATACATTTGTGGGTCCAATTGGGTGTGAAATAAAGGTGGTATAATGTGAGGGTGAATTTCGTAGACTGTGGAAAAAGTAACAAGAATAGAGAATGTGTAGTGAACCTGCGACAAACTTCTAAAAAGTCTCTAAGTATGGATGAAGTGTTTTAACGGCTGAGATCAAATTTAAAGGGATAATCGAACGGTAATTGAGCATTGAAGCTATGTTGTTTGAAGCTAATGGATACTTCTTTCTTTATCGTTACATCAATAACTTTATGCTCAAGATTCAGAATTGAGCATGAGAACAGTCGTAGGAAAGGTCATGGATAGAGGAGTCTGTGTATTCACTCAAAAATGTAAAAGGAAATATTACTAATTCATGAGAAATCAGAAATAAATTGTTTTTGGTGAAATTCTGAAGAACAGAATGTTGCATAAAATGATGGATTTGTTAAATTCTTGTAGTCTTACAAAGCTTGTTGCATGCATATTTTGCAAAACGAAGAACACAAATAGAAACAAGCAGAATTCAGCAGAAGGATCAGAGATCAAAGACATGGACGATGCCCAAGGAACTTACAATTATGAAGATGAAGGAAGAATATTTGGTATGGGCATGGGTGTTGCAGTAACAAAATCCAATGGAAATGGAGAAGGAAGAGAGGAGATCATGAATTTAATAAAGCTATAAAGAGTTTGCAAAGAAATGTACAAAAATATAAGACCGATAATGAAATATTGAAGAAATCCAAGGAACAACAAGATAGCTTTAACATCAGGATGTTGTAGAGCATGGATAGAATAGAGAAGAAATTGGATAAAGAAACAAAATCAAGTAAATCAAAGAGCCATAGATATCAAGATAAAAGAAGAGAATCTATAAGCGTTGATGGGAACCATAATCACCCACCAAGGCATTCAGTTCAGAGGGCACATAGTAGTCCAAGTTTATCTCTTGTTAAGAAGCATAAGAGGAGGTCTGGAGTGGATGAATTTCAAGGACAAATGATAAATATTAAACCTCATACCTTTGATGGTGAACACAAGAAAGATAAATATGTAGAGACTTGGTTGATTGCTATGAGGAAATACTTTCAGTTGCACAATTTTATTTAGGTTTTGTTAAAAAGGAACTTAAATATTTTATTTTTGTTTTGTTAAAAAGCATTTGTGAAACAACAAGAAATAAATTGGAGACAATATTAAGAGCCCAATATAATATTTATTGATGAAACCCTCACATATTTCTCAAACTCTTGGATCTTTCAAACCTTTGTGAAGGTCTGGACCCTGAGTGAAACTCTAACTACTCAAGAATATTTCTCCACTCATATGAGAATAGCCAAGTACAAATAAAATTAACAAAGAAGATAGACATGCTTGAACAATGATCAATGAAGCTTTAAGGTAATCATTTGCACATGAAAAAAACTGGTCATCCATGAAAACATAGACAAACTCAAACAAACGCACAAGTTACCTCAAAGAAGCCATCAACTCCATTGTTAAGTTTCTCTTGGTACTCTGCGAGCCACCCCTGCTATCCACATCTCGTCAAATCCTAAAGAGAAATATGTAAAGTATGAATGATGAAAGACTAAAATAATTTCTCTCTCATGCTCCTACCATACCTCTCGTTAGTTCTTCCTCCATTTTGTTTTTGAACAAGTTGTCTCTCATTTGTTTTGTAGTATCTAATGGACAGTTCTATTAGTTATGATTGTTTTAGAACTAACTGGCTGAAGTGAACAGGCTAAACCACATAGAGATTTTCTTCATTTAATAAAAAAAATGGTCCTTGAGAAATCTTGTTGGTATTTACTTGTCTACGTGTATATTTCCTTATCTTTGGTTCCAATATACCGAAGAAAAACTATTATTTCTCTAGGCCATGAGCTTTCACTACTTTGTATAGTTCATTTGCAGCTACAACAACTGGATGAAAAATGCATGTGCTTTCATAATTGTATAATACCAAACGCCTAGTTGAAATGAGTGACCATCCTTATATTTTGGACTTATTCGATGAGCTTTCAAGAGCAGCATTTAAAAACTGATAGTCTGGAATCGACGGCTTAGTAATTTCCTTGGAATATATCAATCAAGTGGTGAAAATATTGATCAGTATGGAGGCATTCCAATCATGAAGGTGTGTGATGACTAGGTTGATGAGTCTGTTATGTCTCTGGTTCTTAAGCATTAAACCCTTTAAGAATCGTGAAAGCTATAGATTTAATGTTTTCAGATGTATCTGTAAGATTCCCCACCACCTTCAATAAGGTAGATCATTTATGGATCTCATACCTCATTAGTTGTGTGGCAGCATTTACATAAGGTGTGGCATTATCAAAGGGTGTTATAAAGTTTTCCAGTTGTAGGAAGATTTGTTGGACTTAGTTGTAAATAATGTTTCCCAAAGTCCTTGTCATCAAAAGAAAGTCAATAATAGGAGGAAGTTCTTTTATCATGAATGAATATCTAGCCCTGGACGAAATTCCGTTACTTTCCATAGTGATTTCAAGAAAGCATATTATAAATAATGAAGGTAGAATAAGAAGTGGTTTTTTTTGTTGGTTGCGAGAATATGTCTCGCAACGAGCCTCTTATGCGACATGCCAAGTGAAACAACATTTGGTATTATTTTCATTGTTGGATGCACAACTCTTGTTTATATATATAATAACATCCAATCATCTCTCCTGGTTCGATGATGAAATTCCCATTTAAAGGTCCCATTCTTTGTGATGCTATGTCCAACAAAAGTCCTTGTGAAACTCCCTCAACTTGTGCCCAATTCCTCAGTTGGTATAAACTTGTTGAAAACGTGCCAACTAACTTCCCATGTGGATGCATGCACACAACATTAAATAAAAATAGAATGTGCATCCATGCACTCTTCAGTGAACAGGTTGTGTAACTAGTGGATCAGATTGTAATCAGTTCATTTAATTGTTTGATAGATTCTATATATACAAGCATACCCATAGAGGTGAAGAGAGGAAATGTAGTGTAGCGTGGTGAGTGGGAAGAGAGGAGAGGATGGTTGTATGCATGTGATTGGCTATTGTAATTCTCCCTTGAATAATAAGAATATTGATTATCATTGCCTTGTGGTTTTTTCCCATAATGGATTTCCACGTAAATATTTGTGTTCATTGTGTCATTGTTGTTCTCGTTTGTTATGCTTGTCATTAATATTGCTATGTTTATGCTTTCGTTGCCTAACAAGTGGTATCAGAGTGCAAAGTTGAAGGATCTGAGAGCGAAGGAGAAGAGAATTTGGTCGTAGGATATCAGAGTAAGTGAGTTGAGTCGCGTTGAATGGATCTACGTGAACTAAGGTAGAGACAAACTTGTTGGAAGAGCTCGATCCACGTTATGGAAGAGGACCTAGCAAGGGCGATATTTTTGGTTTATCCCTCCTGCACCCTTTGACAGGAGCGATACCCGTGGAGCAATACCTATGGTGTGATCACGTTGAAAATTCATGGAAAGTGGCTTGTACATTAGGTATAAAATATTCAAAATCGGTTTGTTTGTTATGCATAGAGCACAAGGTATGAAGTTTAGAGTGGTTTTTGTTTTATTAAGCACAACATATACTTTATAAGAGGATCACCATGGTAAATTAATTGATGGAGGATGTTATAATATTTTATGGAGGATCGTTTCTTTTTTTTTAAGTGGGTGGAATTATTTGAAGAGAATTGCCCTTTATTAAATGGTAAGAGGTGGACCCTTTAAGTTTTGGTAAAAGGTTTTGAAGTATAAAACATTTTTTAAATATTTTTTAAAAAACATTTTAACTAACATATTTTGAGGTTCAACCTTGAGTAAGAAAATATCTCCATATTAAGGTTTAGTATTATAAGCAATGATTTGAGCATTTGGGTGTTTGAGGTATTTTGTGCTAATGGAGAAAGTGCATAGTTCTAAGTTTGAGGTGGATAAATTCAACGGCAAAAATAAATTTGAGTTATGGAAGCTCAAGATGTGGGATATGCTTGTGAAACATGGATTGCAAAAGGCATTGGCTGGAAAGACAAAGAAACCGACAAGCATGACAGACGAGGATTAGGAATATCTAGATGCAAGATCCCTCAGCACCATTCATTTGTGTTTGGCAGATGAAGTTTTTTTTAACATCGTTGGAGAGGAAACAGCAGTAGGATTATGGAGAAATATGGAAAGTATTTATATGACAAAGTCCTTGATGAATAGAATCTTCTTGAAGAGGCAGTTGTGCAGTGTACGAATGAAAGAAGGTGCAAAAATTGTTGATCACTTAAATGTTTTCAATACATTGATTTGTCAATTATCTAGTATGGAAGTAAAATATGAAGATGAGGACAAGGCAGTTACGCTATTGTGTTCATTACCTAAATATTGGGATCATCTGGTCACATATATGTGGTTTAGCACAACAGACACCATTGACTATGATATTGTTGTGGGAGCTTTGTTGTCTGGGGATATGAGGAGAAGATCCAGTAAAGAAACCTCAACAAAAGAAGAAATGGTGGTTAAAGGTCAATCTACAGAAGGAGGACAAGATCATAAAGGTACATTCATGTCTAAGTCAAATGATGGTAAGGGTAAGGGAAAATGTTGGTTCTGTGGCAAATCTGGGCATCTCAAGAAGGATTGCTAGAAAAGACAACAAGCATCAAAAGAGGAATCCACAAAGGAAGAAAATTCAGCTATATGTATGGTTGATGAAGTTTTATTTGTTTGTAGTATAGAGGTTGCAAAGCAGTGATGGTTGAGTCATCGTGGAGAAAAAAAAATTGATTTACTTTGGAGTTGTAAAAAAAATTGATTGCATGTAAATGGGTATATGTCTGTGAGACCTGGATAGGCATGTGTACCCTTTGTTTATCGGTTCACCTATGAAAAATTATAAACATAGATTTAGGTAGATTGAATATGTGGGGGGGCATGTATATTGGGTTAACCTTGACTCGGTGAAAGAGTTAATGAGTTGAATATGGTTTTTAGGTCAAAGCACGTGGTTTTTCGGGTCCATGTTTTTTGGGTAGCCCGTGGTATTGTGTCCATGGATTGCATGTAATGAAGCCTATAAAAGGCTTGGTAAACTCCATTATAAATGGGCCTGGAGGTAAGCGGTGAAGGCTTACTTAGCCGAATTGGCTGGATTTGGTCAAGGGAATGTTCATGTTAAGGTGGAGCGTTGAGACTCCAGTGTGAAGTCCCTGGAGGTGAGCGGCAAAGGTTCACTTGGGTTGGCTTGGCCGTATTTGTTCAAAGTTGTTCGAATGCAAATTTCTAGGTGGAGCAGTGTGTCCGGGTTAGAAAGGTGGGTTTGTAGAAAGGTTGATGTGTTTAGATATTTGTAGTGAAATGAACATTGGCAAGTCAATCAAGTGTTTAAGAATATATGATGAAGGTAGGTGATCCGAATTTTATGAGAATAATGATATGAATACAGATTATTATCAAAATATTTTTAACACATAATAACAGATATACAGTAAAATTGGTTTATATTCAATAAGGAAATAAGTTGAAATTATAAAATGCAGCGGAAAACAAGCTTGATAGAATGGTGGTGGCTTATCTCTGAGAGGAGATGTGATGATTGTGCTCATTCGCCAGAAGATCATTGCAATGAGGCTCTCAAGGCATTTTTACAATAAACAAGAATTTCAAAAACCCTAGACATTCAAAAACCTAACCCTAGGAGATGAAGCGCCAAAAAGTCATGTGGGCCCCGTTTTGGTAAGTTAGTACATCAACTTCCCGGGGTCGTAACTTTTGCATATAATCTTCATTTTAGGCGCACGATAGCCCATTGGAAAGGTATATCCGATGAATACACTTGTTTCATGTGGTGATCCCTACACATGTTGACTATGGAGAGCCCTAAAAACATTGTTTAGGGCCTCAAAACAGCTCTGAAAGTCAGGGACCCAAAAACTAGGAAAAAATTGTCGAACTGGAAAAATTCCAAAATGAGCCAGTTGGAATAGGTGGGAGGCCACCGACATATATCTGGATCAATCCTCCCCCCTTAGGAAGCAATGGTCTCCATTGTGTTGAGTTCCCCCATTATATGAGGAAATTTCGGTTGAATTTCGCCCCAGGTGAGCCACTTGCATTGGTGCAGGGGTTGCCCTATTTTGATAACTTGATAAAGTTGGATCCTTTGTTGATGAGTGCCCTTGACCTAATTGTCCACAATATGATCATTGGATGTTTGTTTTATGCAGTTGGGGTTGAGCTATGTTGGTTTCAGTTGTTCTGGTATCTCTGAGGTGTCCAATAATGATGGGAAATAAGGTTGAAGGAGATCCTCATTGAACACTAGGTGCAGACCAAGGAAAGGAAGAATGTTGAGCTCAAAAGCATTATCACCCACAGCCTTGGTGATGGTGTACGGCTCATAACGGATTGGGTGAAGCTTCTGATGGGTTCTGGTAAGGCGTTCTTTCTGCAAATGCAACCAAACTTTGTCGCCCACCTGAAACTTATGTGGCACCCGGTGTTGATCATGGTGTTGTTTGTACTTGTCATTGGACTTATGTAAGATATCCTGAACTTGTTGGCGGATGTGTTGGATCCACTCAATGAACTAGGTGGCTTTGTCATCTTCAGTGGGAGCAGGAGATGAGTCGGTCAAGGTGACTACAAAGGGTAGTGCAACATCTATGGGACCCAATGGTTGGAATCTCAACCCCACCTAAAAGGGGTTGTGGCAAGTTGAGCTATGCAAGGCTCGATTCGAGCTATGCTGGACATAGGCAAGACTCTCATCCCATGTGCGAGGGTGCTTAGAATTATACATGCATGGGATATGCATGATCATTTGATTTACGACCTCGGTTTGGCCATCTGTCTGGGGGTGGAAGGTCGTGGATTTGTTGAGCTTGGTGTCCAGTAGTGACCAAAGGCTCGACCAAAATGTGTTGAGAAATCGACTATCCCGATCTGAGACAATGGTTTGTGGGATTCCAAAATGTACCTAGACTCGTTCAAAGAAGAGCTCGACAGTAACCTCTACTATGATTCTCTTCTTGCAGGCAACCAATCGCCATCTTAGAAAATCAATCAACAACCACAAAAACACAGTCATTTCCCCTCTTGGTGGACAGGAGGCCCAACCTGTAGTCCATGGAGATGGATTCCCATGGCTTGTCAGAAGTAGGTAGAGGGGTGTACAGGCCCTGTTTCTTAGTGGTCGGTTTTTCAATAACATAGGCAGTGTAGGACTTGATATACTTGTTGACCTCCTATTGAAGTTTCAGCCAGTAGAAATGTTTCTGCAACATTGCTACTATCTTTTCGACGTCAAAGTGTCCTTCCACCCGACTGTAGTGGGTTTCCTAGATCAGCTTCGCTCGCTTGCTTGATGGAACACAGATATGGCCCACATGGCACAACATACTATATTGAATATGGAAATTATCGACAACTGCATTTGCACCCAACATTTGGTAGGTGGTGGCGAAGTTCAGGTCTGTCTCATAGAGTTGGGGCTATCCAGAGGTCTCATGGCCGCAAGATTATAGCATCGTGGTGAGTGTCGTGACTAGCGGTCTGTTGAGTCAATTAGCGACGCGGTTGGTGCTTCCTATTTTATACTCTATGTTGAGGTGGAATTGTTGCAAGTATGTGCACCACTTCTGATGGCAGCCATTCTGCAATGTTCCTTGTGTCTATGTGAACTGCAGTGGCTTATGATCAGTGTGGATGATTGTCTCCTTCCCAAGAATGTAATGTCTCCATTGGTGACAAGCTTGCACAATGGAGTACATTTATTTTCCATAAGTAGGGTACTTATGGAAAGCATCTGATAGTGTCTCACTATGATAGGCCACGGGGTGGTCGTGATGAGTCAGAACTGTGCCCACGGCATAATCTAAAGCATATGTCTCAATCTCAAAGGGTTGTTGCAGGTCTGGTAGTGAAAGTACTAGAGTTGAGCAGAAGTGTTACTTCAAATCATTGAACGCTTGTTGTTGGGACTGGACCCACACAAATTTCTCCTTACCACCACCCCTAGTTACTTGGTTGAGGACCCATGCAATATGGGAGAATCCCAACACGAACCTGCGGTAAA
The DNA here is from genome assembly GCA_009831015.1 of Picea engelmannii. Lineage (NCBI taxonomy): Eukaryota > Viridiplantae > Streptophyta > Pinopsida > Pinales > Pinaceae > Picea > Picea engelmannii. The sequence continues at coordinate 191,474 of ML792200.1, forward strand.
CATTGGCAAGGACCAAGAAGCTCTGAAGCTCAGTAAGTGTGGTTGGGGTTGGCTAGTCACAGATGACTTAGATATTTGTTGGATCCACATGTACACCATGCTAATCAACAATGTAGCCCAGGTAATGGACCCTGTCCATCCCGAAGGATCATTTTTCCAAGTTGGTGCATAGTTTGTGTTGTCGCAGGGTGTGCAGAATTTGTTGAATTTGTTGCAAGTGTTCTGCCCAATTCTTGTTGTAAATGAGAAGGGCATCCAGATACACCACTACAAAAGTATTGGTGAATGGTTGCAAGATATCATCCATCATCCTCATGAAATTGGTTGGATCATTTTTCAAGCCAAAGGGCATGACCAGCCATTCAAAAAGACCTTCCTTTGACTTGAAGGCAGTCTTCCATACACTTGTATGTTCTATAGTGACTTGGTGGTAGCCAAACTTCATATCAATCTTACTGAGTTATTTGGCCTCTGTGAGATGATCAAGGAGGTCGTCGATTCGGGGAATTGGGTACTGATTTTTTACTGTGATTTCATTCAAGTCTCGGTAATCAATGCAGAGTCGCCATGTTCCATATTTCTTTTGTACTAGCACAATTGGGCTTCCGCAAGGTGATGAGTTGGGACAGATGTGCCCCTTGTGGAGCAGTTCTTGGATCTATCACTTGATCTCATCATTCTTTAACAGAGAGCAGTGGTATTTTTTCCCATTGGGAAGCGGTGCATCCAGGGTCATATCAATGGGGTGCTTGACCTGACAGTGCATAGGTACCTCGATAAGTGAGGAGAAGATATCAAAGTATGCTTCCACAACCTTATCCACTTGCTTCTGTTGTGTGGAGAGGTCGACCACAGAGACCCTGGATGTGGTTGCGATCTTTCGCTCATTCTCAGATCGAATCATGAAGAAGACAAAATTCCCCATCTGAGAGATGACCTTCCTGCATTGCTTGGTAGAGATCAAGGAAATAGCACTAGGTGGGACTGCCTCCGGTATCTTGTACAATTTCTTGTTCAAAGTAATAATAACACTGCAAGGCCTAGACTCATATACAGCATGGTGTTTCCATAAATATGGTTGGCCCAAAATAACATTACAAACTTCGAGAGGGGAAACATGACACAATACCTCATCTTTGAAGGGCTTGATGTTGTATGACAGGCGGCATTTTTGGCTCACCCGGATGTTGCTTTCTTGGCGGAGCTATCTGATGGTGTAGTGATGTGGGTGCGGCGTTGTCGGTAGGGCAAGTCACTTGACAACCTCTGTTGATATGAGGTTCTTATGGCTATCTCTATCAATGATGAAGTGCAGTGGGGTACCCTTCACCCACATATGTGAATGAAAAAGGCATTCGCCTTCCTCTGGCTTGTTTGGTTCATCGGGATGGAGCTTGGTGGTAGCAACGGTAGCACTGGGTTCTGCATCAATGATCCATCTCCCCCTTTCTGGTTCTGACTTAGAGTCGGAACCCGCATCTGATTTAGAGGCTTTCACCTCAGCCACCAGCGACTGCTTTGAACGAAAATTAGTAGTGTTATGCCAGGGGCTCTTATGGAAGTTGCAACACTTCCCAGTATCTTTCTTTGTCTTTCCAGTGTCCTTCTTTGCTTGCGGCCTAGACCAGTTTTCCTGAGGCAGTCCATCTTTGCTCTGTCCTTTGTTCTATGGTTTGGGGCCGCCATTTCCTGGATTTTACTATGAGGGGTTCCCATCCCAAATTTCCACGTCTTTTGTTTGAGCTTCTGCTCGATTTTAACGGCATATCGGTAGGCTGCGCCCAAGGATGAGATGTCTAGAAACTCCATTTCGGCTTGGATGTATCTATGCAGACCACTGTGATACTTGAGCACTAGATTTCACTCAGAATATTTGATACCCAGCTTGGTGCGCAAGGTATGGAAGATATTTGTGAACTCGGACACTGCTTGGTCTCTTTCCTACCGCGGTGTGGTCCATTTTGTATACAGATCGTCATAACTTCCAAGAGGGTAGTATTGTTCCTTAATAGCATCCTAAAGGACTCCCAGGTGACCGTGACTATAAATAATGAGGTTTTCTTTGTTTCCTTCTGCTCACAGAAAGTTTCCCACCAATGTTTGACATGGGGAATGGCTTTGAGGGGCGCAAAAGTAATATTTTCTCTATTCGAGAAGTTATGGACAAAGAAACTCCCTTCTGGAAGATTCAACCATTTTTCTACAACATTTGCGTCTATCTGACCTTCAAATATAGGAATATCGAAGTTGATTTGTAACTTGAAGGGGGTGGCGCCTCCGTTTGAGGAATATGTGTCGTATGTTGGTAATCGCCGAAGGATTTTCACAAAATTATCCATCATCTCGTTCATTTGTTGCGTGAAGACTTCCTCAAGCAACATTTTGAAGGGATCTCTTGTCCCATTGTCTTTTTTTCTCCCTCAATGAGAGGTCATTTGGGCATGCGAGAGATTTTTTCCTCAAGAGAAACAAGCTCGAGACCCAATTCTTTGTACCCTAACCTCGTTGGGGACATGCATTAAGAAAGACAAGGAGCAGACTGCTCTGATACCACTGATCCGGATTTTATGAGAAAAATGAAATTAATACAGATTATTATCCAAATATTCTTAACACAGAATAACATATATACAGTAAAATTGGTTTCTATTCAATAAGAAAATAAGCTAAAACTGTAAAATGCATCGGAAAACAAGCTTGCTAGAATGGTGGCAGCTTATCTCTGAGAGGAGATGTGATGGTTGCGCTCATTCACCAGAAGATCATTACAATGAGGCTCTCAAGGCCTTTTTACAATAAATAGGAATGTCAAAAACCCTAGACATCCAAAAACCTAACCCTAGGAGATAAAGTGTCAAAAGTCATGTGGGAACCGTTTGGGTAAGTTAGTACATCAACTTCACGGGGTCGTAACTTTTGCATACGATCTTTGTTTTAGTCGCACGATAGCCCATTGGAAAGGTATATATGAGGAATACACATGTTTCCTGTGGCGATCCCTACACATATTGATTATGGAGAGCCCTAAAATCGTTGTTTAGGCCTTCAAAATGCCACCGAAAGTCGGGGACCCGAAAACTAGGAAAAATTTGTCGAACTGGAAAATTGCCAAAATGAGCCAGTTTGAATAGGTGGGAGGCCATCGACATCCATCTGGATCAGTAGGTTCATATCCATGGAGCTTTTAAATTATTGCAAGGAATATGGGATCGAAATGTCATGTTCAGTAATGCCAAGTTGCAACAATAGTTGTGGGCAGAAGTGGTTGTGTTATCTAGTAACTCGGTCACCATCGGTTGCAAAAGACTAGAAGATTCTGGAAGAGGTATGAAAGGGTAATCTGTTGATCACTCAAATGTGAAATTATTTGGTTGTGATGCTTATGTTTTTATCAGCATTCTAAGTAAGACCCAAATCAAACATGTAGATCTTTGATATGGTGATAATGTTAAGGGATGCAGAATGTGGGATCCTACTGCCCACATAATCATCATGGACATAGATGTAGTTTTTGGTGAATCTCCTTTTATAAAATCAAACATAGTAAAAGATGAAAGGTTCAAAGCATGACTAGTAGCAGAAGGGTATTTGGAAGGTATTGATTTCCATGAAATTTTCTCACCAGTTGTTAAAACCTTGTTTATATTCATGTTTTTTAGCACTAGTTGTGTTAATTGATCTTGAGTTAGTACAGCTAGATGTTAAAATTGTTTTACATGGAGTTTTTTTGGAAAAGGGGATGTATATGGAACAACCAGAAAGGTTTGTTCAGAATTGCAACAGAAGATTTGTTTGCAAACTCAGGAATCATTGTATGGCCTGAAGCATGCCAAGAAAATAGTGCAAGATGTTTGATTCCTTCATGGTGAGCTAAATATTACAAGAAGTGAGTATAACCATTGTGTTTATGGTATAATTATTATCTTGGTGTTAAATGTTATGCTTGTTTCAAGCACAAGCATGTTTGAGATCAACAGGTTGGCTCAACTGGTTAGGACGTTTGAGATGAAGGATCTAGGAGTAGAAAAAAAATATTGGGCATGGAAATACACAGAGACAGGAAGGATGGTAAGCTTGGTTATCACAACAGAAGTATGTGGTGAAGATACTCAGGAAATTTGGTATGAATAATGTGAAGTCAGTAAAATCCCTTTGAATTTCCATTGTAAGTTTTTCTTCAAGTTTATGTCTTAACTAATGAAGAAGAAAAGGGTTATATGTCTCGAGTATCATATGTCAATAGGAATTTTGATGATTACGATGGGAAATGGTCAATATTTCACATGCAGTTGGTGTTGTAAGTAGACACATGGAAAAACCAGGTGAAGAGCGTGGAAATGGGTGCTTTAGTATCTTAGAAGCACATCAGCACAAGTATCACCTATAGTGGTTGCAATGATTTAGTTTGTGGTTATGATTCAGGAGATTTGGATAAGAGGAGACCTACCTCAGGTTATGTCTTCCAAGAATGCAAGGATCTATTGGGTAAGTATGGACAGGTACAGGATGAGGTGTTTTGTGGTGTTCAAAGTGTTGTGCATTTGACTAACAGTGCAGTGTATCAAAATGGACAAGTGCATCGGTTTATAATACAGGTTACTGATGGAGGAAGAATGGTCCATACGGGAGTGAATTGTGTAGACATGTTCACGTAACACTATTGTTAGAGAAGTTGTAGAGTTGTGATGGTGTTTGGCTTCTCTTGGCTTGCAGGAAAGGTGATGAATAAATTTGGGCATGATATATCAGGTAAATTGTTGTCAAGGTGGAGATTGTTGAAAACGTGCCAACCAATTTCCCATGCGGATGCATGCACACAACATTAACTAAAAATAGAATGTGCATGCATGCACTCTACAGTGAATAGGTTGTGTAAATGGTGGATCAAATTGTAATCAGTTCGTTTAACTTTTTGATAGATGTTATATATATGAGCATACCCATAGAGGTAAAGTGCATCAATGTAGTGTAGCATGGTGTGTGGGAAGAGAGGAGAAGATGGTTGTATGCATTGATTGGCTATTATAATTCTCCCTTGAATAATAAGAATATCGATTATCATTGCCCTGTTATTTTTTCTCGTATTGGGTTTCCACGTAAATCTTTGTGTTCATTGTGTGATTATTGTTCTCTTTTTTTATGCTTGTCATTAATCTTGCTCTGTTTATACTTTCGCTTCCTAACAAAATTGGCCTCCAAGAACAAATGATCTAGACACATGGATCACAACACCATGTTGCTCATATACAACACTGAAGATTTTCCACTACACAAACAAACTTTTCATTCGAGCTGTCACCAACTAGCATGTTATGTAGAGTATTAAAGATATCATTTGCTCCAAATGCAACCTGATTTACACTGTTGAAAACAGAATTCTTACGGTACATAGTCTTCATGTGATGTTAATACTCATCATCAAAAATAATGTAAGTAAGAATATCAATTAAATTCTTTAGACGGTCTGTACGATCAAAATACTTTGTACAAATGTTGACTGATATACTCCATTATTTGCAATGTTACTGCCATATAATCAAATCATAAAGGAATTTGCTTTTTCTTTTCTCATAAAGAAATGACAACTATGATTGCATTAGTGAATGTCTTCGTAATGGTAAATTTTTTTACAAGAGAACCATATGTTTCATTTGTTGACGGGCCCATATCTTCTTCGTCAAGGAGCATCAATATTAGCTTGTCTTAGTTCTTTTAAAATGTGGTGCAATGGCTTGTAAAATCTCAAACCTCGGTCGAAGAACTATAGTATGCCTTCAAATGGACTGTGATAAGACTTAAAGGATATAACCAACCTCTTTTATATATAACAAGGAGAGTTGTGTAGCAACAAGTCCCTGCCCAGAGGGTAGAGAAACTTGTTGTTTGGTTTAAATGATTTGAAAATAAATGCTTTTGGCTTATAAATATGATTCTTTTTAATTGGTTCCAAAGAAATATTATAAAACTGTTTTCAACAAAATAAAATAACAGATTTCAATTATAAATTTGATTTTTTTTAATTGGTTCCAAAGAAATATTATAAAACAGTTTTCAAAAAAAAAAAAATAACAGTTTTCAAATATAGTTAGATATAAATATCCATTTTTTCTAAATTGATGTTGAAATGGTATGTAGGTATTATTTTCTAGTCCAACTATTAATGGTTATATTTCTAGTGTAATTTCTTCACTTGAGTAAATTGGTAATGCATTCTATATAGATATTGTTGTTTTGATTGTTTGTTTGGTAATGAGTCTACAAGCCAAAGATTCATTCTTCAGACTCAATCTCGTGTTGATTAATGAAGTAAAAAAAAAGTCATCTGCTAAACAAATGTTAGAACTTTTGGATACCGAAACATTTCAAAAGAAGGATTCTATCGCTCAACGATATCCATGTGGACATTGTGTGAACTTAAGAATTAACAGAACATTGTGTAGACATAAAACAACATTGTGTAGACATAAAACCTGAATTGTACAGGGTAAGGTTCTTTTTGTGATTGAGGTCCTAGTTGTTTCATTGTTTGAAATGTATTTCTTATTGTATTATCAATTACATATCACACAGTTGTGAAGTCTGTGCTCAACTAGATCTCAGTGCTACCCAACTTGAGACAATTGTGTGTATAATTATAGTCATATTGTAAACTGGACTTTGGAGTCCTATAATTATGACGAAAACCATGGATATTTTTTTGTTTGTAAATAGTACACTCGTAAACAAAATCAACAAGATCTTAGTTAACGGATTATGAGTGCTAATGATATTAATAATGATACCGTAGATATGATTTAAAATTTAGGCATTTATTAATCATCCTAGTAAATTTTATATTGGTTATTTAAGAATTCAAATCAAGTAGACTAACCCAAGAGAAACAGATTATATCCATTATGAGTGGTTATAAAATATGAATATTGCTCAGCTAGACTGGTGTGATTCCATATGACATTATCATCGGAAGCAAGTGTCATTTGGTAAAGCAAATGAGGAAGAAACTAATTTATATGATTGGACGGCGTTGGAATTAGCTAGAGACACTGATTAAAAGAAAATTTATAAGTTATATATCATTTATTACAAATCATGATTATAAAATCACGATTATTCAAAAACCAACGTCCAGCTACTTTCTCCTCGTATTAAAGAGTGCTTACACATGAACCATTTTAGCATCTAACAATGTCACTTCTCTTTCTTTCTTTTAAAATTCACGATGGGTGCTCTTTGCAGGCTTTGGTAGGGTGAAATGTTTTGATTTTCAATGCACCTACCTACGTGTTCATTATCTTCGACATGTGTTCAGTAATCTATTGAAGGAAACACTTGGCAGCAGGAAAGGACGGCTTGTGTTCATCATCTTCAACATGTGTTCATCATCTTCAGCATGTGTTCAGTAATGTATTGAAGAAAACACTCGGCAACAGGCAAGGACAGATTGTAATAGAAATGTTGCAAGTTCGAAGGCCAAGGTGAACAACTATTATGCATTGTAGCATTCGAAGCCTTCGTTTTCAAGGAAGAAATAGAATGATACTTGAACCCCCATCTGTTTTGGATAGTCAATAATTTTTTGAATCCGTCGAAAACTGTTTGCTGTAATTTTAAGGCCATAGACAAGAGATCCTTGTAGCCTTGTTCAGAAGGGTTTAATCTGTGTGCGAGTTGAGATTTGTCCTGCTTCATGCTCTGTACACGGTGATGAAGACCGGTGGTCTCTGATACAAATCGCATGCTCTGTACACGGTGATAAAGATCGGTGGTCTCTGATACAAATCTCTTCTACATCCGACAATCAAAGTCCTGGTGATCGTCAAATTTTTGCATTACATCTCGTTCTTGTAATCTCACAAGGGATTAGATCATCTTACGCAACAAGATTAACTATTTTATTTTAATTTTTTCTCTATTTATGATTCTTCCGTGTGTAAAGCAGATTTTCTCTTAAAAGTTTATCCCTAATGCAAAATTATAACATTTTAATAAATACTAGTATTTTAGTTAGTTCTTTGGACTTCTATTAACCATACTAGTATTTTGATATATAGAGATTATTTTGTCCTGCACACACAGATGAGACAATAACATTTTCGACGAGACAATAACATTTCCTGTAGTAATATTTTTGGGCATAAAACACCAAATTATATATGAATAATCCATGCTCAGGGAAATGAATGAAGATATAATGGATTGTGTATGCTTATAATGTTTCAAAGCATTGACCTTGCAGCAATGAAGAACCGGTAGACTATAGAAAATTTGACTCTTGTCTGCACCATTTCAAGGGTAGTAGCTTAAGGTATCTTAACAAAGGATTGCAACTCACTATTGACAATCACAAAATGCTCTCAATATAGATTTATATAACAAAACTATGATTAGTCTAATAGTGAATAACAGAAATGATCTCCTTGTTATGATGATCCTTTTCATGAACAGTATTAGCGCACAACATGTGAAGAATGTATGCACAACATTTCGAGTTTGTTGTGAAGGAAAAATAAAAAATGGGTAACTAGATTTATTTTTTCATTGCAGGTGTTTGCAGAAGACTACACACAAATTCTTAAAAACAGATAAAACAATTATGCTTGCAATTTATTGAAGAGTATTACCAAAGGCATGGCTGTCAAATTTTGGCTTCCTGCAGCATGAAAGTTTCTGATGTAGTTGGTTGTTCACTTGCAGGTTGTAATGGTTCCCAACAACAAATTCAATCACTGACACCCAACAAATGAAGAAATTGGCAACAACACGAGATATTATTAGAAGCAACAGTGCCCTGCCTTTGTATATGCCCGTCATTCATCTCTAGGTTCTATTTATGCTCGCTATATATGCTACTTGACCATGTTGAACCCATGAAAACGCAGGCCCATATGATAACCAAAATGCGAGTGTGAGGAGGTTGTTGTCAGAAGTGACCATAGAAGTATCGCAAATGGCCTTTGAAGCCATTGAAAGACATAAAGAAGAAAAAATAGCAGATCTAGGTGCACGACCGACCCGTTACAGATCTAGATTCAGTATTTTACCTTTGATTCATTTCGCTCCCTTGGCTTGGTTCAATCTTCCATTTGATTGCATAAGTAAGTTACAGAACAATAAACACGTAGCACTGAGATGACAACACATAGTAGTGAGATGACAGGGGTCTAAACAACCTTAGGTAAAAATGAAATGATATTGAAGTTCATTGAAACTTTGGGTACTAAATAAATGGGTTAGCAAATGCGCTATGAGCTGAAGAAAAATTTTATACAAACATTTAATGTTTGTGAAGTAATTCTAGAGTCATTTCTAGCATTACTTCATTCAAGAAAAATTAGTACTCAAATGTGAGCTTATTTTGAACTTTAAAGTAAGATGTTGGTGGGCAATGCAAGGGCTTTGCCTCGGGAAGAAGCCAAATAAGGCCTCAAATTAAAAAGTTAAGGTAAAAACATGAAATTGGATGAGAAGAAATGTATAATTTACCAAAACTTACGATAAAACAATAAAAATACTTTGATTTTCGTGCCAGACTAATATAAAAACCGATAAAACAATAAAAATACTTTGATTTTCGTGCCAGACTAATATAAAAACAGAGAATCGATTACTATAGTCCCTACCAGCCCAAAGCACAGGGACTAATAAGGTTATCAAGTGGAAAGAACACGGCAAATAAGCTAATATATTTTAGCTTTTGGGTATGGCATGGGGTGGTAGTAAGTTTATCAATGTAAATAAGGCATAACATATATCCTAGGCATGGGAAAATGCCAAAGTCATAATATCAAAAAGAAGGTATAAACTTTTTGTTTGAATATGAAGAGTGAATGATGAAGTATACTTGGAAAGTGAGACATGTTAAAATATAACATAGTTTTAATGAGAAGTAAATATCTCATATAATATATTTTACTTGGAAGACTTGATATGGTATGAAACAAGGGTTGCATGGCAACGTAGTCCCTGCCGAATTAGTTGGGAAACATGTTGAACAATCAAACTTAATATAACTAAATACACAAGTATATTTAATTTTTTGTTATTTAATTTTTTTTAAATAAACTATAAAAAGTATATATAAATATTTTTTCTAATATTATAATTCACTACAAAAAACTTACACATCTATAATCTAAAAATAATAATAAAAATAAAAATTACACCACTCACAATGAATTTCACTAAATCCTTAAAYGCAATTYAGGTTTCCTTAAATGTGTGACAGTTACCAACACAATTTCCTTAAATGYGTTGCARCCACCACGAAGCTTTATTTATTTAGTGAAAGGGTACATGACTACACGTGTAATGGCCAATCGTATATTGTATTTTATTTAGTTAGTTTGTAAGGGATATATGAGTCAGAGTGTAGGGGAATGTGTAAGTTTGTTGACTTATATGTTAGATTTGGATTTTATAACTATAATTTGGACAAATAATAGTTATACAGTCAACTAGAATGCAAACAACATGCTCCCTCCATTTCTTGTCAAACTGTCAAATCTATTAATTATGTAATCAATTTTATACATTGAATGACGTGAAGCTTGCAATAACACTTCAAAGATATCAGCCAATTGAATTTTAGAAAAATATTTTTTTTATTATTAAAAAAAATACATATATTGATTTTTAAAGTTACACATTGGATATAACACATAAATTTAAAGTCAACACTAAACTAATACATAGTCAAAGGGAAACTCATTGCTATAGTCCCAAGCCTTTGGCAGGGACTAATAAACTTAAGTTCATAACGAAATGACATGGAATGAGAATATATGGGGAAAGGTGAGTAATGGTATAATAAAAAATTCACATGTTGAATAAGATATGAAATTATATCAACCATTTATTTATATTTTATGAAAAGGTTATGTGAGTAAAGTAAAGCATATGGCAAGAAGGGTGAGGAATATAAGTCAAAACATATTGAACCAATGTGTCCATCAAGAGCACAACACTATGAAAGTGAGGAGTTAGAAAAGGGACATATCCAGTGATATGTTTTAAAGCCGTGATAATCCTATTAATTATTTGTCATATTAATTATTTGTCATTTTCATCAAGTATCATGTCAATGTGTTGGAACTCATTTTCATTGAATTAACTTGCAATTTATATAATTAATTAATGATCGTCAGTGTTAGTCATTAGCGAACAATTATCATCAATATAAAATATTTTTGAATATCTAGAGAGAATTTTCTTTGAATGTGTAGCAATAACTCAGCGGGAGCGCGCAAGAATTTGTGCAAGAAAAAGTGAAATGAAGGGGAGCTTGGCAGTCCTTTTCTAGCTAGAAATCGATGACCAAAATGCTCATCAGCAACAGGCAAAGGGAAGAATTGTTATTTACTAGCTGAAAGGAAAAGCCTCAATGTGGTGGGACCAGCTTTTGCAATTACAACACATTGATGAGAAGAGGATTACTTGGAAGCAGTTCAAGAGATATTTTTAGAAGAAATACTTGACCAAGCGTTACTATGATAGAAAGATGAAGGATTTCTTTGAACTCAAGATTGGAAGTATGACTAGGGACGAGTATGAAAGAAGATTCTTGGAACTATTGAAGTATGTTGACCTCATTAAAGATGAACAAGTCAAGATTCAAAGGTTTCTTAGTGGGATGCCACCAATATTCAGTGACAAAAATCAGTATGATGATCCCAAGACATTGGATGAAGCAATAAGAGCCAAGTGCCTCTATGATCAACATAGAGGAAGACCAAACTTCCACAAGGCTTGGGAAGATAAGAAGAGGGGAAAGATAGAGCAGAGGAAGAAAAGAAACAAGCCACCCTTCTTCAGAAACAATTCCCAAGGGAAACCAACTCAAAACGAGTCTAGAATGTCAAAAACATTGGGAAAAAGACCAAGGCAGCATCCCATGAAATGTTGGGGTTGTTAAGGAGATAATATGTATAGATATTTCCCTCATAGAGGTGATAAAGTGAGGACTTTTCACAATGTACAAAAAACTAAAACAATTGAATATATGGACAGAGGTATGCCAAGGATTTATGCAGCACTGGACAACAAGCAAGTTGAATTTCAATCTCACATGGTTGAAGTGGAAGGTAAGATCAATGATCACCATGTTGTTATTTTGATTGATTCAGGGACTAGTCATAGTTATATAGATTCCAAGATTGTGGAAAGATTCCAATTGAAAATAAGCAAGCTTGGAAAATCTTGGTTGGTTCAGTTAGCTACAAGAGATAAAAGAGAAATTAATGAGATAGTTAAGGATTGTCCAATGAACATGAATGGACTGAACACAAAGATTGATTTGAACATCATATATTTGGTTTCTTATGATTTCTTAATTGGTATGGATCGGTTGGACAAGCATCATGTTGTCCTAGATTTCTATAACAAATCATTTACTTGCTTGGATGAAGATGGAAACTTGAGGACAATTCAAGTTATTCCAAGAGCAGTAACCCTTAGAGAATTTTCAACCTTGCAATTGAAGAAAATCTTCAGGAAAGAATGTCAAATATTTGTAGTGCACATGGAAGAGGCACCTAAGGACAAAGTGCCAAGCATTGAAGACTATGCAATCTTGAAAGAGTTTGAAGATGTATTTAAAGAAGTACTAAGGTTGCCACCAAAAATAGATATAGATTTCTTTATTAATTTGATGCCTGGAGTTGCACCAGTGTCCAAGACTCCTTATAGGATGAGTACACCAGAATTGAAGGAATTACAAATGCAACTTGAAGAACTCTTGAAGAAGGGATATATCGGCCTGAGTGTGTCTCCTTGGGGTTCCCCAGTGTTATTTTCCAAGAAGAAAGATGGTACTTTAACATTATGTATTGACTTTAGACAGTTGAATAAGGTGGCTATGAAGAACAAGTATAATTTTCCAAGGATAGATTATCTATTTAATCAATTGAAAGACACAAAGATATTCTCCAAGATTGACCTCAGATCAGGCTACCATCAAGTGAGAATAAATGAAGAAGATATCAACAAGATTGCTTTCAGAGTGAGATATGGCCACTATGAGTTTAGAGTGGTACCATTTTCGTTGTCAAATGCACCAGTTGTCTTTATGTGTTTGATGAATGGTATTATCAGAAATTACTTGGATAAGTTTTCCATTGTATTTATGGATGACATTCTTATCTACTCAAATTATGAAGAAGAGCATTAGTAACACTTAAGGATGGTGCTACAAGTATTGAGGGAACATTAGTTGTTTGAAAAATTGAGCAAATGCTCATTCTATCAAAGGCAGATACATTATTCAGGTCATATCATTTCAGAGGAAGGGATAGTTTTAGATCCTAAAAATATAAGAGCCATTGAGGGGTGACCCGTACCAAAGAATGTCTCAAATTTGATATCTTTCATGGGACTTACAGGATACTATAGAAGATTTATTGAAGGTTTTTCAAAGATTGCTTACTAGATTACTTCTTTGCAAAAGAAGGGTGTAAAATTTGAATGGAATGTTGATTGTGAAATAAGTTTTCAACACTTGAAATACTTATTGACAAGTGCACCTATCTTGAAGATTGTTGATCCTGATAAGGAAATCATTGTGTGCACTGATGCATGCAAAGAAGGACTTGATGGAGTCCTTATTCAGAACGAGCATGTGATATGTTATTTATCAAGGAAGTTAAAAGAACACAAAAGACATTATGCCACTCGTGATTTAGAATTGGAAACCATAGTGCATGCCTTGAAGATGTGGAGACACTACTTTATGGGAAGAATATTTGAATTGAGGACAGACCATTTTGGTCTGAAATATTTGTTTGGACAACCAACTCTGAATGTTAGGAAAATCAAATTGTTGGAATTTATTAGTGAGTATGACTTTGAGATAAAGCATGTCAGAGGAAAAGAGAACAAGGTGGCTAGTGCACTCAGTAGAAGGGTGCATGAGATGCATGCTACAGCCATTAGCATGTGCAAATATGATCTAAAAGATAGAATTTTGGAAGCTACAAAATTAGATCAACATTATGTGCAGACAATGGAAAAATTACAGCAAGGTAATTTATAGCCGAAAACTCAAGATTATGAACTAAGAGAGGATGGAATCCTCATGTACAAAGGCAGATCATATGTACCTAATTCTCAAGAGCTGAAGAATATGGTGCTAAGAGAGATGCATAACATGCCTTATGTTGGGCTATCAGGAAACTATTGTGGCTGTCAAAAGTCAATATGTCTAGCTAGGTATGAAGAAAGAAGTGGTTGATTATATAGCCAGATGTTTGGAATGTCATAAGTTCAAGGCTAAGCATAGACATCCAATCGGTTTTCTACAGCCATTGCCCATTCCTGAGTGGAAATGGGAAGTGGTGACAATTGACTTTATCACCAAGTTTCCCATAACACTGAAGCAGCATGACTCCATCATGGTGGTGGTGGATAAGCTCACCAAAGTTGCTCATTTTATTCCAGTAAAGCTTACTCACAACATAGCTAATATTGCAGATATCTATATGAAAGAGACTTCCAAGCTTCATGGTGTGCCTAAGGCCATTGTATCTGATAGAGATCCCAAGATCACATCAAAATTTTGGAAAGGATTTGGGAATGATCTGAACTTTAGCACAACATATCACTCGGAATCTTATGTACAAACAGAGAGAATCAATCAAGTGATTAAAGATATACTAAGAATGTATGTGATGGATAAACCATCAAAATGGGAAGACCATTTACACTTAGTTTAGTTTGCCTATAATAATGGGTATCAAGCATCTTTGAAGATAATCCCATTTGAGGCATTATATGATAGAAATTCCAATGCCTCTGTAAGTTGGGACAACCCTACAAACAGAGCAGTGGTTGGGCTAGAATTGCTCATGGAAATGGAAGATCAGATGATGAAGATAAAACAAAATTTGAAGACTTCCCAAGATAGACAGAAAATATATGCAGATAAGAACAGAACTCACAGAGAGTTCAAAGTGGGTTACCATGTATTTCTAAAAGTGAAGGCCAAGAGATGCTCTTTGAATTTGGGGACCTATTCAAAGCTTGCAACAAGATATTGTGGACCATTAGAAATTCTAGAGAGGATTGGCAATGTTGCATACATGCTTTCATTACCTGCATCCTTGTGCATTCATAATGCATCCCCTGTCTCTTTGCTTGAAAAGTATGTGCATGATGATAATCATATAATTGATTGGAATGTGATTCAGGTGGGGCAAGAAGGAGACTTCCAAGTAAGGCTTGTGCACATATTGGATCAGAAGGTCAAGCAGCTTGGGAATCGATCCATTGTGATAATAAACGTCCAGTGGACTCATTACAATCTTGAAGATGCAACATGAGAATATGAAGATGCCATGTGGAAAGAGTACCCGCATATTTTTGGAGATTTTTGAAGAATTTTGCTTGTACATGTATATAATTCGTTGAGGATAGTGCATAAATAAGGGGGAGGGGAATGTAATGCCCCTAGGCTGAACCCCATGATGTAAATAGACACATAGGCTAGTGAGACAGGATATTTTGGGCCTAAGTGTTATGGTGTCATATGTTTTGTGGCTAGAGTGCCTATATGATTACAAGGCCAGCGAGCCTATATTTGTAATATGTATCATTCATATTAATAATAAAAACATCAATGTTGTAGACCAATCAGACAAAAGCGTATGGGGGACTAAGAATTCCACTAGATGAAAGGGGGATAAGGGTCTAGGATGAGGAGCTAATCAAGGGGGCTTAAGTCGGTGAAATATTATTTTAATATTCCCTAAAGTACAAATATTGAGATATCATAATCTGAGTTCCAAGAGTGGGGGAACGTGTACAAGTGCATCTCATATTCATGGAAACAAGTGTCCAGTTGAGGACATGTAGATATATCATGAGACTTAGTGTGTGTGTTTTGGGGAAAGGGATATCATCTTCTTTCATTATTTTGCACTGTATGGACCACAAGGGATCACACAATCATCTATCTACCATCATTATATGACTATTAGCGGGGTGTGGGGGGGGAAGACTCTTGCCATCGGTACCTTACAGACTTACCTTTATTGTACATGTATGGCGAGAGCTCAGGGAAAACCGTTTGTAACAAGAAAATATGGGTTTCCAAGCCCTTGAGAATTGGAAGAAGTGGGTTGTCACGCCCATGGTAGTCTCTCTTGTGTGAGAACTATTAAATATTAGTCGCGGGTGCGCTGGGAAATTAGTTCCAGAGCTCTAAGACTTTTTGTCTGGCTTATTGTTGAATCCCTAGAAGGGAAGTGGGGTATGTTAGCACATAAACTTGTCAAGGTATTGTGAGTTGTGGTTTATACCCAGGTCTGTAATTTTGTCTATGTCTCGTCCTTTTGCAGACCCGATCGTAGGTTTTTCCTCTCGGCTTGTAGTTTTCCTTCTGTTAGCCTTCATCCATTTGATAGACCTGTTTTTCCTTAGCAGCTTGCCTGAGAAGTGTTGGCTCTAAGCCTTTCTATTTTCCCTAAAGACGATCTCTTTTCTCTTTAACTCTATTGTTGAGCCTTTGTTTTCTCGAGCCCTCAATCAGTCATCCATGTGATTTCTCGTAGGTCACATTCATGAGCACCAACTGCAATACTTGAAGCAGTTTGATGTGGACGCAAATCAAGCGAGCAAGGAAGATTAGTTTTCAATGGAAAAGATCCCTCAAACAGATCAGATCGATGTCCATTAGGTGATCGGGACCATACAGTTGCACGAAGTATAGCGAACAAAGGTCTGAAATCGCGAGGCCCATCCTAGTCGTTGACACTGGGGAGGATGCGCGGCGCATGATCAGTGTTTCACTTACTCGCGGGATGGAGCAGTCAAAGGGTTGAGTCATAAGGAATCGTGAAACACGAAGTCACGAAATAATCAGGGTCGTCCATTCAGCGGGACACGTGGTTCCAGATCCGAGCCGCAGAGAAATCCATTTCGGTAAGGTGGAAGTGAGAAATGTCGACATCCCTAGCCCCAAAATGTCAATATGATCTGGGTCGTTTGATGTAAAGAGACGTGTGTCGACCGATCTGGGCAGTGTGTTTTCATGACTTGGAGTTTCGAGCATGGAGCGCATCGCGAGTTCGCGAAATGTGAAATCGCGACGTGCCTAAGAGATAAGCCCGCGGTCACAAGGTGGGTTCATATGGAAAGTGGAGCCAAAAAAAATATAAGTGCCCATTCAAGAAGCGGGCGTCTATATTTTTTTAAGGAAACGATCATGGTCGTCAAGTCCTAAGAAAGTCCGACCGTTGATCTATGTGGACCGTTTCGCGATTTCGAGCATCGAGATATTTGGAGTCAAGGGGAGTGAAAACTCTCGAAATGTGAAATCTCGATATTTCATATGGATAAGCACGAGGTCACAGCCCACGGTCGTATGGGGCAGGGGAATGGAGCCGCACAAAATATCAAAGCACCCGAGTTGGTCACAGAGAAGGATCCTTATGGCCTCGAGGTGCCAATTTTGACTCGAAGGAGTTGTGAGCTCACCTGGAGCATTCATGGGTGTCAGGCTTCGTCTGAATCCCAATAAAATCAGTTAATGAAAGTGGGAAAGGTAGTTGAAACCTCGTTCCACCAAATAAATGGAAAGCATGGAAAATATGGCCATGGAGGGCAGACTGTCCGCCGAAATTTCCCTGTCATGGATTTTCTTATGAATCCCATATCGATATGATCTTGCATTTGTCGGAAGAATGCGAGCGCAGCCTGAAAAAAGAAGATGTAGACGCAAAGATTTGATTGTAGTAGCCAGATCACACTCTTGGTGATGGCGAGTTGTTTTGAGTATAACTACTCAGTTTTGATATTTTGTGATGGTCGATGGTAGAGCAAAGCTCCTGTATTGTAAAGTCTTAATGAAGATTCTGGTTTTCTGGCTATGTATCTGTATTTGATACTTCTTGTTTAATGATAGTCATCTTTCTTACTCCCTCTTGTTTCCTTATGATGTTGAAAGAGTTCATGATTGGTTGATTCGCTTGAATTATTGTGACTGCATTATGATGGATGTTCGATTGTAGTGTTGTTATAATTCCTTTCAGTTTCTTTATGATTTAAACTCAATAAAATCTTGAGTTTAAGTTTTTCTTCTTTGGGCTGTCGGAAGACCCGATGTCCACGACAGACCTCTACACCCTTCTTACTGAATTCTTCCTTCTACACACCCTCACTACAACCTACTCACTAAAGTTAAACTAAGACCTCATCTACTTGTGCACATCAGTACAGTTTTCTGAGTTGAGACGATATTTTCTTGAGATTGCGCCCATTTGAACTTTTATAACCAACCTGTGACATAAATTATGATGGGTATCAGGCTTACCTTTTCCACAATCCAAAGGTGACTTCTGGTGCTAACATTTATGGTGCCGCTACCAGGGAAGAAATTGAATATTTTCCCTGGGATTAAACGACAAAACTTACTGGTTCTCAAGGTGCATCAGAACTTAGTACATCGAATATTGCAACTGTGCACCTGGAGACTCCACTATGGTGACTCCATTGACATGAATTTGTTGGCAACTCCATTGTTTCAGTTGTGGCTTCTATAGGTAGACACACAAGGTCTACTCCACAGTTTCCTTTAGCAACACTTGAAGCCGACCCAGAGAAAATTGTCAAAAAGGGAAGGACCCTTAGAGAAGGTACTTCTATTGTTGAGCCAAACATTTCTAATGATTTTTACTGCCCTCCTTTAGAAACTCCAATATCTACTTCCCATTTTCCTACCATACCATCTGTTGGAGTTTCCCGAACTTTAAATTTTGAGAGTGTTCCTGTCGAGTTTTCCCCTCCTGATATGGGATTGGAGGGAGAAATCCTTGTAACTCTTCTCTCCCTGAAGTTGTACCTTGGTATAGACCCCATACATAAGAATATTTTCCCACTCCAGTTTTTATTACTCCTCCTCCTATTAGATTTATTGATTTTGCAGAAACGGAATCCTCTTTTCCCCCAAGCCCTGTAGCCTTTTCTCCAAATCCTCTTCTTTTTCCCTTTCCTGTTGGAAGCTCAGTTCCAGTCTCCCCTTTTCGAGCTCCTTCCCCTCCTAGTTCTCCTCCACCTATTATCCCTATGGAAAGTGTTAATCCTCCTAGAAACAAAATGGATGCCATAGTGGCTGCAAGATATGATCCTCTAGTCCTACCTCAGCCAATGAATGCTCTCCCTGCTGGAGATTACCTGAAGTATATACCCAAATTCACTCGAGAGGAAGACATAATTGTTGAAGAGCACCTTGTTGCCTTCTACATTTATGCAGACAATATGAATATTGAAAATGAGGACGTCTGGATGAGAGTCTTTGTCCATATCCTTGATGGTGAGGTTAGAAAATGGTTTAGGGGATTTACCCCTGGATCTATTGTTGGGATTGAATCTCTAGATGATGCTTTCCTGAGGCAATGGAAAGATAAAAAAGACTTTATGTATTATATCACAGAGATCGGGTCCCTAAAGAGAAAGGAGGGAGAATCGATCTTTGATTTCTCCAAAAGATTCAACAAAATGTACAATAAGATCCCTGCTGAGATAAAGCCCACCGAAGCCTCCGCCAAAATTTCTTATGTTAGTGCTTTTGACCCTAACTTTTGACTCTTGCTAAGAGAGAGAAGAGTTATTTCCTTGGCTCATATGCAAGATGTAGCCCTAGAAGTGGAGTCTAACATATTGGCAGCTAACCGACTCAGGAGTAAGGTTGATAGAAACATACCAAGGGGAAGATCTGAAGCCTCCACCTCTGGTTCCTCTACTCCCCCCCCTCAAATGGACGAAGTTACCAAGTTACTAAAATCACTTTCAACTAGAATGGAAAGATTGGAAGTAGAAGGGAAGCAGACATACATAAATCCTCAAAATGTTGATAACAGATGCAACTTCAGGAGGCCAAATAATAATGCCCCTCAGACTATGCAAAGGGAACAGAGGGACAGAGCTAGAGATTATCAGAAAATTCAAACCCCTCTCCAAAATAATCTTGTTGTTGATGAAGAAAGGGAGGAAGAAGAGCTTGATCCTGAAATCCATTGTCTTGGAGACACCTCCCCATTTCCCCATTTGACTCAATCTGCATACGAGGAATCCCTCGTGAATAGTCAAATAAATGAGCTAAGTAAGGGTGAGAAGGCCAATAGCAGTCCCAATAAATACAATCTCAGATCTAAGAAGAAAGAAGGGAAGTCTAACGTCCCTGATCAGCCTTCCAGAGCAGAGAAGCCTGCCAAAGATGAAACAAGCAATAGAAAAGAAAAGAAATATCAGAACCCCTCACCGATACCCAAAGACGTTGTCCCAGAACTGAGAGAAGTTTTGAAGTCCCTTTCCTCTTTCATCTTCGAGCACGAAATTCAAAAGATCAGAATCCATGTGCCCCTGTCAGAGCTATTCAAGCATGAAGATTTCAAAAAATCCCTCTCTAAGTTGTTGCGGTCTAAACCACCTTGCCATACCACGGACTCGGTAAATCTCCAAGATGAAAAGCCAGCAGTCATCTTAGGTCCTATGGTAGAATATAGATATGATTCATCCCCTCCCTTCTATACATCACTGAACATGCATGATAAGGTGTTGCATAATTGTTTGATGGATTCAGGGGCATCTCATAATCTTATGCCCAAAACTGTCATGGAAGAACTCGGGTTAGAAATCACAAAATCCTATCATAATTTATATTTTTTTAATTCAAGGAGAGTGCAATGTCTTGGGATCATCAAAGATCTGGTCGTGACCTTATTTCAGATGCCCATGAAAAGTGTGGTCATGGATATCGTGGTGACTGATGTTCCTCCCAATTTCAACATGTTATTGTCAAAATCTTGGATAAAAATACTTGGGGGAACTTTGAAGATGGACCTCACGTATGCTACCATTCCAATGTTCGGGGGGGGAGCATAGGAGACTATATAGAGAAGCTCAGTTGGCCTACATTATTAGTGATGAAGAAGATCCCACCAATCATCATATCTTTTCACTTGACATTGATTTGGGATGTAGTTTGTTACAGCTCACTGATACTCCTGAAGCTCCTCTTGAAATCAGAAAGCAACCCACTTCTTTTCGCAAAACACCTCCCCCAACAACTTATATGTGGAAGATGTTCTTCAACGGAGCCTCTTCTAGGGAAGGTGTTGGCGTCGGAGTGGTTTTTGTGTCACCTTGTCAAGAGGCCATACCTTTGTCCTATAAACTATAATTTGAAGCTACCAACAATGTGGCAGAGTATGAGGCTCTTGTTTTTGGATTAAGGGTTGCAAAATACATGGGGATTGAAGAACTAGTAGTATTTGGAGATGCTGAACTAATTTTCCATCAGGTCAAAAATGTTTATCAAGCCAAGCACCCTAGGCTAAATACTTAGAGGAATGAGGTGTGGGACCTAATTGACAATTTCCTCTCAGCTTTCAACATTTCATTTGATCCAAGAGAGGAAAATACTATGGTTGGTTCTTTGGCCGTCTCAGCGAGCCAGTTCGGGATCCCACTACCACCTAAGCTCAGGTATAATGTTGAGATTAGATATAGGCCTTATGTACCTGACAATATCAAGCATTGGAAGGTGTTTGAGGATGATCTTGAAATCAGAAGATTTCTTGATTCAGTTGATGAGTTCTCTTCATTACATATTGATCAGGATCATGATGTCGAAGGTGACCCTCACCCGAAGTATTTTTGAATAAAATTGTTAATTACCATATTGTTCAGTTGCCTAGTAATCGCATTCCGAAGGGACTAGTTCCATTAGAAACAATTTTCAATGGGACGATGTGGCAGTAAAGTTTAAGGGTCCAGCAGAGGATGTTGATGTAGCCGAGAGAAATATTGGTACAGAGGAGGATCCAAAGTTCATAAAGTTATCTAGCATCCTGTCAAGGGAGAAGAGAGTTGAGTATGTTGAGTTATTAAAAGAATTTGTTGATGTGTTTGCCTGGACCTATGAATACCTAAAGACATACGACACAGTCGTCATCGAGCATAAGATCCCATTGAGAGAGGAGGCCAAACCATTTAGGCAAAAATTAAGATCAATAAATCCTATCCTGTTGCCTATTATGGAAAAGGAGGTAAAGAAGTTGTTGGACACCCAAATCATTGTCCCTTTGATATATTCTGAGTGGGTAGCCAACCTGGTACCAGTAAGAAAGAAGAGTGGATAAATCATACTATGTGTCGATTTCAGAAATCTGAACAGGATCTCTAAGAAGGACAATTACCCGTTGCCTAAGATGGAACACATATTGCAGAGAATGACTGGTGCATCTAGGATTTCCATGATTGATGGATTTTCTGGCTACAATCAGATCTTTGTCCTGCCTAAAGACAAAGAAAATACAGCCTTCACCACTCCTTGGGGCACATTCATGTATGCCAAAATGCCCTTTGGATTGATGAATGCAGGGGCGACCTTCCAGCGAGCCATGGACATCGCCTTCGTTGGAGAAAGAGATAAATTTTTGGTCATTTATATGGATGACATAACAGTGTTCTCCAAATCTGATAAAGAACATTGTCGACATCTAAGAAAGGTCTTCTCAAAATGAAGAAGGTTTGGTCTCTCCCTAAATCCCAAGAAGTCCTTATTTTCCATGCAGGAAGGAAAATTGTTGGGACACATTGTGTCGGTTGAGGGGGTCATGATTGATCCAAGCAGAGTAGAATTTATTCAATCCCTAACACTTCCCAGATCAAAGGAAGAAGTTTAATCCTTCCTGGGCAAAATCAATTTTCTGAGAAGGTTTGTTTCAAATTTTGTTGAATTGGTGAAGCATATCACAGCCATGCTTAGGAAGGGGAATGAAGTAAGATGGATTGTTGAGTCCAGAGGATCCTTCAACCAAATCAAGAAGGCACTGACTGAAACACCTGTGCTTATCAGTCCTAATTATTCCAAGGATTTTTTGATCTTCTACTTTGCCTCTTTTGATATAGTGGTAGTTGTTTTACTGCAGAAAAATGTTGAAGGGATGGAGCAGCCCATTTCCTTTTTCAATAAAGCGTTGAGGGATGTCGAGGTAAAATATAATATCATTGAGAAACAGGCCTATGCCCTAGTGAAAGATCTCAAAGATTTCAGAGTCTATGTTCTACATTCAAAGATCATTGCATATGTTCCTTTGGCTTCTGTGAAGGACATTCTCATTCAGCCTAACATAGATGGGATAAGGAGCAAGTGGATTGCCAAAATCCTTGAATTTGACCTGGAAATAAAACCCACCAAACTAGTCAAGGGCCAGGGTTTAGCCAAGTTGTTGGTTGAATCTAATTGTGAAGCTTTGGGGGTTAACTTCATCAACGTTTTTTCAGAAAATCAACAGGCTGAAGTGGCCGATAAAATCCCTCAGGACAGCCCTCCATTAGCAGGATGTGCCTGGTACAAAGATATTATATTTTTCCTACAGGAGTTGTGACCTCTAGATGGTATGGGAAAAAGAAAGGCAAGAGCTTTAAAGCTCAAAGCGATTAGGTATTTCCTTATTAACCAGGTATTGTATTGGAAATACCCTCTAGGAGTGCTTCTGAGATGTCTAGACCCACAAGAGGCCCAAAGGATTATATTTTATTTCCATGACGGCCATTGTGGGGGACATCATTTCTGGAAAACCACAGCCTATAAAATTCTAGGGCTGGGTACTATTGGCCTACTCTATTCATTGATGTCTGTGCAAAATCATGGCTTGTATCAAATGTCAGAAATTCTCTGGGAAGCAGCAACTCAAGTCTCTTCCATTGAAGCATGTAGTAGCTTCAGGTCCCTTTCAGCAGTGGGGCCTAGACTTTATTGGGGACATTCATCCTCCTTCAAGTGGTCAGCACAGGTGGATCCTAACTACAATGGATTATTTCACCAAGTGGATAGAATTTATCCCCACAAGGAACACTTCTCATAAAGTGATCATTGGTTTTCTTGAAGATATTATGGCAAGGTTCGGTTGTCCGAATAGAATTGTATCTGATAATGTTGCTTCTTTCAAAGTTGAACCATTGATCAAGTTTTGTGAGCAGTTCGGTATTGCATTGATTCACTCTACCCCCTACTATCCCCAAGGAAATGGACTAGTAGAATCCTCTAACAAAATCCTTATAAATATTATCTGAAGAATGTTGGGGGACAACAAGAAATCATGGGATTCAAAGCTTAAATTTTCTCTGTGGGCTGATAGAGTGACAACAAAGAGATCCTTGGGCATCTCTCTGTTCCAACTTGTATATGGGACTGAAGCAGTTTTCCCTTCTCAGCTTGCCCTGCCTGTAGCAAAATTCTTCCAAGACTGCCAAGAAGAGCCTAATGACATGATCAGGAGAATTCATCAGTTGGTAGAAGTACAGCAGACTAGAGAGCAAGTGATGGGCAAAGCGCATGACTGTCAGCAAAAAATCAAGAATGCATTTGACAGGAAAGGCAATAAAGAGGATTTCCAGCTGGGAGATATAGTACTCAAATGGGATGTGCCCAGAAAAGAAGAGGGCAAGCATGGAAAATTTGAATCCATTTGGATCGGCCCCTTCAAAATCTCTGAGAGGTTCCCAAATAACACTTATAGATTGCAGAATTTGGAGAGAGACGAAGTCTTTGGTGGCCCTGTAAATGGGCACTTCGTGAAAATGTTTTTTGTTTAAATCCGCAATCGGCGCCCCACCATTGTAAATACCATCTTTGTTTTACGTTTATTTTGATTTTGATAAGAGACTCCATAACCCAAAGCAAAGACACTAGAGTTGTGTGTTCTTTCTAGCTCGCACGGATCATGCCATCCCCTGTGGAGCCAATGTTAGCACATAAACTTGTCAAGGTCTCATGAGTTGTGGTTTCTAACCAGGTATGTAATTTTGTCTATCTCTCCTCCTTTTTCACACCTGATCGTAGGTTTTTCCTCTCAGCTTGTAGTTTTCCTTTTGTTAGTCTTCATCTGTTTGATAGACATGTTTTTCCTTAGCAACTTGCCTGAGAAGTATTGGCTCTAAGACTTTATATTTTCCCTAAAGATGATCTCTTTTCTCTTTACCTCTATCGCTGAGCCTTTATTTTCTCGAGCCCTCGGTCAATCATCCATGTGATTTCTCGTAGGTCACATTCATGAGCACCAAGCGCAATACTTGAAGCAGTTTGATATGGACGCAAATCAAGCGAGCGAGGAAGATCAGTTTTCAACGACAGAGATCCCTCAAGCATATTAGATCAATGGCCATCCGGTGATCGGGACCATACAGTTGCACGAAGTATAGTGGACAAAGGTCTAAAATCGCGAGGCTCATCCTAGTCGTTGATATTGGGAAGGACCCGCGGCGCAGGATCAGTGTTTCGCTGACTCGCAGGATGGAGCAGTCAAAGGGTTGAGTCATAAGGACTCGCGAAACGTGAAGTCGCGAAATAATCAGGGTCTTCTGTTCAGCGGGACACGTGGTGCCAGATCCGAGCCACGGAGAAATCCATTTCAGCAAGGCGGAAGTGAGAAATATCGACATCCCTAGCCCCAAAATGTCGATATGATTTGGGTCGTTCGATGTAAAGAGATGCGTGTTGACCAATATGGGCAGTCGCATTTTCGTGACTTAGAGTTTCAAGCATGGAGTGCATCACGAGTTCGCAAAACGCGAAATCACGACACGCCTAAGAGTTAAGCCCACGGTCACAAGGTGGGGTCATATGGAAAGTGGAGCCAAAAGAAAGATAAGCGCCCATTCAAGTAGTGGGTGGCTATAGTTGTTTAAGGAAACGATCGTGGCTGTCAAGTCCTAATAAAGTCCGACCGTTGATCCAGGTGGACCGTTTCGCGATTTCGAGCATTGGGATATTTGGAATCAAGGGGAGTGAAAACTCCTGAAATGCGAAATCCTAATATTTCATATGGATAAGCACAAGGTCACAGCCCACGGTCGTATGGGGCAGGGGAATAGAGTCGCACAAAAGATCGAAGCACTCAAGTTGGTCACGGAGAAGGATCCTTATGGCCTCGAGGCACCAATTTTGACTCGAAGGAGTTGTGAGCTCACCTGGAGCATTCATGGGTGTCAGGCTTTGTCCTGATCCCAATAAAAGCAGTTAATGAAAGTGGAAAAGGTAGTTGAAACCTCGTTTCACCACATAAATGAAAAGCATGGAAAATATGGCCATGGAGGGCAGACTGTCAGTCGAAAGTTTCTTGTCATGAATTTTCTTGTGAAGCCCATACCGATCTGATCTTGCGTCTGTCAGAAGAATGCGAGCACAACCTAAGAGAAGAAGATGTAGATGCAAAGCTTTGATTGTAGTAGCCAGGTCACACTCCCGATGATGGCGAGTTGTTATGAGTATAAATACTCAGTTTTGATATTTTGTTATGGTCGATGGTAGAGAAAAGCTCCTGTATTGTAAAGTCTTAATGAAGCTTCTGGTTTTCTGGCTATGTATCTGTATTTGAGAATTCTTGTTTAATGACAGTCAGCTTTCTTACTCCCTCTTATTTCCTTCTGATGATGAAAGAGTTCATGATTGACTTAATCGCTTGAATTATTGTGGCTGCATTATGATGGATGTTCGATTGTAGTGTTGTTATAATTCCTTTCAGTTTCTTTATGATTTGAACTCAAGAAGATCTTGAGTTTAAATTTTTCTTCTTTGGGCTGCTGGAAGACCCGATGTCCATGGCAGACCTCTACATCCTTCTCATCGAAGTATTCCTTCTACTCACCCTCACTACAACCTACTGACTGAAGTTAAACTAAGACCTCATCTGCTTGTGCACATCAGTCCAGTTTTCTGAGTTGAGACGATATTTTCTTGAGATTGCGCCCATTTTACCTTTTATAACCAACCCGTGACATAAATTTTGATGGGTATCAGGCTTACCTCTGCCGCAATCCAGAGGTGACTTCTGGTGCTAACAAGGTAGTCAAAGGATTGTTGAGCAGAGAAAGGGCACACTTCCTGGGGTGGGACAGGCATGTGGGAAATGAGAGTTTGTAGGCTAGTTGCAGAAGGGTCACCTTAACCTGAGATTGTTTGTTGTTGATGTACCTTAGTCTAGCCTAGGATTTCTTCCCTGGTGGAGTTCTAGTCTCGGCTCGAGGGTGACATGTTGCTGAAATTTTATGAGCAACAGAGTCTATGGCTGGGAGGAACGTCTAATTTCTGCACGAAATTGGTGAATTATCATTAAAAAGATAAGTATTTTTTTATATGAATTTATGTACCAATTACTGTGTGTATGTTATGTTAAATTTTGTATGCTTAAAATGTATGAATGTTATGCATGAATTAGTATACGGCTTGCATTGCTCATATTGTAGCATATGCAGGGCATCTTAAGTATTAGAGCTAATCTTTGAGTTTGTTGGCAAGGAGATTACAGTATATTGTGATATCAGAACTGAAATGAGTAGAATTCAAAGGAATTCAAAGGAAATTGAAAATGCAATTGTTTCAGAAGATGGGATTTTGTGTGACGTGGCCCAACTTAGGGTTGGGGACATTACATGAATCGAGGCCTCGATTTTTAAAAGTTTGATTTCAAGATTTTCTTTTAAGATTTTCTTTTAAGTCAAAGTTCGAACACTTTTGAAGGTTTTCCCCTTCACCTTTAAAACTTGCCTTCAAGCCTGATTGTTAAATCGGGCACCATTTTCTCTCATAGTTGCTAAGTTCCTTCTTGATTTGGAAATTGGACTCGATTTCCTAGTCGAGGTCCTAGCTATTAAATTACAAATTCAAGTTTGTTTTCATTTTAAATCCAAAGTTTGACGTTTTGATCGGGTCTCCCCACTTAACCTTTTTAAGTTTCTTCTCGAAGTTCTCCTCAAATCAAAAATTGACCTTGATTTAAAATCAAGTCATTCATTCATTTAGTAATCATACTCACTCTCAATTTTTGAATCAGATCTTGATTGTTAAATTGGGCCTAAATCTAGCCTCTTATCAACCTCTTTCTCTTGAACTTTGAAATCCTCCTTTTGAACTTGTTCAAACTCTTATCAAAGTCCCTTGAACCAATTTGGAAATTAGGACCTCTCTTCACTTGACTAGCTTTTTCATTTTCCCTATTTTGTGATCAACCCTAACTACAAAGTTGAGACCTTCCTCCTCCAACATTTGTGCGGACAGGTCCCAATTTTGAGATCAGTCTTGATTTTGAGATTAGTCTAATCCTCAAATTGGGCCTCCTACCACCAATCCAATGTTAAAACATTTTTCCTTACTCTCAAACTTTTAAAAAGCCTTGTCAAATCCTGCCTTGCACCCCCCTGGGCCCCCTTTTTAACCCTAATTAATAATCAACTTGATTTGGTCATCGACCTTGATTAGCAAATCAGGGCCTCGCCTCTCTAACTCG
>ML792201.1:19392-35250 GCA_009831015.1 Picea engelmannii
AAACCTCAAGTCATATGCATGTTGTAAGAACCTTGGAACTCCTTTCTAAACCATGGGAAACCTCAAGTTTTCCTTTGGAATCCTTAATTTATTTACTACTCTCTTCAACTTTGAAATGCACAACTATGGGAACCATTAATCTTTGAAAATGAAGAAAACTCTACAATTTATTTTTACTGCAAAAATGAACACTTGAAGATTTTCAACTTGATACTTTCATCTTAATTGAATTCTGGTTAGAAATATCTTTCTTAGTTGGATTGTTTTTGAAAAATGATTTTGATGTCATGTACATAGTTAATGAAGGTTTTAATGTAAAAATTATTTCCATCTTAGATTAAGATCACTCCAATCCATTTTGGATGTTTGGAGTTATGAACATGGTTGCATTCTCGTTGAACATTTTATTGGATTATTTCCAGCTAGCATGCTTTAGTGTATACTTAGCATAGTCAAATTTAGTTGAGTTTTATGTTTTGTTCGATCAATTTTGATTTCAATTCCTTATTATCATTTGTAGATAATTTTATTTTCAATAAGTTAGTCATTGAATGAAGAGTTTTTCTATCAAATTGTTAACTTGTTGAACATAGGATTCTATATTGTTTGTGTAGATTGAAAACATAGATTGAGTAGCCATATCAAAAAGATATTCTTCCTTACAAACTGGAAACATGTTTGGACAACTCAGGGAAGTGTTACTTTTAAAATTTTCTCCTTAGACCTCTTTAAGAAATTTTATATACTATCAATTTTTGGAACTCATATAGCCTATTATTTATCAATTCAACATCTGATTAGAAATCCATATGTGATTTCCTTTCATGGTTTCTAATTTTTTCTTGGATATAAATATATTTTGAAGAAATTGTTGTTTGGAGTCATGATTATTCTAGTTTTCCTCCATAGCTATTATATTTTCTTCTTTCCTCATCAGATAAAACTGTTGAAATTATTTGAATCTTTGGGATTAATAGTCATCTTTCATGGCAAGGAGAAATTTATACTTTGGTGAAAGAGGTCAGATGCAATTTATGATATTGAAAGTTTGGTGCTTTCAATTTCACAAGAGACTTATTCATGGTAGTGAGTCTAGAGGGTTTGAGTGTTTTTGGAATGTTTCACCTAAGTGAATTGAAAATTTATTTTGCTGAGCATTTCCATTAACCTGTGATGTTAGATTCTTGACATAATTTAATTGTTTCACTAAATAGAAGGGAAATTTTGTACTAGTCAGTTAGTTCTAAAATTTTCTGTTGTTTGATAATTAACTATCATGACCTTACTTATTGTTCCTTTCAGATCGTGAACTTTACCCTAGGAATCTATATTTTGGGCTTAACTTTAGATGGTTGACCATATTTTCCCAACCCTATTTCCTTTTATTTCAGTGAGAATTATTTTGTTGATGATGTTCATGAATTGTTCCATGCTGCTAAGATTCTATGTTCCTCTTTCAATATGATTCTTCTTATAATTACTAACACAATTTGTTTTTGGTTTTTAATTTAATTCATATACTCCCCCCTTTGTACAATTTTTCTATCATGGAAGTGGTATTTTTCTCTTATCACATTAAGTGAATGGTAAAATCATTGGAATGATTAGGATTAATAAGTTAAGAGGTAGTGAATATCTTGGTAAAATGTATCAATATAATTTCTAAAGGTCATGTGCTTTCATATTCTTATTTGTTGGAATACTGAGGGGGGGGGTGAAAAAGTGTGCAGTAGAGGAGCGTAGGAGAAGAAGAAAAACTAGGGAGTGCACAATTGAGGTGCATCCATAAGTACAACGTGCAATAAGCAGAATAAAGAAGGGAATAAAGAAGGAAGAAGAATAAAGCAAAGAGAAGAATAAAGAGAGCTAAAAGGAAGGATGATAGCCTGACATGCTAAAGTTGGAAGGATGTGAAAAAGTAGGAGGAAAAGTAGTCAAAGTGAAAAAGTAGCCTGCAAACGGAAAAGGAGGTGAAAGCAATTCGAACAACTAGTCAATCATAGTAGTCATGAATTGTAATTGGTTTTTGGGATGAACCAAGTAGGGTTTTAAGACCTAGATTATATGTATAAATAAGTAATGGGTTGGGATAATAGGGGTTCATGTTCCTTGTTGTTGGTTGGTTCCTCATATTGATTTAGTTGTTGTTATTCTATAAAAGGGAGGAATCCATGTCTAAATGTAAGGGATGATGCAAAGAGAGAGAGAAGCTTGCACTATAGAGAGGCTAGGCTAGGAGAAGAGAAAGATAACCATGATATATCTTTGTAAGCATAGTGTGCAATCCTGAAGAAATTACCAAACGCCTAATAAAGAAGCCAATCATTGTGGATGTAGCCTAGAGTTGGGTGAACCACGTTAAATCTTGTGTTTTATGTCTTTTATGTGATTGCTTATGAATTATGTCTAGATGCATATTAAAGTAGAGTTGTCTGATGTTTAATCATTCTGCAGTAATCATGATTGTTACAATAATGTGTTATGTGGTATTCTGGAATATAATGATAGTACGAATATGAAATCACTAAGTAGTTAATAAAGAACATAGAAATAATAATTCACACAAAATCAATAAGTAAGAATGAACCGAATTGTCACCTCCCATTCCTTCACTACTGCAGAAACCTGGTTCTTGCAGTCCCAATAGATACCTCAGATGAGACTCCATCTGTGAAAGTAAGTGATGTCGAAAGGGCCGGTGTCTGGTGGGTTTTTTTATTCATAGATAACTCAAACCTAGGGTCTTACAAACTATGTGCAACACCAAAAAATGGTTATGTTGCAGGGACCCAGAATTTGAGATTGAGGGAATGTTTTAGAGGCTGACTAAGAAAGAGATATCAGAATGGTTGGAAAGGAAGGAATGGGAATTTTCTTGACAAGAGAAAAAAAAAACCTCTGATGAGTGATAAGAAATGGATGCAAAGGAATGTGTACACAAAAGTACTGCATCAAATTTTATTTGGCGAATTTCCAATTATTATGATTGAGTGGCTAGAAATTTTAGTGGAGAATACTAGAAGGTATAGAACTGCAACGCCGAGCAATTGAACTCCTGAGTTGGTAAGAAAGTTGAATTATGTAAGTAACCCAACTAATCATGCAGTTGATGTTTTGTTGGATAACATACTAGAAGGATGCATTACATAGTTTGCAGTAGATTGTACCCAATCATACAATGTTGAAAAAAGGGACTTTTTCAAAGGTATACATGGGAGGTTCATGAAATCATTGGGTACATGGATAAATACGTTTTTGTGTGAAAAGTACATGATGAAAATGGAATATGACTACTAAGGGTCCTTGCACACATAGGGGAATCGGGGAATGATAAGAGGATAGTCTGAGAGCAGGGGAGCATGAAGGAAATGATGAAGAAGAAAGGGAGGGACTGAGGATGCAAAGGAATGAAGAGGGTATACCAGAGGAAAAATATGAGTTAGTTGTATTGCATGGAGGAAGGAGGTACAAGAGGAGAAATAATGGGGTTGAGAAAGGAGAGTTGCACAATGAGCTTGAGGGGAGATAACCTTATGCAATACTACAAATCATGTAAATACCACATATAGGAGGAGAAGAAGATGAGTTCTAGTCCAGTCTAGTAATATAAGAATCATTAAGTCCTACTGAGACTGGGTCCTGTGTCAAATCTATGACCCCATGTGCATCACCACAATCACATATAATAGTTGAAGACTTATCAAAAGTAATTGTAGTTAGTCAGGGATGACAGAGTAGTAACAATCATAGAAGTGGAAGCAATGCACAGATTTAGAGCCAAAGTCAAAGTCAATTGTTGGTTAGACTTTGTCCTTGCTACTAATATGGGGTTGACCCAAGTTTAGGTCTACTATGGTTTCCAACAAAACCCCTCTAAAACTATCGGCCCTCCTGGTAAACTATAAGGCAACTCAACACACAAAATAAACTGCGTAGTCTCACCCGAGATAGTTCTTATGGGTGTATGCAACGCTCAGATGCTTGTAGCCTAGGAATGAGTGGGGATTTGGAATTAACCTCTTTTATCTTCATATTTTTAATCTAACATTCAACTTATCTTGATTAATATGTCATTCTTACTCATGCATGTAAAATATCAGATCTAACTAAGTCATTCATACATTTATCTAACATATAATCATCAACAACAAAGTAGGTACATAACATTCAATCACATAACACATGATCTATCATGGTTCACACCTCATGGGATACGTCCACAAAGTTATGGCTACTCTGCTCTTTTATTATTATATTTTTAATACTATAGCGCCTAGCACATTACAACTTTCCATCAAAACAGGTCGATATCTATAACGAGACAGACTAGATCACACTAGGCTCCTTAGCCTGTGATATAACCCTCAAGATCTACCTTATTCCATATCCTCAACTCAACAACTTACACAATGGGATCGGATTTTATAGACATTCAGTATTTCAACAAAATAGTAAAATTGACCAACAACAATATAACCAACTAAGAACAACCAACTATGAACCCCGACCCAAACCTCCTAGGTGCCTATTTATACATTTTTTTGTCTTATCATCCATTACCTACTCTTACCAAATCCTTAAACATAGAATGGTTAGGTATTCTTGCATGCGTTCCTCGCATGCTTTCCTCCTCTGCATGTGCGTTTACCTTGCACATGTTGCTTTTACTGCCAAATGTTTTTTCCTTCTTTGTGCTTTATTCTCCAAAATTAGTCTTTTTTCCAAAATGGGCATGCACCCAACATGCCCCCAACACTAATATGTGGCTCTTCGCGAGCCACCTAGGCACAATGTGCCCCCTTGACAACCTCTTTTAGACTATGGAAATTGTCTGCCAATCCCCTTCATCATGTTTGGATATGTGTGGCCTTTTCTATAAGCACTTCTAAGTTTTGCACTGTGACTTTCTCCTGAACCATGGTTGTGCATTCCACCTGTGTTTGTGCCATATTCTTATTCTCTTCCTCCAGTTGCGCGATCATTTATGCTACTTTCTCTTGGAGGGGTTCCATTTGCGCCAGTCTCTCCTGATTGTGTGCATGCGTCATCTTTAGTTCGGCCTGCAATCTCTTCATCTCCTGCATTCCTTTTAAACACTCAGTGATGCCCATTGTCTTCTGCCTCTTCTTGAGATCTTGGATTTCTGTATTTATCCTCTCTTCCTCCTGTTCCCACTGCTAAACCTGCTCATATTCCTCCAGCATTGTCTAAATTTCTGTTGTTATATCAAACATTTATGATGATGTGTTATCTTATTTCTCCAACTATGCTAGTTGGAGTGAAGTTTCTCCCTAACCTTAGGTGGATTTGTCAGAATCAAATTTTCCTTCAGTTCCTCAATCTGTTGCTTGTAGTGGTCGATGGTTTGGATAATATGATTGATTTTTTCCTCTATGCTTAGACTCTCGGCATCCGCGCAGTCTAGAAGGTGGTTGTAGACTATTGTCATCCCCTGTTCAAATTTATCTGTGCACTCTTTCTCTTCTTTGGTCTTGAACTTTACTTCTTTGAGAAAGAGCTCCAATTCTTCCTTGTCACTTTTAGTTTCTTGCAGTTCTGTTGCATATGTCCTCGCCCGTGACTACACCTCCTACAAGACACTAACTTGGAGTCTGTACAATTCCTTTGTCGGTATCTTAGCTAATACCATGTCGACCTATGCCAACTCTTTCAGTAGTGTCTGTGTTGCGCTTTCATCCATCTGCAACAAGTCCTTTGTTATTCTGAATGTTGGACTCACCTGTGCAGTTGTCTGAATGATGTGTTTATTTTGTGGTGTAGTCCTTGTTTCCACTATTGTTTCTCCCTCAGATATTTTGTTCCCCTTTCAGACCTCTATGCGGTCCTGATTTGTTCGAGGACCTGTCTTATGCTAGCTAGGTCATCTTGTATCTACCCCCTTTGGTGCTTTGCTTCTTCAAAGTCTTCTGCAACGCGGTATTGCACCTTTTCAGCCACTAGGTCAGCATCATCCTTTGTGATTGTGTACTCAAGTGGCTCTTTGTGCTCCTTTTCCATCTTGTGTATTCCTCTTGACTGCGAGATTGGTCACTTAGGTGGCCTTGGTTCTTGGGGAGGAGATGTTGAGGGGATTCCCTGTGTTCCCGTAGCCCCCGCTCCTTTGTATTGTTGTTGCGAGGCAACTTCTTTCTATCCTGCCTGTGCATCCTTCTTTATTGTGCCCCCCTTCTTTTGTTGTGTTGGCTTCTATGTTGGTTTTGTATTTTTGGACGCAGCTTTGTCTCCTGCAGGTGTCTTGGCCTACCCTACATCCACCTTCGTTCCCTTAGGGACTTCTTGATGTAATACTGGGATCTTCCAGTCGTCGAGCCAATATCTCATATCCATCTCTATGCCTTCCTCCATGATGCAATATCTCAATTGAAGACACTCCTTCCCTGGATCCCTGTACGCTTGGATCCACATGTTGTTCCTTGATTCCTTGAATTTGGTGATGTCTTGGAACTGTGTGACTACTTTTGGGGTTATTCGCCAAGTGTTGGTGATACTCTCCTGTATCTCTATAGAGTACCTGGAAAAGGTACCTATGTTTTTTCTTCTCTAATTGGGGTAATATTTTCTCCCCAACGTCGTGTATCATGTTCCGCGACACTGACCTATCTGGATGTAGAAGTATGAATAGGGGGTTATCTCCACCCCATCAGCGTGATAAACATGAGTAGCCACAAGTAGTGGAACTCTGTGCCGAGCACGTCTTTGCATCCCTCCATGAACAAGTTGAGAAGGTAAGGGGCCCATCTGAGCAACATGTCATTTTCACACTATGTTGCAACTGTGACGATCCCAACATGGACTTCTTCCTTGCAACATTTTCATAGCATTTTAAAGGCCATGAGTTTAATGGCTATCCTTTCCGTGGAATGACTAATCCTTTTTAGGATTATGTCACGCGACCCCCTCTCTGTTCTATATGTCCTCTTCATTTCTTCAGCGAGTGCCTTCTCCTTGGTTTTTTCGTCCAGGTACTACATGGGGCTCTCGCCCATTGATGACAATCCTATGATTGCATCAATTAGTTATACGTCTATGGAGACAGGTTTTTCCATCTAGAGGAATCCTCCATGGAGGACCACTATCAACTGCTTGATGAAGTTGTTCACTTCTTTCCCCCTTCCAAAGTGGGGAATCTCCAACATGTTGAGGATCCCAATGTTTTCTAGGCCAACTGCCCTTGGCTTTGTTTATAGGAAGAGGTCTCCAAAGGGTCCTATCCCTATGTTGTCCAAATAGACCTGTTGCGCAAATTCAAGGAATTTTCCTATGTTAGCCACATCATGGTTCGAGTACCTCAGTTTCTCCATGAAACCTAGTAGTGTTGGCGTGGTTTGTACTCCTTCCAGAATGCATGAGAGCACAATTGTTTCATCCAACTAACTGCACGGAGACCACGCCATAGGTTGTTTTCCCTTCCTCTTTGGATGTTGACTTGAGGACCCCACCTCCATCTGTCTTCTTTCTACATCTAGGTCTAGCTAACCAATGATATCCTCTAACAGACCCTCTTGTTCCTGAACTATTTCTTCTCTGGTGTTTTCGAGTACTGTCGCCTCTCTCTGCCCAGTAGCTTGGCCATTTCCCTATGGGACCCCTTCAACTGTTGTGGTTTCTAATGGGTTTTTGTGTTATGCATGGGATGTCCCTTCATGCTTCTAGTCAGGTCGACTTCCATGGATGACGCAGTTGGACCCTACCTTTCCTCCACCACTGGTGTAGGGGATATTGTTGCTTCAACTGATGTCAGAATTGCGTCGACATCAAAAAATTCCTCGAGCTGTCTAGTTTTCGGTCCAGACTTGACTTCCTCCCGTGGTGCCCTGATACTTCATTTTTTTTCTCCCTTCTTGGCTCATCGCACCCATATTTGGTGGTGCCATCATGGGTAGTGTTTGGTTTTTGTTGACTAACGCTTCACTAGTTCTCCCTGTGTCAACTCACTTCAACTCTAGATGCTCTATCTCTCTGCAATTTCACGATTACACAATGGGTCTTATGTTTCCATCGCTCCCCCTTTATATAGGAAAGTCATGAAGCATCTCAGAGCATTTTTCCCAATGTTGATTAATGTAATGGCGCTTTATTCATACTTTTTCATTGAATTTCATAAGTGATACAAATTGTCGCCTTTGTGTCATAACCGCCATTTTTCAAATTTGTTCCTTTTCTGACCATAATTGTTGCCAGTTGGCGCCTTTTCACCGTAACCACCATTTTTCAAATTTTCACCTTTTCTGACCATTGGTCCTTTTTCCAGTACGCTGATTTTTCCAAGTGCGTGGTATTTCATTTAGTCATTATGTGTGGACATTTATTTTTGTCGCGCTAAGTCCATTTATGTTGTGCGCAGTCTTTTGTTGTCTGGCACAGTAAACGCACCATTTCCCCCCCTATAATACACTATATACATATCTCTTTATTTTTCAATAACTTTCAAAGTAGTAGAAGGTCGATTGTCCCTATACAGTTTTAGTCGACTCCCATTGACCATTCCTATGAGGTTTGTACCTCCTAAATATTTTAATTATACAACTCCCCCATCTATGATAGTCTTCACTTCATATGGTCCCAACCAATGGATTTTGAATTTTCTTGGGTGCTGAAGAAATTTACTATCAAACACCAAGACTAGGTCTCCCTCCTTGAAGATATTCCTTTTAATATGTCTATTATGCCAAGATTTGTCCCTTGCTTTCTGTACTTCTTGATGAAATCCTTCTAGAATCCTATCTTCTTTCATTGGCATCAATTGAATTATCCTTTCTTGTAATGTGCCTCATTTTGTTATGTTGGTAATTGTTGCTACGCGCAGACTAGGTACCAAAAATTATAATGGCACCACTGCTTCTTGTCCATACTCCAACCTAAATGGTGTCTACCCTATCAAATTTTTGGATGTAGTCTTGTATGCATATAATACTACTGGTATCTTCAATTCCCAATCATCCCTATTGACATTCTCGATCTTTGTCAATGCATTCTCTAAGATCTTATTAAAGGATTTCACTGTTCCATTTGCTTGAGGTTGATATGGTGTACTCTTTTGATGATAGACTTCAAACTCCTCATTCGTAGCCTTGATGGTACTATTGATGAAGTGAGTGCCTTGGTCACTCATCAAAATCCTTGGGCATCCAAATCTAGTGATCACTTGCTCAAACAAGAAGTGTGTTGTTGTCTCTGTGCTACAATCTTTTACTGATGTTGCTTCTTCCCATATCGTTAAGTACTTTGTCGCAGTAATGATATACCTCATTTCTAACCTCCTTGATAGTGCATTTATTTGTCCCATAAAATCTATTGCCCATTTGTTGATTACTTGCAAGGTTACTTGTGGTCTTAGGGGAATATCATCTCGTCTATTAGGTTTTCCAACCCTCTGACTAGAAGAGTAACTAGGAAGAGAAGTAAGAACTCAAAAAATCAAGGTTCATCTTCCTAAGGAAATACTAAAATCCAAATTGTTGTGCAGAAGACTCAAAACTAGTTCTTTTTTCAAGGGTGACATAAATGAGGATTGTTTCCATCAAAATGAAAATCTTAATTCTTATCCCCCTCTTTTTTTTCTAAATAATTAATTTTATGTCTTTTTCATATTATTAAATCCTGAAAAGGAACAAAAGAGTGTGATGATACAATGGAGGAAATGAGTGTTGTAGGGAAAGAAAATTGTTTTCAATTGCATGGAAGATATATATGCAAGGCACGGGAAATATGTGTAGGATATGGACACTCATCGAGATGTTTCCCCTAGGGATGAGGTTTACAAGGTGTAGAGGTGATAGATGCAAAGGAAAGAAGCTAAAGAGAATGCATAAGTAGTGAGAAGTGAATGGTGAATTGTAGTGGGCACTAGTCTCAAAAGTGCAAGAAGTGGTATGCAATGCAACGATACAACTAGAAACATAAAAATGGGAACCTTGTCGGAATGTCCAAAAATAGATTGAGAAGAATTCATTCAAATTCAATGGAAATTCATGGAAAATCTAAGAGGGATCCCAAGCTTATGGAAAACTTCAGCATGGGTGCCAAAAAGGAAAACAAGGCTCTAACTAGGGCACCCATGATCTATAGGCTCTACCAAGAAAATTGTGACATTGTTAAACCACAAGGAACTTGGCTTAGTGTTGCAACTTAGCAGGGTCGATCCTAAGGAAAATGATGCAATAGGAAACTAATAATGCACAATGTAAGGTGGAAAACCTAACCTATATTGCATTTTTTAGTTCATTACCTATCACTGGATCATTTTGGACCAATGTGACAAAAACATGCCACCAAATGACCTTAGAAAATTTTTGCTGAAAATTTTCAAAGTCATTCTAAAATAACCACATTTGGTA
Organism: Picea engelmannii; assembly: GCA_009831015.1. Lineage (NCBI taxonomy): Eukaryota > Viridiplantae > Streptophyta > Pinopsida > Pinales > Pinaceae > Picea > Picea engelmannii. The sequence goes on from ML792201.1 coordinate 29,751, forward strand.
TTAATCTTGAAAAAAATGGCTCATAAAAATGAAAACTAGGCATTTTAAACTATGTCAAGTGGGTAAACAAATGTAAAATATAGGTAAAAGTAGGCGTTTTACCATGTTATTTGAATTTTTTTACGAATCCCTTGATTTTAGGTGAAAAATATCTAAACATTTAGGTAGAGATTTTGTGATATTCCATTGTTTATTTCTAGTTTTGTAAGGTCCTTGTAATTCATTCCATTCTCCTCTTTAATTTCATCTAACTCATTTCATTTTTTTCTTCAGAATTTAACTAACGGGGATTCCTAATAGTTAAGGGAAGGTGTACCCATGCCTTTCCTTCACATGTGATACATATAGGAATCCCTATACACACTTTTAGTGAAGGTACAACACATGAGTATGCACCCATCCCTCATAAAAAGAGCATACAATCTCCCAAAAATGCAAAAAATGGCTTCCAACTTTGAAACTTTTCTCATGAAAATTGCAAATGAAAATTATTTGGCAAGAAAGGGAGAATGAGGATTTTTATAACCATGTTGTTGATGATCTATAGGTGATGAATGTTCTCTAGGATTGCAGTGATCTCAATTTTTTTACCATTCACCACATCTATTCATAAAAACAATTGTTTCAAACCCTTACCACATACTAGGAACCTAAGTAAGAATATTTTAGCATAGATGATAAGCCCCTCAAGCTTGAGGTAGAAGATATTTATGTCATAATAGGTTTGTCCCAACAAGAAATGATAGTGAATTTGAAGGGAAATGGACACATTGGTGGTGCAATGATGATACAAGAGTACATCAATGCATATTGTTCTACTCAAACCCAAAAAATGGGCTCCCAAGTTCCTATCAATAACATTGAATGCCTAAGCTTAAAATTTATCCTTTCATGATTTCTAGAATGGAGGGCTCTACAAGACTTCATCAGGCCTCTCTCCCACACATGTAATATGTGGTAGAGTGATTGTATGCTACAATATTTGATTGGTGCATGACGATTCTATCCAATATGAAATCCAATCTTACAGATTATAGAATGGGGAAACTGAATAACTAAGGACAAGAGTATATTGTGTTTCTTCTTATTTGAGTAAGTCTTGTCAATGTGTCCACACATCTAACTCCCTCTCTTCAGGATGTGAGATCCTAGGATGCTTCATTAATCATAGTTGATGCATAGACTTGGAGGAATTTGCATGACCAACATGTTTGATGATGAATATTTTGACTAGTTGCCCCACCATCTTATAGCCATTAATTATTATCCATATTCTGACATATATTTTTCAGAGAGATCCAGAGTTGGTGTTTCCTCCATATGCCACTTAGGATGACATAGATAAGAGCAATTTTTTTGTATTTTTTAAGACATTTAATTTTTATTATTTTTTGTTGAAGTGCAAGAGGTAAATAAATATTTTTTGTGCCAAGAATGTCTAACAAAATGCTCCGATGACACATATTTGAGAGTGGTGTGTCCAACATGATATGGAAGGCATTGAAATAGGGACAGAGGTAAGGACCAACTCAGTGGAGAGGCCAAGAGGGTCCTTTATCAGTCCAGAGGAACTTGGAGGGACTAACCCACCAGGTACCCATGGTGTAGGTGGAGGATTTCCTAGAGCAAGTCCAACGGAAAGTGGTTGGTGTACAATGAGCATGGGTGCAAATTTTCTACTAAGTGGAAACAACTATTGTCTACTACTATGAGGCCCACATCAAGACAAGGCCTAAAGCCTATATATATTTTAGATCTATTTTGTATTATCTGGCCATATGCATATGTATTATGGGGGGCTAGGATGCCCATTTTTGTATTTCATCCGACACATTTTTGTACTTATTGAAACACTAATACCATATTTACATGTTTTGTTTTTCCTTACTTATGTTCATAAAAAATATCATGATATGTGAATACATTCTTTGATTTCATTTAATGGGACAAATATCAATCTAATACTGTTGTAGGAAAATCTCCCTACAGACAGGTAGATCGCCTCAAAGAGATAGACTCTTAACTCTAAGACAGAAAGTGCTTAACGTGGACACTGACTTCGTTTCAGATCTATACAAACTAATGCATGAAGAGGAAGGAGAATAGAAGTACCTCTTTATCGATGTTTTTCCCTGCACGCTCCGAGTCGAGCTCCAAACTTTCGCTCCTCGATGAGTCCTGTAGACAAATAAAGTACGACCACTTCCTATTCTATTGATATTAGCTTGAAATAGGTCTATCTACTAAAGAGACAAATTCATGTGAGATTGAACACGAATTAGAAAGAAACAGGCCAAGCAAATTATATTAATGAGGACAAAACATTGCTTACAGCCATAGATGAATTGCAGTAGTTTCGCCAAGTCCTCCTTGTCTACCCCTTACTCACAAGATCCATGATCTGAATGATGACAGCTTCACCGATTGCTCCCTATGAGATCATAGGTATCTTGCTTCCAAAATATCTCTGTTCCAGCACCACTTATGAGATCATAAGTTTGGTGTCATTCTCCATTTTTTAGTCCTCTTTCACCATTAGAAAGCTTTCTTATATAGCCTTGGAGAGGCTTTAACCACTTGAGATATCCTTGGGGAAGTTGAGGATTTGCCTCCTTCAGTTGAGGATCTGCCCTAAGATCATGGCTGGACTAGGGATTTGAATCCAACTACCTTCCAAGAATGAAAGGATCCTTCCCCCATTCATCTCAAAAACTTAACTACTACCCAGAATAGGTAGCACTCCCTCAAAAGGACCATCAGAGCATTGTAGCGCTCCCTAGTAGGCTTTAGGGGGGCGTCAGCGCTCTCAAAATCCATAGAGCTCCCTCAAAAGGGCCAGAGGAGATTTATAACACTCCCAAACAGTGTAAGGGGGAGCGTCAACGCTCCTAGAAGAGGTATAGGGGAGCACTCTCCTTCAAAAGCTCAGTTTTTGAGGTGCTTTCAGATGGAACAAGGTTTTCAATCCTGCTGGCTCATTTCTCCTCTTCCAAATCAAATGTTTGAGGTGTTTCAAGTGTCCTTCTCATGTCATTATAGGCACGACATAGGCATCATGGCAGTATGCTTTCCTGACACTTGTGACACTTGCGACCTTGTGAGAAAAATGCGACACTTGCGAACTTTGTAATGATGACACTTGCGACACTATCAAAGTGAGTATTTTTTATGTGTAACAGATTGCCCCCCAAAGTATGAAGTTAGAAGACAGGAACTGATAACTGAAATTCTTTGTATACTTTCAAGCAAGGGTATAAACACAGAGAACCTGACAGAAGCTGCACACAAGCATCCAAAAAATATTATGACATGTTTCAAACCCAAGGCAAGCATACCTATGCTTGGGTGATCAAGACTTGCAAGATATGGCCACCATAAAATACATTGCGGATCCATAATTATATTGATAAAAAGGTATAGCCACTGAAAATACACTATGGATCTATACTCTTATGACATGAACTGATCGTAGCCACGAAGAATACACAGTGGATCTACGAGATGACAAGACATAGCCACGACCAATAGAAAGTGGATCTATGTAACAATATATGTGTCATTGTTCAAGAGAAACTCCATCGCAACCTGGGCAAAGTATATATCAAAGTGATCACTCAACCCAGGGTCTTCTTACCGATCCCAATGTAGTATGAATCTAACCATGTGAATAGATGTCCTGATGTCAAACATGGCATAAAACACTTGATTACCAGTCAATGGTGTAAACCGTTAACAAGCGCGAGGGAGATCACCATTAATGCCAATGATTCCCAAGATACTCTAGTACATTCCAACGAATGTGAATGGATGAGCTAGAGTCGAAAATCCATGGAATCATCCAATCAGAGGTCAGTGATGTAAACCTTCCATCGGACGTGAGGAGGCCTGCCATTGAGGCATGAAGGTCCCAAAGTACTAACTGATTTCTAAGTCTAGTTCCTAGATAATGTGTTGAATTCGACAGGAATAGGTTCGTCGAAGGAGGGCCTTGATGTATCCCCCATCAACGACACGAAACAGACATAGAGATGTAAGTAGTAGATCAAATGAACATGGACTGACATGGGTTTTAAGAAAAGATATTTGTGATGGATGACTCTCGAGGTAGATACTTCCCTTGAACATTGAGGCACGATAGCAGAAACATGACATGGACCAAAACTTTATGATGCAATGGATGTTGTGACTTACGTCAGGTGACCCAGAGGAGTGAAAGAAACTCAAAGGATTGGCTCAGTGCAGAGGTTCAATGGATTATAATGTGTGCAAGTGACAAAGTGTCGTGTTCAAGGGCGACTCTAAGAGTTACTTGGTAATGTTCTAAAAACCTGCTTGGCTTGCTTCTTTCAAATTTTCCCCCATCTAGATAGACGAGTACCTATTTTTTATTTAATGAGCTCAAGGAGGATAACAGATTCTCAATAAAACTCACCTTTGGTAACGTCCTCTTCCTTTGTTTAACTAACTGGAAGAAGTAAGGGTTTGATCCCGTACAGGCCTGTCGATGTGTGTTTTAGCGAGTCCAAACATAGAAAACTCAAAGGTTTTTCATGATTATAGAGTCTGGAAAAACACTTAAAAGAGAACTCTCTCAATTCCTTTTTAATAAAGTAGTCTGACGAGACCAAAAAAGAGATAAACTATTACTCGAAAGACGCCCTTTCAAACCTTTTAATGAGTGTGAAAGGAATCAAGATCACTCGACAATCTTTTCATGTTTAGAGAGTCTGAAAAGAGCTTAAAGACAACTCCAGGGGGTTCCTTTTTCGTGTATCCATACAGGTCCGAAAAAGAGATAAAAGTCTACCCAGTGCATTCTCATGTATTTACGAGCACGAGAAAGAACAAAGACTAAGCTCGGTATGCCCCCGGCTTGAAATCTAGTGGCTTAACTCCAGAAAGATCATCAAAGGCTAGAGACATGCCCTCCAAGCTTCGATTCATTCACCGGCTCTAAGGTTGTCACCAATTTCTATAGTAGATGAGAAAAAAGAGAGGGGTGGATGAAAAGAAGGTTCAAGAGAGGTGACTGTTTCATTTTTTAACGATCTTGACACAGAAAAAGAACTATGCTCAGGGCCTCTGTTTCATTTTTTAACGAGATTGCCACAGAGAAGAGAAACTATGCTCGTAGTTTCTTCCAGATCATGGCTTCCAAGAGGATAATGCTCTGGAAGGGTACCATGTCAATGGATAAAATGTGGTCATGGCCTCCAGGAGATCTTCGCTGGATGGAAGATAATCACTCGAGAAGGAACACATGTCGGGGGCCGCGATAGGAGTAAGGAGATCAGGCTCCAATAACCCTACCGAAGAGATCACCATGTCTACTACCGGATCCAAAGCATCGGAAGTTGAGGTCATGGGAGATAACGCCACATAATTGACATGCGGCGGGGGTGATACTGTTTGCATATAAGAACCACTTAGGGAGGTAACCCAGTCAGGGCCGATGAATGAAAGTTGATCAATAGTCACAATTCTTCCATCGTGAGGGAAA
>ML792201.1:35300-51457 GCA_009831015.1 Picea engelmannii
ACAATTCTTCCATCGTGAGGGAAAGATATCACATGGAAAAGGGTGGATACAAGAGCTTTCATAGCATAGACATAATCCCGCCCAAGGAGTAAAGAGAAATCCAAGGGGTCTCGGACTACCATGACATCGATAAAGACAGTTTTTTCTCCCAAAGTTATAGGAAACTGAGGAAGGATCCCTAAAGGTTGACTAGTTCTTCTGTTAAAAGCTAAAAGATTCTGTGTAACCGGTGCAAGCTGCGGACAACCCAAAGCGTACCAAGCAATAGAAGACAAAATACTAACGGACGCACCTTCATCTATCAACGTTTGAGGAACGTCCCAACCATGAACCTGTACTGTAATCTGGAAAGGAATGTGAGAGGGAAGACGAGGTCTAGTTAGCACACCCCAATCAAAAAGGATGGCCTCATTACTTGGAGGGGGTTTCATAAGAGATGGAGGAATTCCCCCTGGTACGGTAGAGTCTGTATTAATGAGAAAAACATGGGCAGTATCGGGTTTACTCTCTAGAAAGAGAGTAGGATCGACCGATGATTGGATCAGATCAACCAATGGTGGACTTGGATAGACCAATTTGGCACTCTTCAGAGGAAGAGTGGGACTGACCGAGGAAGGGACTAGATCAGTCACTTTGATGTTCCTCAATGGAGGAATGGGATCGACCGATGGCGAAACTAGATCGACCACTTTGGTACTCTTCAGAGGAAGAGTGGGACTGACCGAGGAAGGGACTGGATCAGTCACTTAAGCATTCCTCAATGGAGGAATGGGATCGATTGATGGAAAAACTAGATTGACCACTTTGGTGTCACTCTTTTGATGAAGAGTAGGGTTGATCGATGAAGAAATTGGATCAGCTACCTAGGTTCATGGTTCAATCGAGGAGGAAAATAGATTGACCACCTGATCAATCAGACTGACCGGGGATGGAACCGGATTGACCAGTCCATCAACCAATGACGGGTCAGAGGAAATCTTACAATAACCTTTTGGAAGTTGAAGTTTTTCCAAAAGAGAAGAAGCCTCGTCCATGTGAGGAAAAAGGTGAGAGTAATGATTACCTTTACATAACATGCAAGGGAACTTGACAGTTTGCTTCTTCTTACCAACCTGGACATCACTAGTTGATGGGGTATCATCGACATGATCGACAGAGGCTGATGACGTGGAGGACCACATTTCTAAGACCTAGGTAAGACCGGGGCAATCCCTCAGAAAGTGGCCACCCTTACAAAGGCTGCAAGGGAATTTGGGTTTCGGATTCTTCATTTTAATCTTGTTGACCTCATCAACACTCCCAGTACTATTAATAGTAACTGGTTACTTAGAGCCAACATATGATGTTGTTGGGGTCTTTGTCCTTTTCGGGTTCTTCTTCTTCTTCTCTTTCTGTTTCTTCTTCTTCTGATCAACCTGGCTACTTGCTTTAGAGATTTCACTAGGTGAAGAAGGAGAAATGGAAGGAGACTTAATGGACGAAGAAGGTGAAAAGTCGACATGAGGTTGATGTGTGGGTGGTGTATTGACATCCAAAGTATTAGGTGTAACTGAAACATTGGGAGGATTCGGGATCACCGGAGTGGGGAACAACCAAACTGGTAATCCAATAGTGAGTCCTGGAAGACTCAGTGTGGCAACATATGGAGGGCCAAAGTTTCCAAACGAAGGAAAGGTATAGGGTTCCCCAAGAGAAGGGGTTCCTTCATTGGTACTCCCAGGATTCGATGCCATTAACACTGACTCGACCTAAGGTCCACTAAGTAAAAAAAACAACACACACTAAGAATCTAAGAAGCAAACAATCAAACAAACCTTCTTATGATGAAACCACTAGTTGGTGATGAAATCCAATGTCGCGAGATAAAAATAGGAAGGGGCGGGGATAGAGCGGGTGGATCAGTTACGTTGGTGACTTGCTTAATGGACTTACGCCTTGATGAAGCTTCCATGCAGTAATTGTGGATTTACCCTCCAAGTAGCCCGAGTGAGTTTGACCAACGTCTTTTCCAGGTATAGTGAGACTTCCCTTCACCGTCACCTTGTGTGAGACCCTAAATATTGGGGCTACTGAGGTCACCAACTCGTAGTCATCCCCTAGGTGGGTACAGTCGACAGTCCAGTCGGAACGTATGGGCAGGATAACAAGTCCGAAATCAACCCAAAAGTCTCCCACACATAATCATGGGTATATCTTCCAATGACCCCCAATATACGATCCGACCACTACAAACATTTGGGCCACAGAGGGATAATCTCAGTAACTCACCCGAATGTGACCTCGTGCATAACCCCTGTGTGAGAGGGGAATCCCAGGAAGACTAATACGACAATTGGATTTAACTCTCCCTACCGCAAGATACTAAGTTTGTTTGATAGCTTTGGAAAGTTATCCTTTCAACCTATTCCAAAGCCCTACACCTTAAACTAATGTAGGCTTGCTAACAAAGATGTAAAAAGTCTGATAAATTTTAGTTAAGCATTGATTTTAATGGTTGTTGTTTACTCAAAAGGTGTACGAAAGTGAAACTGATGGAATGATGACTCAATTCCCAAAACTATGCATGAAATATGATAAGCAATCATTTTTTTTCCATGAATACCTATTTAAGGGAAAGAGAAAGAGTCATTTTCACTATCAAACACTTGATAAGGAATGCCCTCAATCAATTTTGTTCTCAATCAAATCCAATATGATGTTACAACATTTCAGAAATGCAAACTAATCATTAAGATGTACTTTTTTTGTTTCATGCGAATGATGATCAATTCAATGAAAAACTTGTCCTTCCAACTACCCTTTCATATCAAGGAGATTGGGACAAGAAAACGCAGATTTCACACAAACAACACACCCTTTTGCAATCAAACAAGAGAAAGAAAATAAAAAACGCAAAAGGAAGGAGAAAAAATTGGATCAGATGACCTCAAAGAACCAAATGAGAAGAGTCACAGACTTCTAATGTCCTTCACTAGAGTTCTCGCTCAGTCAGATAGGAGAGGAGAAAGCAACGGATTGATTTCAAGCTCTCAACAGCAAAAACTCAAAAAGAATGAAGAAGGGCATAAAAGCTGAGAAAAAAGGTGTTTACTTCTCAGGAGGAAGCATGTCAAAGGTCAAAGGAAGCATCATTGAATCACAAAGCAGCTCAGCAAGTGAAGAAACATGGTTTTTAACCTCAAAAATGTGATTTTTTGAAGGGATTTTGTGAAAACAGGGGATGGATCTCTGGTGTAAGGGACACCAAGGCATTACAAAGCTTTTTCCAACACTCTAAGGGAGTGTTGGTGCCCTGCTAACAAGGCAGGGGAGCGCTAGTGCCCCAAAACTCATAGAAATGTCCAAAAAACCTTAAATTTCAGTCAAATTTTGACAAACAAGCTGAGTGTGATGGGATAAAGAGTCAATCAGAAAGTGCAATTAGATAAATGGAGTGAGAAAGGTATAAAAACAATCAGAGTGTAAAGCAAGGTCTATGAAGAAAAATCAAAACCAAAAATTCTGATTCGAAATCCCCAGTGGAGTCGCCAGTTTCTGTTGTAGGAAAATCTCCCCGCGGACAGGTAGATCACCTCAAAGAGCTAGACTCTTAACTCTAAGATAGAAAGTGCTTAACGTGTACACTGACTTCCTTTCATATCTATACAAACTAATGCATGAAGAGGAAGGAGAATAGAAGTAACTCTTTATCGACGTTTGTCCCTGCACGCTCTGAGTCGAGCTCCAAACTTTCACTCCTCGATGAGTCCTGTAGACAAACAAAGTACAACCACTCCCTATTCTATTGATATTAGCTTGAAATATGTCTATCCACTAAAGAGAAAAATTCATGTTAGATTGAACACGAATTAGAAAGAAACAGGCCAAGAAAATTATATTAATGAGGACAAAACATTGCTTACAACCATAGATGAATTGCAGCAGTTTCGCCAAGTCCTCCTTGTCTACCCCTTGCTCAAAAGATCCAGGATCCAAATGATGAAAGATTCACTAATTTCTCCCTATGAGATCATAGGTCTCTTACTTCCAAAATATCGTTGTTCCAACACCACTTATGAGATCATAAGTTTGGTGTCATTCTCCATTTTTCAGTCCTCTTTCACCATTAGAAAGCTTGCTTATATAGCCTTGGAGAGGCTTTAACCACTTGAGATATCCTTGGGGAAGTTGAGGATTTGCCTCCTTCAGTTAAGGATCTACCCTAAGATCATGGCTGGACTAGGGATTCGAATCCAACTTCCTTCCAAGAATGAAAGGATCCTTCCCCCATTCATCTCAACAACTTAACTACTGCCCAGAATAGGTAGCGCTCCCTCAAAAGGACCATCAGAGCATTGTAGTTCTCCCTAGTAGGATTTAGGGGGGCGCCAACACTCTCAAAATCCATAGCGCTCCCTCAAAAGGGCTAGAGGAGCTTTATAATTCTCCCAAACAGTGTAAGGGGGAGCGTCGACGCTCCCAGAAGAGGTATAGAGGAGTGCTCTCCTTCAAAAGCTCAATTTTTGAGGTGCTTTCAGATGGCAAAAGGTTTGCAAGCCTGCTGACTCATTTCTCCTCTTCCAAATCAAATGTTTGAGGTGTTTCAAGTGTCCTTCTCATGTCGTTATATGCATGACATAGGCATCATGGTAGTATGCTTCCCTGACACTTGCGACACTTGTGAGCAACATGCGACACTTGTGACCTTGTGAGCAAAATGTGAGACTTGCGACCTTTGTAATGACGACACTTGTGACACTATCAAAGTGAGTATTTTTGATGTGTAACAAATATATAGTTAGCTAATTAATTATATAGACAATTTAAACTTCTCAGAACATGAATGTATGTAATAAATTCAAAATAATTCTTAAGAAATTGCACCCCTAAATTTTTTTGGGGAAGCATAGGGTCACAAACATGGTATGTGCCATTCAAATGCGACATTTCCAACTATGAATCGACGTGAAATAATAAGAGTTGAATTCAATGAAAAAGGAATTTTTATAGTGGTTTGATTATGATTATGCACTCAACCATGTTATTTGTTCCAGGTCTGAGAAGAGAACCTTTTAAGGTCGGAAGTTGGGTTGTGGGAGAGTAAATCACCCAAGCGATGGAAGTGATGTCCAAATGTGGCAACTAAAACCATCTAGAAACACCATGAATATATGTGTATATGGTGACATCTACCAACCAAGAACAAAGCATGATAAGGAAATATCGAAAAAGGGAATCTAAAGCTAAAAACTATGAATGTACAAAAATTACAAGGAAACAATCCCAGACATTGTTGCCTAAGAATGATACCTTTTGAGATAGATCTTGTTATAACATTCATCTATCATGTTTCCTTCATAATCACCTTTATTGGGGACACACCTCACAATGTAAGGACCATGTCACATGGGATTAAATTTGTATACACTGTTAACACTCAAAAATTTATTTGGGTTGTATCAAATAAAACCCTGAGGTAACTGTTTAAACAAACTTTAGATTGTATTCTGACCTATACAACCAAAGAGGGATCTCTCAGATGTCTAATGACTGGTAATAAATCAAGGGTTTCATCAATAAAGGCACAAAGGTCAGATTCTGCAATAGGACAGGTTTGTTTTTGTTTTAAAGAGATGGTACGACAAACAAAAGAGAAAGTACCATTGGGAAATGGAGTCAAGGCCTGAATATCAATTTTTTTACAGTCAACAGTTGGTTGGTTTCTTCCTAGAGATTTGAGGAAAACTAGGTGCTATGCTCAACAAATAAATGATATGAAATGAGAGATGGAAAGGAGAAGAAATCTCACTACACTGCTGGCATAAATTAGTGTGAAAGGAGAATCAAACATGGATGAGTTTCTACCACTTACTCTTATACAATGCTAGTAGAAAAACATAATCATGGAAATGATATACAAGAAACACATACTGAACATGAACACTGTCATGAATCTCAAATTTCAGAAAGAGGAAACTTCTGCATTAACTTCAAAGAAATAAACAAGTTTCGATCCCTCCAAGGGTCCCTCCTTTTTCTACTCTTGTACCATGAAATATATAGCATTATAGGTCCTTTCTAGCTCACCATTTATAACTCCAACCCCTTTCCCAAAATAGAAACAATTACAAACAGAAAATGACACGTTTTAACAGATTTCCTGCTTTGCAAGAGGCGAAATTATGAAAAATAGGATTAAAAAAACCACTTGTAGTTATAAAAATGTAATAGATGTGTAACATATGAGAACGGTTTTGGTAAGTAATCTCGTTATAAATAAAAACCTCTCTCAGTTTTTTGAAATTCATCTTCAGCTGGTCGGACTACGTGTCGCAAAAACATGTCTCAAATAAGAAATCATGAAAACTGAGAAATAGGGTTCAAAGATTCCTTTGAATCTCCCAATCCGTGACACTTGTGTGAAAAATGAACAAATTTAATGTTCTTGGGTCCTTTCTTGATAAAAAAATCCTTTCAATTTTGAAAATTCATCCTGGTTCACCTAGAAATCGTCCTAGGAGTCAATTGGTAAAAATTACTAGTCTGTAGTGTTGGCACTCCAAACTTTTCTGTAGAAACCTGTTTTATTTTTTCCGAGATTCAACACTTCAAAAATTATGTTAGGAGTCAAGACATGTTTAAAAACTCCATTATCTTGATATATCATTGTTTTGAGGCTGAATTTGAAAGGATTAAAAAGATGAAAGTTTCAACAGTCCTAGAACATAGTGTTTGCAACATATTTCGTAGTGCACTGTTGTTTTAATTGTTTTTCTCAAATGCCAAACTGGGTTAGGCTAAAATTTGGTCAGCAAGTCAACAAGGATGTCATATTCCTCCACAAAATTTTTTAGAAGAAACTAAATAGACATTTAAATTTTATGATGAAAATACGATTTTTCTGTGTACCAAGTGATTTTGCAGCGCGCAATGAATTTTGCAGTGCGTAATGAATTTTGTAGCGCGTAGTGAGTTTTGCAGCGCGCAATTGAAAATGGAAATGTGATCTGGATTTTATGAGGAGAACGAAATGACTACAGGTTATTAATAGGTTCTTATCACAAAATAACAGAGATACAGTAAAATTGTTTTCTATTCAATAAGGAAATAAGTTGAAACTGTAAAATGCAGCAAAAACAAGCTTGTTGGAATGGTGGCGGATAATCTCTAAGAAGAGATGTGACAGTTGCACTCATTCACAAGAAGATGATTACAATGAGGCTCTGAAGGCCTTTTTACAATAAACAGGAATTCCAAAAACCCTAAACATCCAAAAACCTAACCCTAGGAGATGAAGCACCAAAAGTGTTGATTAAGATTGGTTGTCATTGATGTCAACCCTTGAAGAAAGACCTGCAGCACAAAGGTTTGGGTAATGTACCCAATAGTGTTTGATGTAAATATGACTCATTATTGTTTTGTCATGGTTGATAAGAAGTAAATATGGATGAATTCCAAAGTGGTCCTCTTATGGTGAAATCCCTCACGGGAAGACGCTTTGTGGAGTAAGAGAACCCATGCTTAATTATCGAATAATGAGATGAAGGAAAGTGAATTTGTCAGGGAAAATATCCTATATGGATATTTCTTGTCATGTCATTTCCGGTGGTATGTGGAATGTTACATAATTCCTAATGGTTAGAGAGTTATGGCCATGAGAAGTTGGAGGCCCCAGGTTTGGGTAATGGACCCAAGTTTGTTTGATGGGTAAATGGTATGAGTTATGATATATTTTTAGATAATACTATTATATATGGATATTACATGTCATGCCATTTCTAGTGGTATGTAGAACGCCACATAACTCCTCAGGGTTTGAGAGTTATGGCCTTATGAAGTTGGAGGACCCTCATATGTCATCTAGAAGCCACAAAAGGTGAAAGTAATCAAAGTGGTTTAAGAAATTTTAAAAGGTAAATAATAAAGTGAAGTGATGAGTGTATTATAAGTCAAAGTGAATACAAAATAAATTATTTCAATAATAATTTTAATGGAGAAATTAGAAGTGGACCCAACCCTAAAATAAGGAAACTGGGGCCAAGTGACCTAGAAGATGTTTTTAAGGAAGCTATTTGGAGAGTATAAATAAGAGGCAAGGCTCTCTCATTTGAAATACACTTGAGCATATTGAATATCTATAGGTGTTTGAGGTATACAAATGATATTTAAGCCGAAATTCTGAGGAAAGTGAAGAAAAGAAGGTCGAAATGCAAGGAAGGATAAATTATTTTGATGGTGCTTTCTAAGTGAGAAAACATATCCAAGTATCTATGGTTAAAAATTCATCTTATGGGTCATTGTATTTTGGGAATTACACTCTTTGGAAAATAGGGTTTGTGGCCAGTCCTGAAACTAGTCAAAATCAGGTGTTTTGGGTAAAAATGTCATAGCTTCTTCATAACAGATCCAAATTCAGTGAGACCAAATGCGTTGGTTAGGGTATAGTCTGTAGTATGTTTTGTAACAGTTTCAGATCATTTCATCAAATAATTTGTGCAGGGAACGCTCTACAAGGTCACTCTCTAGAATAAGTCAGAATTCAGCAAGGTATGCCATTTTTTGCTATAACTCCTTTTCTGAGAGGTTCCAAGTAGTGCCACTTGGAGGAATTGCATAAAACACACTGAATAACATTGTGTATTAGTTTTATATATTTATACATTACATGTTCAAAGTTATGATTACTTCAAGTTAGGGTTGTTGACTAATCCAAAACTAGGCATGTGAGACTAAAGAAAAGTTTAATGAAAATGTTAGTCTCTTGTTTTTAAAGTTAAGGAAGGTTTATAGGAATGTGATCATATAAACCAGGTCTATTAAAGAGCTACAAATCAGATTTGGATGATGAAATTGATGAGGGATTTTGGTTGAGGTTGATTACAGGTTGGTGCATAGTTGATGCACTTGTTTATGGTACAAGTTGATTACAAGTTGGTGCATGGTTGGTGCACTTATTTTTGGTACAGGTTGATTACAGGTTGAGGTATAGGTTGATGCATGGTTGATGGATGGTTGATGCATGGTTCAGATTTACTGGTACAGGTTTACAACGGTATATTTCACAGTGATAGTGTGACAGTGGTTCCATCATTCTACTTCTACTTCAGGGTGGCAGGACGGGGCAATGACAGGTGGTTGAATATGGAGAACATTAGGGGTTGTAGCCTCCTTCTGGTTTTAGCCAGAGTTTTGGGGAGTTGGAGCTTCCCTCAGATTGTAGCCTGAGAAACTAAGGGTTTCGAGCCTCCTTCCAGTTGCAGCTGGAAAACAAAGGAAGTTGGTGCTTCCAATGAATGTAATTCTTCAAGACATATAATATGTTAAGACTCCAATACTGAATACAAAATATCACAATAGATCCAAATATATCTCAATACAATTACCACACAAGATATATGAAACCATATAGAAAACCACAACTTTATTATAGAAACCCTTGAGGTAGGGAAACACCATACAATGGATCCTATTATGGAAGGGATCCTCTCCTGTTCACTTGTCTCTTCGAGGGGGAATCCTCCTATTGATCTACCACTCCAAATACAATACTTCTTTTCATGTCTCATTACATTGCTTGAACCCCTTTATATAATGCTATCATCACCTAAGAATATTCTAGAGGAGGAATCTTCTAGAAGTAAAACCTTCTAAGAAGTCCTCTTACATTTACTATATCTAATTACCCATTTATCATATCTAACTACCATAGTGGGCCTTATTTAATAATATAGTGGACCTAGTCCACCTTACATTGAATGACATCCACTATTATCACTATGGTCCCTTTGTCCCCCCCCCACTACCTCTCTAGCTACCTTACATTCCATCCCCCTTATGAAAGTGTTGTCCTCAACGCTTGATGTACAACCATATACCAGGGTCTCATGGATAATTTTGGACCATAATGTTGAAGAAGACTAAAGAACCAAGTTCCTATGTAGAAAGGAAATCCACCATGCTGAAGTAGTCCAACCACCATTGTAAGCCCGGGTCCCATGTCCAAGTGCTCATGTGAACTCCCCGTGGAAGATTTTGGAACCCAATAACCAACTCCAAATGATGCTCCAAAGACTGACACCTATCATGTCGATCCAAATAAGACGATCCATCCACATAGTGGAAAAGGGTCGTAGAAGAATCTGGAATGAATAATACCACTGTAGAATATGTAGATTGAACGTTGGTAACTAGCTCCTAATGTGGGACATTGATGTTCTCTACATAAGGTGGAGTAGAGTCATCAAATAAAATATGAAAGTGGTTGTCATCCCAGAAATGACAACTATCCATATACCAATCATCACAATCTTCCTCAAAATCATACCAAGCATAGATTTCTTGATTATATTCATCCCTGAGGCCCTGCATAAGAAATCTCTCCTGCATGTTATTCAATGAATCTTGAATACTACGATAATTATCATTGATGCCGTCTATGAGGCTGTTTGTGAGGTTGTCTGTGAGGCCATGTACAAATGCATCCAATCTGTCATCCAATGTGTGAAATAATTGGGCTTTGAATGATTCAAGAATTTCTTTCAAATTTTGAGAAGAAATAGCCATCTGAGCATCCTATGAACTCACCCAATAAGTTACGACAGAAAATCGAGGCTTTTTCTGGAAAAACCCTAAAAAACTGTTGAAGTTAAAATGCTCATAACTTCACTTCCCGGACTCCGTTTTGGCTGATTTTTTTTTTTGAAATTGGGTGAAATTGTGAGAGGAACTCAGATCTATAATTTATTTGAGCAAATTTGGCCTCTAGATTCTATAGAAATAAAAAAAATTATCGCCGCCGTCCGCGGAAAAAATCCTGAAAATTTGCAGATTTTAAAACTTCAATATCTTGACTTCCCGGACTCCGTTTTGGACAATTTTTTTTTTTCAAATTGGGTGTTTTTCTGAGAGGAACTCAAATATACATCTATTTTTTGAAAATTCTGCATATAAATATACTAAAATCTTTGAGAATGTCGCGACCCTCTTTTTTCTGCTCCGAAAACAAAATCTGCAAAAATAAAAAATATTTGCCCACAATGTCTGCCCAAGGAAAGTGCTCTGATACCAATTGTTAAGACTCCAATACTGAATACAAAATATCACAATAGATCCAAATATATATGGATACAATCACCACACAATATATATGAAACCATATAGAAAACCACAACTTTATTATAGAAACCCTTGAGGTAGGGAAGCGCCATACAATGGATCATATTATGGAAGGGATCCTCTCCTGTTCACTTGTCTCTTCGAGGGGGAATCCCTTTGATACCACTTGTTAAGAACCTGAATAGATCTAACAATATAATAACCACAAATATTGAATACACAATAGATCCAAAGAGTAATATAGAAGAAAAACACCACTTTATTATATCAAACCCTCGAGGTAGGGAAACACCATACAATGGATCCTATTATGGAAGGGATCCTCTCCTGTTCACTTGCCTCTTCGAGGGGGAATCCTCCTATTGAGCTACCACTCCAAATACAATAATTCTCTTTATGTCTCATTACATTTCTTGAACCCCTTTATATAGTGCTACCATCACCTAAGAATATTCTAGAGGAGAAATCTTCTAGAAGTAGAACCTTCTAAGAAGTCCTCTTACATTTACTATATCTAATTACCCATTTATTATATCTAACTACCATAGTGGGCCTTATTTAATAATATAGTGGATCTAGTCCACCTTACATTGAATGACATCCACTATTATCACTATGGGCCCTCTGGCCCCCCCCACTACCTCTCTAGCTACCTTACATAAGAAAAAACATTTCGTGGTTTTCTCCCGATTTGGGTTTCCACGTAAAACACTGGTGTACTGTGTATGTGTGTGATTGTTTATTTATTACTGCTCATTATTGGATAATAATTCTACATTGATATAACATTTGAAGAAAATGATTATAATTACGTTATTACTGATTCACCCCCCCCTCTCAGTAATCCAACAATTGGTATCAGAGCAGGTTCCTTCAGAAATTAGTTTAACCACTAAAAGGTATATCATGGAGAGTACCAACTCGTATAAAAATGGAATATCATAGTTTGATAGACAGAAGTATGCTTTTTGGAGCATAAGGATGAAGGCATATATACAGGCACAGGGATTTCAAGTTTGGAAATCAATTGTAGATGGATACACAACACCAACAGCTCCAACAACAAATGACAAAGCAGTGAAACTAGGTGAGAATAATTCCAAAGCCATAAATGCACTTTTGAATGGTCTCAGTGATACGATATTCACCAAAGTTGCACATTGTAAATCTGCTAAAGAGATTTGAAACAAGCTTCAAAATATTTATGAAGGAGATTCAAAAGTCAAAACAACAAAGCTTCAAACTTACAGAGGTCAGTTTGAACAACTAAAAATAAAGGAAGATGAAGATATTGCAGCCTACTTCTTACGAGTCGATGAAACAATGAATACAATTATAGGATTGGGAGAAGAAATCGAAGAATCCATAATTGTTCAAAAGGTACTAAGATCTCTTCCTATGAGATTCAACCCTAAGATATCATCACTAGAAGAAAGATCGGATCTAAACTCAATAAGCATGGATGAACTGCATTGAATCTTCACATCATATGAGATGCGAACTGAACAGGAAAATCCAGATGTAAAAGAAACAACCTTCAAAGCATCCAAAAGATCAAAACAAAAGAAAAAAGAACAAGAAGAGTATAGTAGCAGCAACGACGTCTTGGAAGATGATGAAGAAGTGGCCAACTTCGTCAAAATACTGAACAAGGGAACCAACGGTATGTAAAGAGGTAAGCTTCCTTTAATTTGTTTTAATTGTGATGGTATTGGTCATTTTGCTAACAAATGTCCTCATAAGAAAAAGAGAAATGATGAAGGTTACTCAAAAGGTAGACAAACATATAAAAATAAAAGAACTACAAATAAAGTTTTCAAGAAAAACATTTGCACCAAAGAAGACATCTCATCATCAAATGAAGATGAAGTCAGTGATAGTGAAATAGGAAGAGTTCTGTTCATGGCAGTAGAAGACTCTGATAAAGAAGACTCCGAAGAAGAATATGAAGAAGCATATGAAGAAGAAATTGAAGAGGCAGAAGTTGACTTCCAAGAAGAATTAATGAGTGCCATAGAAGTTATCAGAAGAGAAAAGAAGAAAAACAAGAAACTACAAGTAGAACTAGATAAGAAAAAAGACACTCAAGAACTAGAACAAATGATTACAAAATTGAAAGTTCAAATAGAAGAAGATAAAAGAATTGAAAAAACACTCAAAGAACAACTAGAAGAAAAGGACGGGATCATTGGAAACCTGGAAGTAGAGATTGTCACACTAAGAAAGGATATTCAAAAGAAAAATATGCAGAATAGCTCAAAAGTTCTGGATGACATTATTAGCAGTCAAAAATCTTATCTTGACAAGTACGGACTTGGATACAATCAAACAGAAAATGGATCAAGCTCCAAAACAACAGAGCAAGAAACCAATCCAAAAATTTATGTATAAATAATCAAAGGGGATAAAAATATATACAAGGAAGATTATAGGGACACTCCTCCACCGAGAAGATTCAGATTTCAGAATCAACAATAGATAGACAGGCCTTAAGAAGAAGAAGGATTCATAAGATCACCTCCTTTCATAAGATCTTCAACTACCAGGTATCAAACTATACTTTTTGGTTTATGTTATGCTTGTAATAATTTTGGACATAAAGCTATAAACTACAGAGCTAACAACAGGAACAATAACTACTTTGAGAGCCATACACAAAGGGGTTATTCAAGAAGACCTAGTGAAACACAGAGAAGAATTTACAATGGGTTTGAATCCTTGAGCACTGAAGTGGAATGTTACAAATGTAACAATTTTGGACACATGGCCAAAAATTGCAGAATGACAGTCCCTCTTAAAGAACCTCAACAGAGTCACAAACAAGAATCTCAGAAAATGACATGGATAAGAAAGCAAGATCAGTATAGCAATGAAGAATGCACAGTCCCTCTACAAGCTAAACAGAAGAAACATGGTTGGTATATTGACAGTGGATGTTCAAAACACATGACAGGTGATAGAGATAAGTTTCTTACATTACGAGAGGAAAGATATGGATCAGTCTCCTTTGGAAATGATGATTCATCCAAAATCATTGGAAAAGGCACAATCTGAATTGGGAACAAGAATGAAAAGTCAGAAAATGTTCTACTAGTAGAAGATATGAAACATAATCTTTTATGTGTGAGTCGAATGTATGACCAAGGTCATAAATTTACTTTCGATTCATAAAAGTGTGAGATAAGAAAAGAAGGTTCAAGGAAATTGGTCGCTACAACTGCAAGAACTTCAAGCAACATATATGTGTTAAGCAAAATTGGAAATGAAAAGAGTTGTCTAGGAAAGCAAGATGAAAGTTGGCTATGGCATAGAAGAATGGGTCACATGCATTTTGATAACCTTGTCAAAGTCATCAAAAGAGAAGCAGTCATAGAAATTCCCTAGATCACGAAACCAACCAACACTTTATGCAAGAATTGCCAACAAGGAAAGCAAACAAAGACCAGGTTCAAATCAAAGAAATATTCAACAACAAAACCATTGGAAATTGTGCATACTGATCTAGTTGGACCAACTACAACAAAAGGCTTAAAATGTGAGAGATACTTTATGTTATTAGTTGATGATTATAAAAGAATGACTGCAGTTTGCTTTCTCAAGAATAAATCAAAATCTTTTGAAAATTTCAAAATCTACAAGGAAATGGTTGAAAATGAGATGGATTCAAGAATCAAATGCTTAAGATCAGATAATGGAGGAGAATTCACTTCAAGGAAATTTATGGACTACTACAACAATCATGGAATAAAAAGACAATTCTTCGTCACTAGGACACCTCAACAAAATGGAGTTGTTGAAAGAAAGAATAGGACAGTACAAGAAATGGCTTGAACAATGATAATGGGTTCAAAGTTGATAGATATTTTTTGGACACAGGCAGTGCATACAACAGTTCACATTCAAAACAGAGTAATGCTCAGAAAAAAAACTGATAAAACTCCATACGAGCTATGGAAAGGAAGACCAGCAAATGTGAAGCACTTCAGAATTTTTGGAAGCAAATGCTACATCAAAAGAGAAGAAGGAAAAATGGGAAAGTTTGACTCTCATGTGGACAAAGGAATACTTATTGGTTACTCAAGTACAAGGAAATCATACAAGTGTTACAATCTAAGATTAAATAAAGTTGTGGAAAGCATCAACATAACAATTGATGAAACAGGTAGACCAGAATCAAAGAAAGAAGAAAACAAATCAATGGAACAACTTTTTAAAGAAGAAGATGAAAAAGAAGAAGAAGAGGAAGATGAAGATGAAGATGAAGAGAATCTGATAGAAGTAGAAGAGCAAGTTCAATAAGTATCTCCAAAGACACCTAACAAATGAGTACAGAAGAATCATCCTTCAGATCAGATTATTGGAAACAAAGATGCAGGAGTTGAGACTAGAAGAAAAATCCGTTAACCAGAACAAGCACACCTAACACTCTTATCTACAATTGAATCAAACTGTTTTGAAGAAGCCAGCAAGGATGAATTTTGGAATAAGGCCATGGATGAATAATTGGATCAAATAGAGAAAAATGACACTTGGGAATTGGTTTCAAGACCAAAGAATAAGAGTGTGATAGACACAAAATAGATTTTCAGGAATAAATTGAATGAAAATGGAAATGTTACAAGGAACAAAGTTAGATTGGTATTTAAAGGATATGCACATATTGAAGAAATCAAATTTGAAGAGACATATGCCCCAGTTGCTAGAATGGAAGAAATTTGTTTTCTTTTAGCTTATGCATGCTCCAAAAATGTTAAAGTATATCGGAATGACGTAAAATCATCTTTTCTGAATGGGGAACTTGAAGAAGAAGTCTACATTGAACAACCAAAAGGATTTCATTTGTAAGAGAACACAGACTATGTGTGTAAATTAAAGAAGGCATTGTATGGTCTAAAACAGGCTCCTAGAGCATGGTACTCTAGACTGGATAAGTATCTGCAGCAGGCAGAGTTCAGAAAAGGAAGTGCAGACAACAACCTCTACATCAAGGTAAGTCAAGGTAATATTTTATTAATTGAAGTTTATGTTGATGATATTATTTTTGGTAGTGATGATGACAGGTT
>ML792201.1:63887-86790 GCA_009831015.1 Picea engelmannii
GGATCAATCATATTGAACGTATTTGGATAATAAAATCAAGCCATGATCAGATCCGTATCAAATATTTGATAATAGAAACCTGTGAAACAAAAAGAAACCTAAATTAATAACCTAAAAATTGTGAATAAAACAAAATCTAAAAACAAAAATTGAATTTAAACTAACAATAACTTATAAACAAACATTGTTTATAATTTTCTTTCGAATATGATCTAGAAGTTTCAAGTTAATGGAGAAAAAAAATATTAATTTTAGTTTTTTACAAAATCAAACAAATGATAGATAATTCTTTTATTATTATTATTTTGAAATGAGATGCAAAATGAAAAAAAATAAAAATTAATTAATATCACCAAATGATTTCATGAAAATGAAAAACCAACCAAGATAGTATTTGATGAAGTATTGAACCCATGATTCAAAATAGTGAAACTTGCAAATGAGCAAAAGAAAGAACACATAATCATAATTTAAACGAAAGTAAACATTTGATAAAAATTAACGTTTTTGTTTAAATTGAGATTTTTATGCTCGTTTCTAAATTTTGACATATACTCTTGTAATGAATGTCTCATACTATAGTGAATGTCTTAAGTTTGTCTCAACGAAAGCCAAGGTATGGAACTATTTGAAAAGGTTGATTCTATAGCTCATTATAATTAACAAAATTCTAACGGGGGGTCCTTTAAATTTTGTAAAAAAATTAGGGGGAGTTGTTGGGGCCCAATAGTACAACCCATAATGGAGTGGGAGAAGCTTCCGATGGGGTCCTGTAAGGCATTCTTTCTATAAGTGCAACCAAAATTTGTCACCCACCTGAACTTATGTGGCACCCGATGTTGATCATGGCGCTTCTTGTACTTTCCATTGGACTTTTATAGGATATCCTGAACCTATTGGCAGATGTGTTGGATCTGGTCAATGAACTAGGTGTCTTTGTTAGCTTCAGTTGGAGTAGGATATGAGTCAGTCAAGGTGACCGCAAGGGTAAGTACAACATCTATGGGACCCAATGGTTGGAATCCCAACCCTACCTGAAAGGGGCTATGGTCAGTTGAGCTATGTAGGGCTCAATTGTAGCTATGTTGGACATAGGGAAGGCTCTCATCCCATGTGCGAGGGTGCTTTGAATTATACATGTGAAGGATATGTCAATCATTCGATTTACAACCTCGGTTTGGCCATCTATCTAGGGGTGGAAGGTCATGGATTTGGTGAGCTTGGTGTCCAACAGTGACCAGAGGCTCAACCAAAATGTGTTGAGAAATTGACTGTCCCAATCTGAGACAATGGTTTGTATGATTCCAAAATGTACCTAGAATCGTTCAAGAAGATATTGGTAGTAGCCTCTGCTGTGATGTTCTTCGTGCAGGCAACCGGAATCATCATCTTAGAAAAGTGATCAACAACCACAAAAACACAGTCATTTCCCCACTTGGTGGATGGGAGGCCCAACATGTAGTCCATTGAGATGGATTCCCATGGTCTGTCAGGAGTAGGAAGAGGGGTGTGCATGCCTTGTTTCTTAGTGGTCCGTTTGGAAATAGTGTAGGTAGTGCATGACCTGATATACATGTTGACCTCCTGTCGAAGTTTCATCCAGTAGAAATGTTTATGTAGCATCACCACTGTCTTTTTTACGTTGAAGTGTACTGCCACCCGACTGTAGTGGGCTTCCCAGATCATCTTCGCTCGTTTGCTTGATGAAACATAGATATGGCACAGACGACACAACTATCCATCCTGAAGATGGAAATAATTGACAACTGCGTTTACAACCAACATTTTATAGGTGGTGGTGAAGTATAGGTATGTCTCATAGAGTTGGGGCCATCCAGAGGTCTCATGGCTACATGAGTCTAGCACCGTGGTGAGTGTCGCGACTGGAGGTTTGCTGAGAAAATCAGTGACGCGATTGGTGCTTCCTATTTTATACTTTATGTTGAGGTGGAATTGCTGCAAATATGTGGACCACTTTTGATGGTGATCATTTTGCAATTTTCCTTGTGTCTGCATGAACTACAATGGATTATGATCAGAGTGGATGACTCTCTCCTTCCCAAGAATGTAATGTCTCCACTGGTGGCAAGATTTCACAATGGAGTACATTTATTGGTCATAAGTAGGGTGTTACCCATGATTTTGGTCATCATGATGGTGTATTGATGATGGTGTACTCAGGCTCCTGATAAGAAATTTCTCCTGAGAAAAATGGCATTCATCTCTTCCTAGAAAACTTGCTTTTGAAGAGAGTTTGCAAGTTTCTAGTATACCAGGGTGTTAGAATGACCCATTCTTGCAGGCTGCCTTAAGCTAGGGTGCGAACTTCTCACACTGTGTTACATAGCTAAGGTGTGGACCTTCTCTAAAGCTTGGAAAAAGATGGATTCTCGATGGTTCTAGAAAGGAATCTTCTAGAAGAATGGGTTGGCATTCGAATGGTTATCCTTGTATTGGATTCCCTGATATTGTGGGATCATTCTTATCCAAGTAACCATCTCATTCTCTCCTATATATTGATGGAATTCTCATGGAAAAGGTTAAGCAAGATTCATTGGAGAATTGGTGAAAGAATTGTGTGAAGGCCTTAGCTTGAATAGGAGCTTGGAGACTCTAGCAAGTCTATCAAGAGGATTTGATCTTCTTCATGCAAGGATAGAGCAAGTGTGTGTGTTGGAGCCAAGATCCATCGAAAGGAATCTTGTGACATCAAGGTGATCAGGTTGTAAACTTTACTTTCAATTAATATGATATAGTGGCATGTCCCTTTCCCATAAATCTATTCTCACTTTATTGTGTAATTCCTTGATCATACACATAAGTTGACAATTGAATATATTTTGTTATCTTCACTTTGGTTGGTTTGTTTTGTCTTGGTCTTGAACTCACGAGAGAACCGGAGCAAAGAGGGAGCAACATAGACCCTAGAAAGCGATACAAAGGTATGTTACTTGTTCCTTCCTACTAGATAGTTCAATGGTCATAAATTAAGGAAAGAGTCATGTCCTATCTTGTTTTGTTCTAGATCTAGGTGGATCTAGGGAGATCTGTTAGTGTCCGCACCTACTGATTAGTCCGATAAAAAAATTGGCGACTCCACTGGGGAAGATAACCCATTTTCTTGTGGTTTTTGGTATTTTTCCTTGGCCATTTTCTCTTGCCTTACCTTGCTCCATTCATATCAATCTCTGAGTCTTCAGGATACCCTGATAGACCCTCTAGGTCCATAGGCCTCTTTAAATTTTGTGTCTTTTCCAAAAATTTGACTATTTTCATACATTCTCGCACTGCACTCCACAGGAGCCTGCAAGAACATACTGAGTTCGCACCCTGCCTTTAGGTTCAGTGCGAGGTTCTCAGACTATTCTCAAAGATCACCTGCGAGAATCACTCATTCTCGCACTGTGTAATACTGCTAGCCTGTGAACCCTATTTTAAAAAAAAAAAATCTTTAAGACTTTGGCATGATCAACTGCCCAGATCAGTTTAGGTGCCTCACAAGAGTTTCATGGACCATTGATTGATGTTTTTCTTGTCTTCTTTCTTGTGCATGAATAGTCTTAGGATTTCAAAGTCTCTTCCTGTCACTTGTTCTTGACTTTCCTTTCTTGACTTTTCTTGGCAAAGCTATATTCTCTGATTTCAGAATCTGAGTGTGCTTGTTTGGTTAAGGACCGACAATCGATTGAAAGTTGAGTTTCTTTGTCTTTATCATTTGCTTATTGTTTGAAAGATCATTTTTCTCCGGCAATTGAAAGTACTAGTTTGGTTTGCTTGATATTTTTGTTTCCATTGAAAGAGTGGTTTGGGTTTTTATCTTTGCTTGTTCATTAGTTTTTGGTTTTCTGAATTCTCACTATCATGGTGTAGGTCCTTTTTGAAAAGTGAACAAGGTTTTTATTTCAAAAGCATTTTCGTTTTTGAAAACATTGAAAATAAATTGTTTAAATTATTGAAAAAGAAACAATAGAGAATTGTTATTTTTGCGTGATTTATTGCATTTGCATTTTAAAGGAAATTGTGTATTGTAGTTCAAAGTTTGATCCGGAAAACTTATTTCTCCCTCCCATACATAGGATTCATTGAATGAAAATTGATATATTTCATTCTCATCCATGCATTGTTGGGTCAGAGTCTTATACAACATCAGTTTCATCTCCGCTTCCTTTGAGTAACAACAACTCTTAATAACACTGCGCAATTGTAAAATTTATCTAGTAACTCTTTTCTAGGGCTCTATTACACCAACATTTAGCTCAGCTAGCGCTTTGGAGTAGGAAGAGAGATACACTCTCCAAAGCACAAAACACAGAATAACATCTTGTGTTAGGGAGTGTTAAATTTCATTTGCAATATCTTGTCCTGGGAAGCCCTTCTCACACAAGGGTCAAACACGAGGTCGCGTTGCTATCGACAGAGTTACTCACCCTACTTTGTTGATATCAATGTAGAGATTACACGTATTACGGGGATCACTCATAGGTATACCCACAATGATGAGTGGAAGCCTTTTGAGTTGATTTCGGGCTAGATACCCTGCCCTTGCGTGTGGATCGGACTGTCGACTGTCCCCCCAGGATTTATTGTTGTTAGTGGTAACTTTAGTGGCCTATCATTCTAGGTTCTTACACGAGGTGATTTTGAAGGGGAAAGTCTTCACGGTACCTGGAATTGACGTTTCCCAAACTCACTCAGGCTCCTTGGAGGGTATACCCACGATTATGTGTGGGAGCTTGCACCAGGGTGTAAGTCCGTTAAGCAGGTCATCAATGTAACTTTTCCACCCTTGCCCAGCCTCTTCTCATCTCGTTGTTGTGACATTGGATTTCATCACCAACTAGTGACTTCAGAATTAGAAGGCCTTGTTTTCTTGGTGTTGCTTCCTAGATTTTGTTTACTAGCGCATGTTGTTTGTTTACCAAAGTTCACCATACGATTTTCTTCGTGAAGTTTGTCACTCGTTTACAATAGCTCATCCACGTCGTTCACGTAGAATGCAGGGTTTATCTCCAGAGCATCTGGAAGGTTCTCAACCCTTGCCTACAAGTACACCTGAGGGCTCTCCTCGACAAAGTGAAGTCCCAGTCGTCACCATGCCACAAGTGGAATGAACTAACTCTCTCGAACATTTATAAATCACCAATACTCGAGAGGACTTTCAAATTCACCCTGATTCTGAGTGACTGTTTATGCGATTGAATTCTTCTAAAGACTTAGTTGTTACATCTTCTGGATCACCAGTTGGAGCCTTTCCAGGCATAAAAGGCCAAGACCTTTTTTGGTCTACAAGTGTTTTTCGAAGAGACCTTTTTGGTCCAGGCTCACCTGTGATTTCTAAAATCACCCCACCTGTGATTTTCGAAATCTCTAGTCCGAAGATAGTACCGTTTACTACCGCCTATCACTTTACTGTCCCTGCTGAAATGGCCCATCACACAGATACTATGAGTGTTCCAACCAGTTTTACTGTAGTTAGTCTTGCTCCCATCAACACACCGCGAACGTCCAATGTCACTCCGACACTACCACCCGGATACCATGCGTTGAATGCTTCCATTCCCACTCCTACGCAAACCCCATCTGGCTCTCCTAGTGGTCCTTCTTCTTCTGGGCACTCTCTTCCCGGTTTTATTCCAACACTCCCTCAATTTACTTTTGGAGGACCCTCTTCATCTTCTACTTGCAGTTTTAATCCTAGTGGCATTGTTCTGTCATTCACACCAAATTACTAGATTCTCGTCGGCAGAAAATTTCACCAAGGTGGTATGACTCAACCCCCTCTCAGCGGGAAACTTCCTTTTGGCACACAAATCGCAATTGGAACACAACCCCCAATTGGAACACCACCTTCGATAGGAGGACCGACCCCACCTTATGGGAAAAACATACCTCCCTCCTTGGCCTAGTATTGGAATCAGTTGATACAACATCCTCCTCCATCGACTGGGGGGCAGCAGTTTCCAGCTGCATCTGTAATACCCCCTAGCATGGGCCAACCATATCCAGGTACATTCAATCCCATTTGGTGGGCGAATGCTCAAAATCAAGTCCCTGCTCCAGGGTACAATCCTTTGAGCTACTATCCTCTTCAACCACCACCGAATTTGCCTGGGTCTTCACATTATATGCAGATTGCTTATGGTCCTACTGGTTTTCCGACAAGGCTTCCTCCCCAAAGCCACCAGTACCTGCAGGTGAATTGACAGTTACCCTTCATAGCTACTTTGGATCTTCCGGATTTGTCAAGGATTTTAAATGATCCAATTTGTCACTCTCCCCAATGTCCTGCTATACCAGCCAAGCTACCATCGAACATTCCTAAATTCGACAGCAAAGCGGGAGAGGACCCAAACAATCACATGATGAATTTTCACCTATGGTGTTCATCCAACTCATTGATGGATGACTCTATTCATTTATGTCTTTTTCAACGAACCCTCATAGGTTCTGCTGCGAAGTGGTATATAGAATTGCCACGAGGTTTCTTCTCTGACTTCAACACCCTAGCTATGGCTTTCCTCACACACTACCAGTTACCGATTTGTTATGACACTGGGACTGATATTTTGACTTATTTCAAACAGAACAAGGCCACTCATATATCCAATCACATTCATGAGTGGCGACGACGACGACATCTTATTAAACTCGAAATCCCCGATCAGTTGCTGGAAAAATGGTTCACCAAATCGTTTGTGAACGACATCGGTCGTGACATCGCCATGGGTGGAGTAGTCATGAAAGAACAGGCCATAAGTCATGCTCAATATCTTGACCTCATTTACTCACAAACAGGAACCCTTTACGATTTACTACCTGACTTACCTCGTCCTTCCACTTCCACCACTTCAACTACTCGAGCTGCTTCACATGCAGCTGACGGTGTGATTGGCACTTTCCAAGCCCAACCACATTCTGCCTCAAGCAAAAACCCCAAACCTGCTTGTTCTAATGTTCAAAATGATCTGTCTCCTGCCCCTCCCACTGGCAAGACTTTTGAGATCAATGCAGTCCAATCTAGCCTAGCCGGTAAAAACAAATCTAAAAAGTGGAGAGGTAAGAATAAGGAGGACAAAAATACTTCTCAAGCAAAGCGAACCAAAACTACACCTGTTGAAGATCGGGATAAGCGCAAACCTCGATACCCTTGTCTTATCTGTGGTGATGATCACTACACGAAGGACTGTCCACGATGCACCGAGGTCACTAAGTTCCTTCAAGAAGCTCCAAAACCACCTGCACCGGTCGTTTTTTCCCAACCCTTCCCATCTCAACAATAGGCTCAGTTGGTCATTCATGACCAACCCTCCTCTTCTACTACATCTTATGTATTGATGTGTACTGGCGATTCAAAGCAGAGCGACATTGCACTCACTACTTGAGCCAAAGATTATTCTCCCTCTAAAGAAAAGGTCGATGATCTACCTCCTTCCTTGGTACAACCCTCTCCCACGACTCCACCTACCAACGGTCCTCTTCATCTTGAACGACTGAGCCTCGACACAGTTCTTCGACCCCCCCCAAAGGGCGTCATTTGAAAATCGGCTTTCAATCCTCATGCTCATGCTTCCCAAAACTACAACATTGTTGAAGATATGGCCCAAGCACCTTCTGTGATGTCATCCCTCAAAGTCCTTCAAAGTTGTCCTATGCAACAAAAGTCATTGTTGAAAGCTATCGGTGGAATCGATCCAACGGATATGAATTTAATAATTTTTGACTTGGAGGATCACATTCCAAGGTTACCCCCTCAACTCACGTTCCAGATCCAAGTGGTTTTCTCTGGAAAAAACATTTTTCGAGCCATTATCGACGAGGGTGCCTCGGCGTGTGTCATGTCTCTTTCTTGCTGTAAAGCCATTGGCTCTCCCCCTTTGAACGAATCCCAGAACACTCTTAAAGCCTTCAATGGCTCTAGTTTTAAGCCCTACGGTGTCCTTCCTTCATTGACCATCACGTTAGGAGGCAAAATGGTCCAAGTCGAAGTGGAAGTCTTTGATGCCCCCCTTTATTACAATCTTTTGCTTGGCCGCAGCTGGATCGATTCCATGTGCGCAGTTGTGTCAACCCTTTTCCATGTGGTACGTTTCCCACATCAAGGAAAGGTCGTCACCGTAGACAAACTGGCCTTCTTTAATTCGGATACCCATACTGGCAATGTACCGTTCATCGCTAAAACCCCATTGGGTTATGAGAACGTCGGTGTAGGCCTTATAAAAGACTGTTCATTAATGGGTACTTTTCCCATTCCACCGCCTGATGTTCCACGCTCGTTTGTTTCTTTTCCATCAACATGATCTCCACCTCGCCTCACGAACTTCCTGCGTCTCACGACCCCTGGATAGTACCTGGCCTTGGAGATCATCTTCGTTTCGGCGATGAAATGTTGTTAAGTCCGATTGAATCCACCTATCAGGCCATTCAATCGGCAACACCTTCTACCCCCTCTCTTGGTGAGTTGTCTCCCGATCCTTTTCGTGTCATTTTTCCTACAGACGAGATGATCATGTCTGTCATGGAGGACACACCTTGGGAAGATGGGTATCATCGTTCCATCCTCTTTCTGGAGCAACATACTATTGAGAACTATCAATGGATCTCGACCCCATCAACCGTTGTTGTCATTTCCACCGTTCTTGAGTCTGCACACGATGTGTTTTCTGAAGGGAACTTAAGTAATATTTCGCCCACTATTCCCCTTGACATATCCGTCAAACTTGGTATTGTCGAAAATGTCCATATCATAACTTCGTGTTCTTCTGACGAAGTTGTCACCTACACTTCCCTTTTCAAAGAGTTTCATGACATCTTCGCATGGAGCTACGAAGAAATGTCGGGTATCGACCCTAAGATTGTGATACATGAGATAAAGACATACCCCGACGCTAAACCCGTCCAGCAATGCCTTCGTCCAGTTCACCCACATAAAGTGGCTACTATCAAGCTGGAAGTCAAGAAACTTCTGAAAGCCGACTTTATTTATCCGGTGGATCTCACAACTTGTCCCAAAGACAACTTTCCTACCCCTTTTGTCGATCAGATTGTCGATAATTGCACTGGAAGGGAAATATTCTCCCTCATGGATGGTTTCTTCGAGTATAATCAAATCAACATTGTTCCCAAGGATCAACATAAGACCACTTTTATTTGTCCTTGGGGTACTTTTGCCTATCGGAAACTCCCTTTCGGTCTCAAGAACGCTGGTGCAACTTTTTAACGCGCTATGTCTTATGCTTTCCATGATATCAAGCACATCGTCCAACCATATCTGGAAAATTTACCTGCTCACTCAATGCGCCGAGTCGATCACCCAACCCACCTCTGAGCCATTTTTGTTCATTGTCGGTTCTACTGTATACATTTAAATCCTCATAAGTGTGTTTTCTGCGTGGAATCCGACCGCTTTCTAGGTTTTATCGTTTCACGTCAAGGGATCCGAGTGGATCCTTTAAAGGTTGAGGTGATCCTTAATATCCCTCCTCCTTCTACACTTCGCCAGTTACAACGTTTGCAAGGGAAATCAAACTTTCTTCATCGTTTTATCCCAAATTATGCTGAGATAACTCATGGATTTACGCACTTACTTAAAAAGGGGTCTGAGTTTGTATGGGATACCATAGCCAACAATGCTTTTGAAGCTTTGAAATTGTCTCTAACACATGCTCTGCTTCTCTTTCCCCCTGATTAAAGTCGAGATTATTTCCTCTACCTTGTTGCCTCGGATTACACCATTGGTATGGTTCTCATCCAAGAGGATGATGTTAACAAAGAACATGTTATCTACTACTTGAGTCAGATTCTAACACCTACTGAAATCAAGTATTTACATGTCGAAAAACTAGCCTTGGCTTCCATTCAAGCCGTCCAACGCTTCTGGCACTATATCCTCTCGTGGAAGACTACAGTGATTTCTCACTGCAACCCTATGCAACACATTCTTACCCGTCAATTTCTAGGGGGAAAATACTCCAAATGGATTGTGATTCTCCAGGAGTTTTACTTGGAATTCGAACGCGCCAAGTCCAAGAAGTCCTTAGTTTTTGCTAAGTTGATATGTGATTTTCCCCATTCTGAAATGGAAACAGTAGAAGATGATTCATTACCCGATGAATCTCTTTTCCTTATCAGCACTGGTGATATTTGGTATGGTGATATCATTATATATCTCCAAACCCAGACTTTCTGGCCAACTTTGTCTAGTACTGACCGACGTCGCATACACTATCAAGCCCGTCAATATATTATCCTCGGGGATACTCTTTATCATCGGGGGATTGACTATGTTTTTCGATGCTGTCTAACGTTCGATGAAGCCGAGAAATCTCTGAATGACTACCATTATGGAGCCTGTGGTGTTCATATGTCTGGGTATGCTACTGTCCAAAAGATCTTATGAGCAGGGTATTTTTGGCCTTCTTTATTTAACGACTGCATAATCACCGTTCAAAAATGCCATGCTTGTCAGACCTATAATAACAAGATCTGGTCACATCCCGCTCCTCTTCACCCTGTGGTCTCTATTGTTCCCTTTGCGAAATGGGGCATCGATTTCATGACATGTCACCCTCACTCGGTCGAGGGGCATGGATACATTATTGTAGCCGTCGATTACTTTACGAAATGGGCCGTGGCGATGCCGACATTTGACAACACTAGAAAGACCGCATCATTATTCATTTTTAATCACGTCATAGCTCATTTTGGTGTTCCCTAATATATCGTCACTGATCATGGTAGCCACTTTAGAAACTTCATAATGTCTGAACTTACTGAAAAGTTGGTTCTTCACCATGATAACTCAATGCCCTATTACCCACAAGCCAACGGCCAGGTCGAAGCAATTAACAAAGTTCTCATAACTATGCTCTGACAAATGATAGGGATTCACAAAACAAGTTGTCACACAATGTTGTTTTTGGCATTGTGGGCTTACCGAACATCCGTCAAATTTTCTACTGGGTTTACACCTTTCAAGTTAGTCTATGGTTTAGAAACTATTCTCCCGATTGAATGCGATATACCCTCTTTAAAACTAGTTGTTGAACTCCTACCAAACACTTCTATTGAGGAAGAACGTCTATTGTATCTTATGCGATTAGAAGAAACTCGACGCGATGCTACCCTAGTTATAGAAGCCCAGGAAAAACGTGTCAAGGTCCAACACGAAAAACATGTCAAGCCTCACATTTTCTCCGAAGGAGATCTTGTTCTCCTCTATGAACAAGATCGAGATATGCTAGGAGATGGAAAATTTGAAGCCATGTGGCGGGGTCCTTATATCGTTCGACGAGTTTTGGAAAAATGAGATTATGAGTTAGTAGATTACGATGGCATCCCTTTGAGTGAACCCAGGAATGGATTGTACTTGAAGAAGTACTATGCATAAAATCACCTGTGCACGAGTATTTGTATTTTTATTGTATCATACTTCTTGTGTGTTACTATAGCTTGCTTTTGTCATTATGTGGTCTCTACCCTTATGTGACGTTTTGTTTGATTTCTAGATGTCGAAGTCTTCACTACTCTATATTGGCTTCGCTGATGGCGCTATTCGTAGTACTCAGAACCTTGCTTCCGCTGCATGGGAAATTTACGCCCCTACAAACGAACTTGTCTCCTTACGAGGTATGTGTCTCGTCCATGCGACCAACAATATTGCAGAGTATAGCATCGTTATCTAATTGTTGATTGATGTTATCTCGCACGGAATCTGTCATTTGATTGTGCGACTCGATTCGCAGCTTGTAGTGCTACAGTTAAGTAATGTCTATATTATTCGAAGTCCTACTTTGTTACGGGTGTATTTGCGAATTCGCCTCTTGGAACGTTATTTTGATTACATTGAATACCAACATATTCCTAGATGTCTAAATACATTAACTGATGCATTGGCTAACTATGTATTAGACAAACATTTGGATCATTTATAAATTAATCACTTCAATTTTCATAACACATGATAAACCGGTAGAAGTCGTCTGTATATATAAAGATCAAAAGAGTTTTTTTTTACAAAAAAGTTTTGTCCAAAGACCAAAATGTCAAAATCTAAATCTCATAGCTTCTACAAAGTGATGTCATGGATGACATTCATGGTAACACATGACTTCCCGGGCAACTCTACGAAGTAGTCGACTCATGGACTCTGACACTCCTACAGTATGACGTTGATCGCATCATGGAACCTCTCCAAGAGGCATGTCTAGAATATCTGTTGTCAAACCCTCTAGGTTTTGTTCCACTGCTTGATAATCCCCGACTTCCCATTGTGACACTGGCTCTACCTCTCCTCATCGCTGAATAAAAGAAGTACCAGGAGGTTGGTAGGGTCCCACATCTGTGTCATCAAAAACGAATTTTGTATTTATTCTTTCGACGAACATATAAAAAACATTTGAATATGATAAAATTTACAAAAACATTTAAAAAGAAAAAATGTGTACTTCTTACCAAGTTCCCCCCACTGAGCATCCTCCGGCAGGACTAAGTCTGGATCTCCTTGGAAATACAACCCAACATAAGCATAATCGTCAACCATCAACACTTGTGGTTGCAGCCAGTCGAAGAAGGTATCATCATACTTGATAATCGGTCCAGCTACATGTCGGGCCATGAGCTGACACCATCTCAGCATTCTTGGATCCCTGGGAGCTGGTAAATTCCACTCCACCTGCAGCCTCAGTAATGGAACCCTCTCGAGAAAGAAGGACACTAACAAAGACCCATACCCGAATTTCTTCAGGTCGCCTCGTCTGCATTTGGTCAACTACATTTTCATGCTACGAAGCACTGCATCTGCCCAGTTAAAAACCCAAGGTTCAGTACACTCTATAGCATACTGAAAGTAACTCTGGAGCGCCATGTGAGGAGAGGAGCTCCCGACCATACATGCAATGGTGAATAAAATAGTGCGGAGGGTCAAATCTCACACTACCGAAATAGCTACTTTCCCTTTCTTCCTCTCTGCCTCGGGAACACAGTGTAAGTGGAAGTACTCACTCATGGGAAGCCCACCACCTCTACTACTAGTCAGGGTCACGTGGTACCCACACCATGACAGTCTAGTCAAGAAGTAAATGTTCTCAATATCTAAGGACAGTGTGTGGACCCCTACATGAAATACCTGCTGATCAGGATCCCACATATGCACAAGGTACTCTAATAACCTGACTTGGGCCCTCATGCCCAGGATACGAAAGTACTTCAGAAGGCCACAATTTCTCAAAGCAGCAATAGTGGGTGGATGATTTCTAGCAATGCCATTGTCTTCTTCGTGCTCCCTTTCACGCCATTCAAGAACCATTTTGATGGCCAATTACCTGCATAAGAAGCACAAAAAGAGGATTAGCAACTCTTTTCATGAAATGGTTCTCTTTCATTGAGTAATTTAAAAAAAAAACTTGTGTGATTTGTGGTTCTCGCAGGTGCCCTTTAGGCATAGTGTGAGAACCTCGCAGGCTGCTGTGGGCTCACCTGCGAAATGACCCATTCTCGTAGGTCCCATGTAGCCCACCTGCGAGAATGGTTGAGCACAAGTAGGGCTCACAAAATCAACTCAAAAAATGAGTTTTAACCAATGAAAATGAAAAATAAAACCATGAAAGAGTAGAGGACAAAGAGCCTACCTCACTACCGCTGATGGCTTGTCGAATGGATGCTCGTAACTCCCGCAATCTGATGCCGAATTTCGAGGGTAAAAGAGGAGTTTTTGGGCTCAAATAGTGGAAAAGTGAAAATGATATGGTAAAAAGAGTTTTATTTCTTTATATTTACTTTTACCATGTTATTTGGTTTTTTATAATTATTTATTTATTAAACCCTAATCCCTAATGCCCTTTTGAGTGTAACTTTTGTAGGCGTAATGACTTTGATGTTCATGTATAGGGATGCGGACATATTTTTTCTTTGTCATCGCATGTTTTGATTGTTTTTTATGGTTTTTGTATAAAACCTCGAGCATGGTCTTTCTTCGTTCTCACGCTTGAAAATACATGAGAACGCGATCGAGTATACTTTTATCACTTTTTCGGGCTCAACAAGGTTATACAAAAAAGGAACCCCCCTGGAGTCCTCTTTAAGCTCTTTTCAGACTCTCTAAACATGAAAAGATAGCCGAGCGACCTTGCTATTTTCACACTCGATAAAGTATCTAAAGAAAGCGTCTGGTGAGCGATAATTTATCTATTTTTTGGTCTCATCGGACTATTTTACGAAAAAGGAACTGAGAGAGTTCTCTTTTAAGTGTTTTTCCAGACTCTATAATCATGAAAAACCTTCGAGTTTTCTATGTTTGGACTCGTTAAACAAACATCAACATACCCATAATAGGACCGAACCACTCCTTCTTAGGGTTCGTTAAACATACTCCGAAGGACTTATCTGAAGGATAAGTTTATATCAACAAGCATATGTTATCCTCCTCAAGCTTGCGTAAAAATAAAGAGGTACTCGCCAGAAATGGTGGGGGAAAATTTGGGAAAGGGATACGTTATCATATTTGTATTGATTGGCAGTAAGTGTCGCTCTTGAACATGAAACTCCCTATTCATTATATTTGAAGCCGGTTTGGGAAATCCATTTGTCTCTCATTCGATTTTCTACAAGGTCATTCCCTGTGTCTTCTTTGAGTCAATGTTGTCAAATCATTGGTCATGTCATTCATATGTTCAAGAGAAGTCCATATGAAACCTTTATTGTGTCAGCCATCTGCAGTTTTCCATTCTCTCAGTGTCGGCCTTCCCTGTGTCCAGTCCAATTTACATCATACTCTGTTTCACCTTCAAAATCTGTTACTCATTTCGTGTCATTGATGGGGGATACATCAAGGCCCTCCTGTGATGAGTTTTGTTCCGTCAACTTCAGCTCATTATCTGGAATCAAGACTTAGAAATTCTTTGGTACCTTGGAACTTGCATGCCTCAATGGCAGGTTTCCTCGCTTTCGACAGTGGGTTTACATCATTGACCCCTGATCGGAAGATTCCGTCAAGTGTTCGACTTCAACTCATTTATTCACACTCAATGGATTGTACTAGAGTACCTTGGGAGTCATTGACATCAATGGTGATTTCCCTCGCACTTTTTAACAGTTTCATCAATGACCGGTAATCAAGTGGTTTCTGCCATGTTTGACTTCAACACATGTAATCACATGGTTAGATTTGTACTTTTGGGCGACGAGATTGAAGACCCTGGATATCATCTCTTTTTCCAAGTTGCGATGGAGTATGTATAATTTGTGACACATTGATCCACTTTGTATGTCTCGTGGCTATGTCATCTTAATTTGAATTTTCTTGCATAGATCCACAGTGTATTCCTGGTGGCTATGCTATATTTTGATGGCATGGATCCATAGTGTATGATTGGTGGCCATGACCTATGTCTACAATATCATCCGTCTGTGATCTAAGTATGGGAATGCCTACCTCAGAATTGATATATATGATATTTTGTAGATTCTTAGTTGTTCGCGGGTTTCCGATTAGGTGTGATCCTAGTTTTCGACACACACATTCAGTTTACAAAGTATTTCAGCTGTCACTAGTTCTAGCCTCACACTTTGGGGGGAATTCTGTTACCCATGATTTTGGTCATCATGATGGTGTATTGATGATGGTGTACTCAGGATCCTCATAAGAACTTTCTCCTGAGAAAAATGGCATTCATCTCTTCCCAGAAAACTCACTTTTGAAGAGAGTTCGCAGGTTGCTAGTATCCTAGGGTGCAAGAATGACCCATTCTCGTAGGCTACCTTAAGCTAGGGTGCGAAATTCTCACATTATGTTACATAGATAGGGTGTGAAACTTCTCTAAAGCTTGGAAAAAGATGGATTCTCGATGGTTCTAGAAGGGAATCTTCTAGAAGAATGGGTTGTCATTCGAATGGTTATCCTTGTACTGGATTCCCTGATATTGTGGGATCATTCTTATCCAAGTAACCATCTCATTCTCTCCTATATATTGATGGAATTATCATGGAAAAGGTTAAGAAAGATTCATTGGAGAAATGGTGAAAGAATTGTGTGAAGGCCTTAGCTTGAACAGGAGCTTGGAGACTCTAGCAAGTCTATCAAGAGGATTTGATCTTCTTCATGCAAGGATCGAGAAAGTGTGTGTGTTGGAGCCAAGAGCCATTGAAAGGAAGCTTGCAACATCAAGGTGATCAGGTTGTAAACTTTAATTTCAATTAATATGATACAGTGGCATGTCCCTTTCCCATAAAGCTATTTTCACTTTATTGTGTAATTCCTTGATCATACACATAAGTTGACAGTTGAATATATTTTGCTATATTCACTTTGGTTGGTTTGTGTTGTCTTGGTCTTGACCTCACGAGAGTACCGGAGCGAAGTGGGAGCAACAGAGACCCTAGGAAGCGATACAAAGCTATGTTACTTGTTCCTTCCTACTAGCTAGTTCAATGGTCATAACTTAGGGAAAGAGTCATGTCCTATCCTGTTTTGTTCTAGATCTAGGTGGATCTAGGGAGATTTGTTAGCGTATGCACCTACCGATTAGTCTGATAACATAGGGTACTTACGGACATCATCTAATAGTGTCTCACTATGATATGCCATGAGGTGGTCGTGTTGAGTGAGAACAATGCCCACCGCATAGTCTAAACCATCTGTCTCGATCTCAAATGCCTGCATTGGGTATGGTAGTGAAAGTAATGGGGCTGAGGATAAGCGTTGCTTCAAATCGTCAAATACTTGTTGTTGGGACTGACCCCGCAAAAATTTTTCCTTACCACCACCCATGGTTATTAGGCTGAGGGCCCATGCAATATGAGAGACTCCCAACATGAACCTACGATAGAAATTAGCACGAACCAAGAAGCTCCGAAGCTCAGTGAGTGTGGTTGGCGCTAGCCAGTCATGGATGACTTGGATCTTGGTTGGATCTACATGTACGCCATGCTGATAAATTATGTAGCCCAGGTAATGGACCTTTTCCATGCCGAGGGAGCATTTTTCCAAGTTGGCATAGAGCTTGTGCTGTCGTAGGGTGTGCAGAACCTATTGAATATGATGCAAGTGTTCATCCCAAGTCTTTTTGTAAATGATAATATGATTAGATCATTGTTCAAACCAAAGGGCATGACCAACCATTCAAAAAGGCCTTCCTTTGACTTGAAGGCAGTTTTCCATACATCTGTCTATTCTATCGGGACCTGTTGGTAGCCAGACTTCAGATCAATCTTACTGAATATTTGGCCCTCGTGAGTTGATCAAGGAATTCATCGATTCAGGGAATCAGGTACTGGTTTATGACTGTGATTTTATTTAGAGCCTGATAATCAATGTAGAGTCGTCAGTTCCATCTTTCTTCGGTACCAACATGATTGGGCTCTCGAAAGGTGATGAGTTGAGATGGATGTGCCCCTTGTGGAGCAGTTCTTGGATCTGTCTCTTGATCTCCTCATTCTCTAACAGAGAGCAGTGATAGACCGGCCCATTGGGCAGTGGTGAACCGAGGGTCATATCGATGGGATGCTTGACCTAGCAGTGCAGAGGTACCTCGGTAGGTGAGGAGAATATATCTAAGTATTCTTCCATGAACTTATCTACTCGATTCTGCTGTGTGGAGAGGTCGGCCACAGAGACCTTGGATGTTGATGTGATATTTCACTTATTGAAGACAAAATTCCCCATCTGATAGATGGCCTTCTTGCATTGCTTCGTAGAGATAAAGGAAATAACACTAGGTGGGATTGCCTTGGGTATCCTGTACAATTTCCTGTTCAAAGTAATAATAACACTACGAGGCCTAGACTCATATACAACATTTTGTTTCCATAAATAAGGTTTTCCCAAAAGAACATCACAAACTTCGAGAGGAGAGACATCACACAATACCTCGTCTTTGAAGGGCTTGATGTTGTATGAGAGTCGACACTATTAGTTGACGCGGAGATCACTTCCTTGGTGGAGCCATCCAATGGTGTAGGGTTGTGGGTGTGGTGTTGTCGATAGGGCCAACCTCTTGATGACCTCTAATGAGATGAGGTTCTTTTGGGTACCGCTATCCATGATGAAGTGCAGCAGGGTGGATTTTACCCACATTTGTGAATTGAAGAGGCGTTCTCGTTCTTCTAGCTCGTCTGGTTCACCAGAATGGAGCTTGGTGGTAGAAATGGTGGCACTGGGTTCCACGTCAATGATCCATCTCCCATTTCTGGTTCTAGCTCAGAGTCTAAACCCGCATCTGATTCAAAGGCTTTCACTTCAGCCACTAGTGACTGCTTTGAGTGGCAGTTAGCAGTGTTATTCCAAGGGCTCTTATGGAAGTCACAGCACTTCCTGGTATCATTCTTTATCTTTCCAGTGTCCTTATTTGCTTGCGGCTTGCATTGGTTTTCCTGATATTGTCCATCTTTGCTCTGTACTTTTTTATGTGGGTTGGGGCTGCCCTTTCCTGGCTTTTGTTGTGAGGGGTTCCCAGGCCCAAATTGTCACGTCTTTTTTTTCAGCTTCTACTCGATTTTGACAGCGTATCAGTAGGTCGTGCCCAAGGATGAGATGTCCAAAAATTCCATTTTGGTCTGGATGTATCTATGCAGACTGCCACGATACTTGAGCACCAGATGTCCCTCTGAATATTTGATACCCATATTGGTGTGCAAGGTATCAAAGATATTTATGAAATCTGGCACTTCTTGGTCTCTATCTTGTCATAGTGTGGTCCATTTGGTATACAAGTCGTCATAACTTCTGACAAGGTAGTATTGTTCCTTAATAGAATCCCAGAAGGATTCCCAGGTGGTCATGACTGTAAATAATGAAGGTTCTTTTGTTTCCTTTTTCTCACAGAAAGTTTCCCACCAATCTTTGACATGGGGAACGACTTTGAGAAGCACAAAAGTAATCTTTTCTCTATTCGAAAAGTTATGGAAAAAAAAATACCCTTCTAGTATATTCAACCACTTGTATATAGTATATGTGTCTATCTGACCTTCAAATATAGGAATATCAAAGTTTATTTGTACCTTTAAGGGGGTAGCGCATCTGCTCGAAGAAGATGTGTCGCCTATTGGTAACCACCGAAGGATTTGATCGAAACTATCCATCATCTCGTTCCTTTGTTATGTGAGGGATTCCTCAATAAACAGTTTGAAAGGATCTCATGTCCCGTGATATTTATTTTCTCCTACCATGAGAGGTTTCTTGGGCGTGTGAGATATTTTGTCCTCAAGAGAAACAAGCTCAAGACCAAACTATTTGTACTCCGACCTCGTTGGGGACATGCATTAAGATGACAAGGAGAAGACTACTTTGATACCACTGATCCAGATTTTATGAGCATAATGAAATCACTATAGATTTTTGATAGGTTCTTAACACAAAATAACAGAGATACAATAAAATTGTTTTCTATTCAATAAGGAAATAAGCTGAAACTATAAAATGCAACGAAAACAAGTTTGTTGGAATGGTGGTGGCTTATCTCTGAGAAGAGATGTGACGACTGTGCTCATTCACAAGAAGAGGATTACAATGAGGCTCTGAAGGCCTTTTTACAATAAATAGGAATTCCAAAAACCCTATGCATCCAAAAACCTAACCCTAGAAGATGAAGCGCCAAAAGTCATGTGAGCCACGTCTCGGTAAGTTAGTACATCAACTTCTCGGGGTCGTAACTTTTGCATACGATATTTGTTTTAGGTGTATGATAGCCTGTTGGAAAGATATCGTAGAGAAGATTCATTTTTGGGGCACAATCATTCCTTTGATTATCATTGAGAATCTTGATCCTGAAAAACCTTCATTTAGGCCCTCAAAATGGCCTTGGAAGTTAAAACTGCTAAAAATAGTAAATTGCCAAAATTGTCATAAAATTGTTTTGAGCCAGTTGGAAAAGGTGGGTGGCCATAAATATCCACCTGGATCAAAATGGAAATAATAAATGACAAATATTCCTTTTGAAACCGACCCTTGGAGATGTTGGATGATGTCAGGCGCTAATGATTTTGCAAACTACTGACAAAGCTCTAACCTTCTCTATGAAAATCATGGTGCTAAAAACTAGCTCCAATGGGGATGTTATCCTCCTTCTGAGGTAGAAAATAATAGTAGACTAGGTTCCTTATCCATTGGGTTGATCCCAAGCCATATACTGTGATCGACAACCTGTAATTTGTTTCACCACCAACTTATCTTGCAACTGAACTAAACCCAAAATGAAAATACAAACTAAAAAATGTTGAAAGAAATGCTCACCATGCTGAGCTTATTCAAACCTACCTACCCTAACTGCTGAAAAAACTGCCAATCAAGTGAAAGAGAAATTCCAATGAAACCATGCAAGCACTTTATCCACTGTTTTCTTTCTTTGCATATGCTTGCTCCAAAGTCTGTTTACTGATAATTCATTCAAAAATTTATCTACAAATTTCAAATCTCAAAAAATTACCAACATTGGGATTGTTTAATGCCTCCAACAAAAATGAAAATGGATCCTCAAAAACATGCATTAAACAACAGCCATGTTTCGCCCTTTCCACTACATCCTTGTTTTCATGTAATTCAACCTGTTGATTGCCACAAAAAGGATGAAAAATCTATTGAGACTGATGGAAATAATAATATTCTAAATCAGAAGATAGTATTGGATGAAATGAAACCCCTGGTGGAAAGAAATCCATATCTAACAATGACGTTGATTGAACATCGTCTTTATTTCTAAGCTAGTAGTTGATCACAGGCTGCAAATCTGAAATGAAATAACCTTCCATGTAATCAAGAACGGGATCATTAAATGTATGAAAAGGTTGTTGGTACTCTTCACTGATAACAATTTTCTCGTGAAGAAGAGTGTCACTGTGAATGCAGTCAGACCTCCCTGCTTCCTTTGTTATCTCATGATTTACTTTCAACAATTCAAAGGAAGAAAAACATAATGGTAGATAATTTTCATGGGAAAGTCCATTGATTTCTTCATATTCAACATTAGGCCTAGAGGATTTCTGATTTGAAATATTATAAACATTTTGCTTCATCAATTTGAAAGAAGAAAAACACAACGACAAAGTTCTTTCACCTGATTCAAAACTTTCTTCATTTTCTTCACTATTGTCATATGCACATTTGTCGATTTCTTTGGATTGCTGAAAACAATCATTTTTCATATTTGGAAAGTACAACTGCTTGTTCTGAAGATATAACCTCATAGTGATCCGTGTACTCATCATACCTGGGTTCACCAAAAATCTCTATAATGTCATCAAACGGGAAAATTGAGGCAACGAC
The DNA here is from genome assembly GCA_009831015.1 of Picea engelmannii. NCBI lineage: Eukaryota > Viridiplantae > Streptophyta > Pinopsida > Pinales > Pinaceae > Picea > Picea engelmannii. Next base: position 85,138 of record ML792201.1, read on the forward strand.
TTGTTCTTCTGCAATTTGATCTACAAATTCACATTCATGGTTTTCTTCAAATGCATACATAAAACGATCAGTCTCTTGCTCATGATAACATGGATCCAAATTCAAATAAGTATCAAAACAATTTAGGACAACAACTTTCTCTTCAAGCTACTCATCATTCTTTCCAAACACATCCTCATGACATCCTTCAAGAAAACTTATGACATGATCAACCACCTGCATATTATGCACAGTCTCTAGTTCCTCATCTTTCAACTTCTCATCCAAAAACTAATTTTGCAGCTTCATACATACTTGAATATTGTCTGCAACTTCCTGATCATTATTGAACAACTATTGTAAATATGCAGACTTCCTCTCCATTAGAAGAAAATATAAATCTGATGGAAAGGTTTTTACATAATGGAGCATGGCAACAACTTCAGGAGGTTGGACTTCTTTATGCATATTGTAATACAAGATGGAAAATATTCTATTAAACATGGATATAGTTTCATCCTTATGTCTTTCCATGGCATGAAACTCAGAAATATATTGATTCCATGATTTCCTCTCACCCCAAAATTTCATAAAATCATCCTTCAATTCTTCCCATGAACGGATGGATTCAAGCTGAAAATGTCTAAACCACTCCTTGGCATCTCCTCACAAATATTGATAAAATGTTTTCATACACACATCATCATGCTCAACCTCAAAAAGATCAATGAAATGCTCAAAATCCTTGACATGTTTCTCAGCTGTGAAGGTATCATTTTTTCCATCGAACACAGGTAGGTACTTATAGTTCTTTAGAGGAAAATTATGAAGGATGTGAGATAATTTTAAAGGTCTGTATCTCTGTTGAATCTTGGAGGGTGTTGGATCAAGTACAAGATGTGAGATATCATCCTTGATTTCATGAGGCTCATCAACTTGGATATGGTCATCACATGGCTTAGATGGAATATTTTGATCAAAATGAATGATACAATGAGGGGATATATGTACAACTTCAAGAAAAGGATATACAAGTGGGGGATTCTCATAATCATCATTTGAATGCAGCAGATAAAGAAAAAATTGTTTAGCATGTTCAAGAAAGGACAAAAGGGAATTAATAACAAAAAATATTATTTCTTGGATAAAACTCAACTTTAGATACTTTTTTTTTCCCATGATGTCCTTTCATACCTCTGTCAATGGATCTCGTGTAAATTCTAACCTTGTACAATGTCTATTGTAAACAGATATTCAGAAAAGAACATAAATGATACAATGGAAAATACAAACATTACACAGAGATTTTTCCCCTGGAAACCCAAACCGGGAAAACCAACATATATTATTAATCCAGGTGGATATTGGTGGCCACCCACCTTTTCCAACTGGCTCAAAACTGCTTTCTGGCAATTTTGGTAATTTACTATTTTTAGCAGGTTTTAACTTTCGGGGCCATTTTGAGGGCCTAAATAAATGTTTTTCGAGATCGAGTTTCTCAATGATAGATAAAGGCATAATTGAGCCCCCAAAATTAATCTCCTCGATGATACCTTTCCAACGAGCTATCACACGCCTAAACGGAGATCGTATGCAAAAGTTACGACCCCGGGAAGTTGATGTACTCACTTACCCAAACGGGGCCCACATGACTTTTGGCGCTTCATCTCCTAG
>ML792201.1:113634-123954 GCA_009831015.1 Picea engelmannii
TTGTGGATGGATTCTTCAATCCTTTTAACGAAATCATCCTTCACACCTTTAGTTGTTTCTTCGATCCTTTTAACCAAATAATCCTTCACACCTTTAGTTGTTATGTTTTGCCTCTTGAGTTCGTCTTTCAGTTATGTAACCTTCGACTTCTCCAAAGGGAAATTTCTCAAATCCGTAAACAACGTGGCCATTTTCTCAAAACCCCTGATTATTTAAGTGCTCGAGGCAGGTGATACCCAGTGTGTATGTTGCATATCGCGTTTCCGTTCAAGGCTTTCCCTGCAAATGTCTTGCTTCCCCTTCTCTCGATATGTCTCCCCCTCACGCTGTGTATCCCATGTTATATCGCGTTGTGGCTTCAGGGGGTTCCTTATTCACCTAGAAGCCGGATAGAAAAAGGATGAAAATACAACCTTATATCTCCTTTATATAAATAAACTCAAACCTTGTGGTTATATGCCTATCGTTCTTGGCATGGGATATCTGGATGCGTAGAAGTGAAACCTCGTCTTCAATTTAATAGGCGCCTTATTCAATTCAATAGGGACGCTCCAAAACTGCAGATCATAATCTTTCCTTTATTTATTTTTACCAGGTCAAGTTCACGCCACAACAGAAAATCCACACTCATGCGCAGGTCAAGGGGCGAAATGAGTGCTTAGACCGCTCTTCCTTCCATGCAATTTGGCTCTTCCTTCCACGTGATTTGCCAATTCGAGGTTGCAGATTTAGTTTCCTTTAGAAATACTCCCAGAATGGTAGTTTACCACAAATTCTCATGGAACCGATCTCGTGAGGCCCATTTCGATCTCCTCTAGACTATGCGGTGGTCGAGTCCCACAATAGAGAACTGGACACAACGAATCTCTCTCAAATTGATAGAAAATTCATAGAGCTCCGATCTAATTCGCAGAGCAGCAGGCTTCACGCCTCTCGTTGTCTTCACACCTCTCCATGCCTATCATGCCTCTCCATTCTCTTCTTTTCACGTGATTCTTTCCAGAAGCGCACTTCCTCCTCCACGCATCGACTGGTGGCTCCTCAGGCTTTTCTCCCTCCTCTTCTTTGCAGCAGCGCACTTCCTCCTCCACGCAATGACTAGCGGCTCCTCGGGTTCTTCTCAGTATCTGGACGGAGTAGCAATCGGCTGGGCTCCTCTCGCAATCGCTATAATACCAACTTATAAAATGGGTAAGAGATAAACGCCTCACAGGTGAGGCGGGTTACCCCTGGAGGCTTCCTAAGCAAAACCATCCATTGTGCATTTATTAATAAACCATCCATTGTGCATATATTAATAAATGAAGAGCACATTATATAGGAGGTCATTCAGTTTAACAAATAGGATCAAACTCCTAAATAAACACCAAATATTAACCTACTCAACTAATCTCCATTATTCTTCAAGAGTATGTACCTCTAATGCATTTAGTGAAGTCTATACAATCTTTGTGTTAATTGAGTGAATCAACATATTTGGACTTGCAACGACAGAAAAAAACAAACTGATTATGAGAACAAAATGATTTCCTTCTATAACCCTTCATGCCACCATTGTGGTGAATGAAGAGAAGAAGACCACACCAATTAGAATTATTACATGCTTCCTTTGTGACAATCTAATTTGATCAATTGAAGCAATTATAATATTTTGATCTCTCTACTCTCAATAGTAAACGAAAAAATCAAAGGTTGAAAAGAAGCATAAAAGACTAAAGGGTTAAAATTTATCTTATGGTATGGAGAAACCTTCGCATATGGTGCTTCTCACATCAATATTCGGAAGATGGTTTTGAAAATAACTACCTAGATTTCTAAAGGTCACTAAACATTGATTAGCTATGTTAATATTTTGAAAGGGATTTTGAACTTCTTGGGCCACATGAAATTTAGATGAAACTTTCTCCACAGTAACTATTGTGCAATTAGGTTCAATTTTCATCTCTACATTCTGCAGTGGAGAGTGCTATTTAGATGAATTTTTTCGATAGCCATACCTTGTTGGACAAATGTAGTGATACTCTCCCTCGATTATATTGCCATCTTCCTTTTTGTTTAACTGTAATCGCTTATATTAAAAGTACATCAACTACCCTAGTTATCATGTAACAAATGTTTCCACCTACCCAACTATTTATACAAAAAGGGATAGGTATTCCATATTTCTGCTCAAGTTAAGGTCGGATTTTCGCAAAGTCGATGGCAATCCATCATGTGCCTTCAAGTTTCATACTCCTCTTTCAATGTTGTCAAAATATAATCTCAAAATTCCAAGTTCTGAAAGAATCAGTTTGTCGTTCAAGATTTTCTAATGTTTCATTCAATCAGTCACTTAATGAAATCTATAAGTTAAACTTATTTATGTTTTTTCAACTATCTTATGATCCACCAAGATTTCTTCATTAGCCTTACTTGATTTACAATTCCCATAACATGGGTAAAAAATTATTTCATGGACTTTGATTCTTCCACTAAAAAATATTCAAACTCTCTCCTTAGAAATTGAAATCTAACTACATTTAACTTATTTTTTCCTTGATATACACTTTGTACGACATCCAAGGCTTCCTTTGATTTTGTTCCTACAAGAATGTAAAAGAATGCCTTAGAGTGCCTTGGAGTCATTTTTCCTGTTCACTTTCAATGGATTTCTCTAATTATGCATCCATGTATTTCTCTAATTCTGCATCCATGTATTGTAAGACCTGGAGATTTAAATCAATAGTTATGGCTCTTTCAAATTTGAGTTTTTCACATTGTAAAATTGGTTGAACTTGCACTAAAAACTTGCACTTTCTTAAATATATATCTACTAACTCTTGTTAGCCTATAGCGTGTTGTAGCGTGTTGCTTTGGTACCAATTATATATTGGTAACAACATTTTACAATAAAATATAGAGCAAGCCTATAGGTTATTGCTTTGATACCAATTATAAGTTTATAACAAAATTTTACAATAAAACATAAAGCAATAAATAATAAACAAAATTTTACAACGATGTGATTTGGGGCTTGCTTTTCCTATGAAATGAAACTAACTCTTTCCAACCCCACGAACGAAAATGAGAGTTCTTTAAGTTAAGATGGATTAAAAAATCTTGCTTGAATGAAGCAAGCGTGATTGGGCTTCATTGTTGGTTCGACCGGAATACTTGCTTGGGAGCGGGGTTGTTTAGCTCCCAAATAATAAACAAAATTGAAAATTCAAATATATATTGTTGCACCTAAATAAATGATTTTTTTAATTTTTATATATTTTTTCTTTGTTCATATATTTAAAAATTTGTAATTATAAGAATATATAAACTAGCATAGCTGTTAATTAGCGGCTTAGAACGCTGAAAGGTATCGGCTGAGAACGTGCCCCCAATATAAAACGTATGTGGTAATCCCGAAAGAAAACGTTTGTGGTAATTCTCTGTGATAATATGAAACATGCATGGTTTAATCCTACTTAATCATTTAAATGTGGCAATTACATATCCTTACAATAATTTTTTAATGTGAATAGGTAAATGTTAAAAAGTAAACATGTTAACAGATGCCTTGATAGATGCAAGAAAGTTATAAACAATAAATCTGACCCATTGATTTTGGAGGACGACTAAGAATATGCCAACATCTTCAATGCATAGCCATCAGATTAGGGTTTAAGGTTAAGTAAAGTTAAAAGATCATTAATTGTGCCCATTATCAATAGATGTACCCTTTCGACGTAATTATAATGTCATTATTAACTATTATTATTATAATTAATAATATATGAATTATAAAAAAATATTTAATAATAAAAATGTGAAAATATATTTACCATATCTTTCTAACCTACATATAATATACCATTATTATTATTAAAAAATGTTACTTATAAAATTACTATTTATTAAAAAGGTGTTATATTATGAAGAATTTTTTTAATCATATACACATTGAAGTTGAAGTGAGGATAAACCATTATATTCAATCAAACTGTCTATTTTTATTTTAAGTCTCGTATCGTAACATTCGCTTCCAAAATTGATTGTAATTCAAGGGTGGCAAATTCAAATGGTAAAATGATGAGAGATCATTATTTTCTCCTGAGGATTGTTTTAGGCCGTCAGATATAGTATATTTAGTGGATAAGTAAAGTGAAAGCGATGAATACTGGCACCGCTGACATTTGCTCCGCTCGCATGTTCATTCCTCTCTCTGACCAGATAGCATTCTTCTCGTAAAAGTGTCTGCCACACAGGATTTGGGTCTCTCATGGTCGGCAATAGGATGACAGAGAGCGTCTGAAAACAAATTGGACGATCTGGGTCGTCGGATGACATCAATTCCAGACCAGTGTTGCGGTATATCCAACGGTGTGGCCTCGGGGAAGAGAAGTTTCGATGAAAGATAATACACGTGGAGATAAAGGATTGGTTGGTTTGTAGGTAAAGGAGAATACATGTGGAGATGGAAATAAAAGATTGGTTAGTTTTGTATGAACAGGTGGCAGCGTCTTATAAGCCTTTCACAGACAACGAAGTCCCAAGAAAAACCTCTCCCTAGAGAACACCTTGGGTGTAAAAATATATACTAAATTGAATTAGTATCCATCTACAAAGTGTTAATAAGCTTCTATGGTTGGTTATCATACCATGCATGAATGTAGGTTGGTGTAAAAATATATACTAAATTGAATTAGTATCCATCTACAAAGTGTTAATGAGCTTCTATGGTTGGTTATCATACCATGCATGAATGTATGTTTGTGTAGGTGCTACTATGGGCTTGCCATGTAGAATTAAATTTAAGTGTGGTGTTATTATGTAGAATTAAATTTAGAAGTCATTAAATTTGAAAAATTAAATTTAAGTGTGGTGTGATGTAAAAGAGATTCGATCTCAATTAATTTGAAAGAACTATATTTAAAAGTCATTGATTTTGAAAAACTAAATTTAAGTGTGGTGTGATGTGAAAGAGATTAGACTTAAGATAATTTGAAAGAACTAAATTTAAGTAAAACACTAAATTTAAGTGTGGTGTGATGTGAAAGAGATCCAACCTAGGTTAATTTTAAAGAATTAAATTTAAAATCCACTAAGTTTGAAAAATTAAATATAAGTGCGGTGTGATGTGAAAGAGATCTACTAAGTTAATTTCAAAGAACTAAATTTGAAAGTTATTAAATTTGAAAAGCTAAATTTAAGTGTGGTGTGATGTGAAAGTGAACCATATCTATTAGCAATTGAAAGAGATTCCCACATGCATGTTCCATTTCAAGAGTGTACACCTTCAATGTCACACAGTTCATTGGCTGCTCCACCTCCCTTCTAGGGCTTCAACAATAGGCTAGACAGAATTCTCAGAGTTTTGTAGCTGCTACTGGACTCCCTCTAGGAGAACTCACTTCTTCAACACACTCTCTCACCTGGAGAGAGTTGCTCACAGGAATGACAACCTGCTTCTTTAATCACAACAACATCTCTCCCCTAGAGAGAGTAGCTCACAGGTCTGACAACCTGCTTCTTCTATCCACATACCTGACAACCCGCTTCTTCATTCTCGCTTCTCAACAGACGGGAAATGTGATGACAACAATATAAACTGGACGTGGGGAAACGATGAAACACAGGCAACCCGCAGGGTACGGGTTCAATAAGATATCAGTTCGGGCTTGTTGCAGAGGTTCATGATGGTTACGGTTCAACAATGGCAGACCAACTCACTGCGTGCTTTTTCAGTGTGGGTGAATCAGGGCAACGAATGGCTAGCCTAGTCGGAATGTTGGGAGCGAGGATGGTGAGAGAACTCGCCTGTGCCTGAATCTTGAGTGCGAACCCATGAGGAAAAAATGGCAAGAATGCCCCTTGTGAACCCCCACAATGATGGAATTTCCCACATAAATCTGCATGCATGTTGGATGACACTTGTCTCTCCAGGAGCACGTTCCTCTCCACTTGGAACTTGTTCCTCTCCCTAAAGGAACATAGGATAACTGGGTTTATCTCTAAGATAATTGGGTGATGTGAAAGTGAAAGAGAGATCTAACCTAAGTTAATTTGAAAGAACTAAATTTAAAAGCCACTAAATTTGAAAAACTAAATTTAAGTGTCAGGCGCCAACTTATCAGGAACCAATCTATTATGAGGATGAGGACACCAATCCTGTCTCTAAGCACCCACTTACATTTTTCATGCACCAAATTTCCAAACACCAACCTGTTATGAAGACACAATCCTATGCCTTGCACCACCCTACCACCCTGAAGTAAATAAGTTATTCAATGTTTGATTAATCACACAACAAATATTATCTTTACCATTCCTTTAGTTGTTATTCCTGTAAATATGATATTCATGTAGATCGACTTTTCCTGTAATCTGTTATTCCTATAGATCTTATTTTCCCGTAATCTTTTATTCTTCTAATCTACTTTTCCCGCAATTTTCTTTTCCCATAATATTTTTTCTCGTAATATGATATTCATATATATTTACTTTTCCTGTAATTTGTGATCCAATAGATCTACTTTTCCTGTAATATGATATTCATGCAGATATATTTTTCCAGTAATTTGTGATTCCCGATTCATGCAAATCTACTTTTCCTGAAGATCTATTTTTCTTTTAATATTTTATTCAATCTACGATTCTTGCAAATCTATCTACAATTTCTGTAAATCTATTGATAAAATGGAAGAGTAGAGTATAATACACAAATATTCAATTACTGCAATATCAATACATTGGACTCTATTATATAGAGTGCACCAGTTGTTATCATATCTAACTTATTCTAAAGATAAATGGAGAGGTTGAGATATTCTCTCAACCATACACCAAACAAGGATCTCACCAATCCAACTCTCTAACAACCTCTTAAGAATAGGATAACACAACTCACGTAGACATTAGCTCTACTTCTCAATACATTAGCAAGCATATTAGATAAGTAGGAATTATATATTCCAACACTCTCCCTTAATGACTACTTATCTAAATATCTATGTGGTGATATCTTCATGTGCTTCCTCTTGTACCTGCATTTGATTATTGACGTCCATATAAAAATAAATCTGTCTACCGGAATACATGGGTCATCAGCCATTGTAACCACCAATTCTCTAGGAATCATTTTCAGCCACATGGTTCATTCAACCATTCTTCCTCATACCTAGGTTTTTTTCGGCTTACCCATAACCATTCTCTGGGTTTTCTCGAATTACCCTCAACCATGCATCAGGTTTTCTCGGATTACCCTCAACCATGCACCAGGTTTTCTTGAATTACCTGTAACCATGCTCTACATAGTGGTTTTTATATCACCACGAAGTTTTCACATTAGGCGATATACAATGACTCAAGTACATACTTAAGTATTCTCTAAGATCACTACATAGACTTGGTTTCAATTACATGTGTAACTCATATTATAGTATGCACACCTTCAAACAAACAATACTTGTTAAATCATAACTCTATCACGCTTTTCACAATCATATTGGAGACTGTGTGAGTTCGACAGAATGAGCACGTACAACTCACTTCACTATAACACCTCCATGCAGCGGGTCCTTTGTCATCTCTAAGACCATACAAATAAACACCCATGTAAGAGAACTTCTTGAACATTCTCATCTTCGGGTGCACTATACTGACCTCCACATCAACGTCTATCAAGACTGCAGCTAAATCAACACATGGTGCCCTTTCTTTTTACATAGGCACCCTTGTGTACGGGTTCAACAATTATGAGTTCACAGTCCACTATTCAACAACTTTTCCAACTCTCCATGGGTGTATCAAACACCTTTTCTCAACAAAAATTCCATTGATATGCACATGATGGTTGTGGAAACAACACATCAAGTCACGACCTCTCCTTTTCTATGCATTTGGTAGCCATTGAATCTCGTTTCGACAGTCCCTCGCATCTTTCAGCCACAAGAAATTGAAAATTGTGACCAATTTTGCAGAATTCGACGTCACTTTTCTGTCAAATTCATCCAAGACAACAAGGACATCTTTGCAAAGCTGTTGCTCATACAGATCGACATTGAAATTCTCCCTCCTCACCTGTCTCTGCACCAATTCGACCCGCTCCCTTACATCCTCCACGACATCCAACAACTTCAACGGGAGAACATCCAAGGTCATCACCATGTCCTGATTCAGTTCATGGAACTTACACACTATACTTTCCCCCTGCATCAATAACCAAAAATGGTTGCTCCCGCTACAATCCTCAAGAAAAATCTTGGTCCTCTGTAACATAATATACAACTTATTGAAACACAATACGTTTAACACCAACAATGTGTCAAGTGCTCTCTTGCACGCTAGAAACTCGTGGCTTCTCAACGGAGGCTTATCCTCTAGATGGGCGATTCCTCCAACAGACTGTTCTTCTACAATGAAATGACTTTTGTCACTAGATTTGAAGCAAGTATTTTGCCTCCAATTCTGAGTGGATAAACACGTTGGGAATTATAATTTGTTGGGCATTAATTCAATCTCTAATTTCACACAAATAACAGAATAACATAATTCAAAGTTACATTAGAAATATCCAGAGTTACATTAGAGGGGCCTCTCATCCATAACATAATAACAGAAATGGCAGAATAACAGTAAAATATCCAGCATAATTTCCACAATAACACATAAATGATATAAGAACAGCAATAGAAATAGCACTTTGATTCATAAAGCAATGTTCACAGGCCTCTTCGAGGGGGCAACCTCCAATCGAGAAGCACTCTGTTACAATAATCTCCAAGCTAGGGTTTTCATACCCTCGACCCTTATTTATACTAAATATGTCTATTAATAGAAGCATCTAGAGGAAGATTCTTCTAGAAGTGGAGGCTTCTATTGGGTCTTCTTACATCCGCCTTATTCTATTTTATTGAAAGGCCTTATTAATATTGACTTTTATTACATCGGAATACATTGATCTACCTATGTGCGGGTTAGAACCTTAACACTTTCATTCAGAGTTACATTAGAGGGGCCTCTCATCATATCATGTTATGTTCTTTCACACAATGACTGCTACCTCTCACTCCGGGAGACTATTTTATTCTTCAAGAAAGACAGAACGATGGCTTTCTTCCCACCTACCAGGCGCTCTCTCACTCTCTACTGCAAGAACAACGACACCAATATACCAAGACCACAACAAGTCAACGATCTTACGCAAAACAACAAATAACTACAATCACCAATAATTCACTCTACTCTCCACATTTTCCTGGGCACTCCCATGAGGGAGTCACATCTAGCCATGAAGTTGTGATACCATGATAAAATGGAAGAGTAGAGTATAATACAAAAATATTCAATTAATGTAATATCAATACATTGGACTCTATTATATAAAGTGCCAGGTTGTTATCATATTTAACTTATTCTAGAGATAAATGGAGAGGTTGAGATATTCTCTCAACCACACACCAAACAAGGATCTCACCAATCCAACTCTCTAACAACCTCTTAAGAATAGGATAACACAACTTAGATAAAGATTAGCTCTACTTCTCAATACATTAACAAGCATATTAGATAAGTAGGAATTATATATTGCAAGATCTATAACAATTAAGAATCAATACCTCAATTATGCCTTATACTAGGACAACATAAGAAACATATATCATCTCGTCATCATCCCACACTCCAAACCTAGAGACCAACCTCAACAATGCCAAAACTCAATCACAATTGAAATACATGACAAAAAAGAATAATCCAAAAAATATAACTCAAGATCAATTATGCATCAATAAAATATTACTCTTATATTAACTTAACTTCTCTATATATATATCCAAAAAAACATAATAAAATTAAATTAAATACCACAAACAATTTATTAATATTAATTTAATTATCAAAAATAATTTTTAACATTATAAATTTACAATTTCCATAAAATATATTACTACACTAATCAAAAAACCAAAAACATATTGCAATATTTTTTTTTGGAAATTATAATACATACCTTATTCTTAATTATACAAAATATAAATTCACTAATTTTATAATTTCATTACTCTTTAAAAAAGCTTATTTTCCATAAAATATATTACTACACTAATCCAAAAACACATTGCAATGATGTTTTTGGAAATTATAATACATACCTTACTCTTAATTATATAAAATATAAATTCACAAATTTTATAATTTCATTACTCTTAAAAAAACTTATTAACAATATTTGTGATAAAAATTTCGATATCAACTTATCTATTGTTTTAACGGGCCACCTTCAAATCATAATTGTTTAGTTAAAATCTTTCATATATATGTGTGGGGCTGTGATTGCACATTTAATTTAAG
>ML792201.1:159942-181803 GCA_009831015.1 Picea engelmannii
GAAATGTGTCCCAAGACACAGGAGGAGATAGAATACATGTCCAGGGTCCCTTATTCATCAGCAGTTGGCAGCTTGATGTATGCAATGGTTTGCACAAGACCAGATATTGCACATGCAGTGGGAGTTGTGAGCAGGTATATGAATAATCTAGGTAAAGAACATTGGGAGGCAGTAAAGTGGATTCTTAGGTATTTTAGAGGTACTACTACACATGCATTGTGTTTTGGAGGTTCAAACACTTTTCTATAGGGATATGTTGATTCAGATATGGTAGGTGATAAAGACAGCAGGAGAAGCACCACAGGGTATGTTTTTACTGTAGGTGGAACAACAATAAGTTGGATTTCGAAACTGCAAAAGGTTGTTGCACTTTCAACAACAGAGGCAGAGTATGTTGCTATTACAGAGGCTAGTAAAGAGATGATTTGGTTACAAAGGTTTATGGAGGAATTGTGAAAGAAGCAGGAGAACAACAGGTTGTACTGTGACAGTCAGAGTGCCATTCATCTTGCAAAGAAATCAGCCTTCCATTCGAAGACTAAGCATATACAGTTGAGGTACCACTTCATACGATCCACCTTGGAAGATGGACATTTGAAGCTGGAAAAGATACACACTAGCCAAAATCCTGTAGACATGTTAACAAAGGGAGTAACCAGGGAGAAACTGAGTTCTTGCTCAGTTTCAGTTGGTCTTCAAGAATGAAGATGAAAATGAGAAATTTGCCAGGTCCAAGAAGGTTCAGAGTCCAGCATATATAGCAGTGGTGGAGTTGTTGAGATCAGTCTCCAAGTGGGAGATTGTTGGTTGTGGATCCTGATTATCTTCCTAATTCAGAGGTCCTTGCTCTCAGCCGTGTTTATACCCCATGAAGTATTTACAACCCAGAAGTATGTACACTCTTCCACGCGGGGGAGTGCAGAGGGGGGGTACTCCCTCTGCGGGGTTCGGGGGGGCTATCCCCCCGGTTGGGAGGTCTGAGGGAAAGAAGGCCCTCAGTGGGGGTTCGGGGGAAAAGCCCTGGAAGCAAAAATTTCCTTGTAAAAGTATATTGTAATTTCATTGTAAATCTGGACCATTCATTATAAGGTCGCAGATCTAACGATAGATATTATGTTGGGGTTTTTTTCCCTAGAAGGCAACCCTATTTTATGAGGGAAATGTATTGCGGCTATGGATGATGGTGAATGTTGTATTCTGAGAGAGGAGACTGTGAGAGAAAGAAGAGGAAGTTACAACGGGTTTTGCTGTAGGTTGTATCCCTTCATTTGTTGGATAATAATAAAGAAAGGACCTGACAATTTCTCTGGTGGACATAGCCTACACTGGGTGAACCACGTAAATTTGTGTCTCTCTTGTATTGTGTGTCTTCTGTGTTTTGTTTCTGCATTTGTTTTATTTTATTGCTCTGCGGTCCTATTTTTCTAACAATATGGAGAGGGAGAGAGGGGAAGATAATGAGAAAGAGATAGGGAGAGAGCATTTGGAGAGAGAGAAGAATATAGAGGGAGGGAGGGAAAGGGGGGCAGAGTGAGAAGGAAAGAGAGAGGGGGAGAAGGGGGAAGAGCGGGAGGAAGAGAGAGAGAGAGAGGGAGAGAGAGAGAGAGAGAAAGAGGGGGATATTTTATGTTAAGAGGAACATGCATGCATTTATGTTCTTAATAACATGCAAAGCTTTACTAACACGTGCACATTCCTAAAGTGCTCATGTTATTTAATTTCAATTTGTTTTAGGAACGCATGCGTGTTCCTGAGCACATGTTTCTTAGGAATGCACACACACTCTTGAGAATGCACACACATTCATGGGAACATGCCTGTGTGGCTTGTTGAGTGGAGGTTCGACGTTTTTTGAACCTGTCACATGAGGAATGTGTGCACGTTCCTAGAAATGTGCACACATTCCAGTGGGTGTGTGTTCCTTCTCACCTTGTTGCCACTTTATCGTCCACCAACTTTGTGTACTCACTATTAATAATATGACTATATTAATATTCATAATATTAATGAAAACATCTGTTAATAAGCATTAATAATACTATTAATAACTATTAATAATTATTTATATTACATTAATCCCTAATACTAACCATTTTTTATTGTAATAATGTATTATTAATGATTAACTCTAATTTTAATAAGAATAACCCTAATCCTAATCTTTCCCTAATCCTAATATTGCATAACTTTTGGAATTTTTGTTTATGACAATGTAGAATATCATTAAAAAGTTTTAAAATAGAAAATAATCTTTGCTTACTTGTAGTGACTCTTTGCAAGTGGACATTTTGAATGTGCAGATCAGTAAAATGAACAAATTGATTGATATATTATACAAACATAAGGAAACAACGAGACTATGTCATGGAGAAGATTCTAAGAATTTTTATTTATTTGTAACACTAATATATGAAATAGAAGCTGAGAGAGAGAGAAGATTATAATACAAGGAGAGTTCTACGAAAAAGAGAAGCAAAGGAAGGAAGAAATTATTAACATTAAAAAATTCAATATAAAGTTTGTGGAAAATTCGAGCTAGAATGAAAGTTGACAATTGAGTATTGTTTTGAATACAATATATCAATGGGCTCGCTACTTCAAAAAAAAATTATATTTATATGCTTGTTATTGGGCTTAAAACAAACCTATAATTAACATTATTGGAGGATATTTTTTCACATGTTTTCTATGCATATCTTTAATATTTATGATATTTAATCACAAAGGGATTTGTAACTCCCATTATGTTATCTGATTAATTGTGTATTAATTGTGTAAATGTATTTAAGGTATCAAAAGCAATATATATTTGATTGCCATACTGAAAGATAATTTTTTTAGTGCAAGATATTACATTATTTTTTAATCAAAATGTTTATATATATTGATTCAAAACCACATATTTATTGATTCTAAGAAAAAGTACATAGAAACCGAGGTTGTTGGATTGTTGAATCTCTTTGACAAAATCATCGAGATTTTATGATGCACATCGCCTTCAATTGTTCCTTTTATTGTGAGTTTCTTTCATTTTGAGGATTGCATGTGTATGTATTGATAAAAATGCATTATAAATGAATGAGTATTGTTTTATATAAGTTCTGGAAATATGTTTTCAATCCAAAATTGTATACTATCTTAGAAAATAAACAGTCTTATTACAACAAAACAAAAAATCCATGATTTTAGTGACCTGTTATTATGTATATTTACATTTACATGATACCACATAATTATTAGATTGAACACCCACAAAATCCTTAGACCATTTTTTTGGTTTTAACTTATGTGGCTTCTCCATTTTAATTTAGGAAAAAAACTTATGTGGAATTTTTTTATGTACAATAACTTTTATGCACTCTCTAAGTAAAAGTAAAGCACAAATAGGTGTTATCTCATTTTCCATGAAAACCACCTTTGAGTGACCCTTTAACTTTTACCAACCACCTTCTATTCCAATAACAACTGCATCTTCTATAGATTTTCCTTTAGATCACATAAGAACTTCACCATCTATGAATGAAACCCTGAAACCTTTCTTATCTAGGGATGAAATAGAAAGTAAGTTATTTTTCAAACCTGGTACATATAGTACATCCTTCATTCTAATCAGAGTTCCTGAATTGAGTTTGTAGGTGGCTTCTCCCATTCCTTTGATTGGGTACTAATAATCGTCTCCCAATGAAACTTTCTGGGGGGATTCCTTCTCTATAAGTCTAGAGAGAATGTTACTCTGACCCATCATGTGCTTAGAGGCACCATTATCTATGAACTAAGTATCCTCTTCAGGTGTCACAGATCCTGAGAGTGTGGAAAACAACACATATTCTTCAATCTCTTCTTTAACTAACTTGGTTTGTGCCTCATCATCTTCAGTTGCATGGGCATGATGTATTTTTTTATTTCTATTCTTGTATTCTTCCCTTCTGGAAGGACAATTCTTAGCAACGTGTCCCATTTTATCGCAATGATAACATTGGTAGGAGGAGAAATTGTTTTTCCTTCTTTGGCCTTTATGATATTTCTAGAATCTCTTCATAGAGGGAGACTCTTTATGAAAGTGAGTCTCCTTTTGAAAATTAGACTTTCCCTTTCCACCCTTAGCATGAGAAACTAGGGCTTGATTTTCATCTCTTAATAGGACGGCTTCTCGGTTGGCCACTCTTGCTTCTTCTTGAACACATTCTTCCCATAAATTGTCAAATTGGAGTTTATCTTTTCTTGCACAAATATTTTGGATGAAGGCATCCCAAGGTCTTGTGAGACCATTAAGAGTTGTCATCACAAGTTCATCTTCATCTAAGTTTTCTCCAATTGCCTCTAATTGTTCCTTCAATTGAGAAACCCTAGAGAAATAGCCTTGAATTGTTTCTCCTCTTTGCATCTTTGTATTCTTGAGTTGGGTTCTCAAGTTCATCTTTCGGTTGATGTTACTTCCTTCATACATTCAGGTTAGGGAATCAAACATATATTTTGGACTATTCTTAGAAGACACTTGATGGATCAAGTGGTCTTTAATGGAATCTTCAATTATTCTTTTAGCCTTAATCATATCAATCTTGTACTTTTCTTTGGGTTTCGGTACATTTTCTTTTATGAATTTTTCAAGGTCATTCTCTTCAATAATGAGTCCAATTCTATACTTCTAGACATGAAAAAAAATTCCACGCCTTCTACCTTGTCAACAAGCTTGGTGCTTGCAGAAATCTTGACCTGGAGCTAAGAAAATGACCAGAAAATGAAAGTTCTCAAAAATTGGAACTGAGGTTACCATAAGATGCACTGGGTTGAGGCAAGTTTGTTGGAGCTGATTGTTTCAAAAAATTCCAAGTTTTACCCCTTGAAACTTGACCTGCGCAATTCTGGACTAGTACTTTTGGTACTAGTTATGGTTTCCTAGTTTTCTGGTACCAGTCAAAAATAGGGTTTTACTTTTCAGAGAATCTAGCCACTGGAAAAGTTCACTCAAGCTGCCAAAAGATGCACTAGGGTAGGGCACACTTCCCAAGGTAGTTTTTGGTCAAAATTTCCTCTTTAGTAGAAATCCCTAATTTTCTTGTAGGACAACAGTGATGTCTAGATACCTAGTGAAAGATGATCTATTTAGTCAGGTTCTGATACCATGTTAAGTATTTACTGTTTTTATTAGGTTATTTCCAAATTACATGAGCATTCAATGCATTTCCAAAACAACAGTATAAAGAGGATCACTAAAAGAAACATAATCACAAGGTACGTAACATTTTATCCTGTGAAACCCTCATGGGAGAGAAAACCCAACAAAAACTTCCTCAATAATAGATTTCCAATACAATTCCAAGACTAAGACCAAAAAACCAAAGATAGACCAAGACTGAGCATGTGCCTCTCTTCTCCTTCTTCCTACAACTATAACTACCTTCAAGATATGCACACTAGATGAGTGAGTGAGTGTGTGTAAATGAGACACAAACCTCACATATAAATACAAGTGTGAGATGGTGCTAGGGTTGTGTCTCTTCACTTGGTTGAGCCTACCTTTCGTAGAAGTGGCTAAAACCACTTTATAATTACTAGATATCGACTTTACAAATACAACTATACAAATATAGTTTGACCAATCCACAAAAGGGGATTTGATCTATAAAATAATAACTCAAATATAATTAGAATATTATTCGAAGTTACGATATTTCAAAAAATCCATCATATTGGTCTCCAATCTGGTTGTCGGGTCACTGATTCTGTTAATGATCAACCCCCTCGATCCTTTGTTAGTGTTGTATTTCTTCTTCATCTCCTATGCCAGAGCTTTCTCCTTTCTCTTTTCATATAAATATTGTTCTATCTTTTCATCATCTGTTGGAAAACCTATAATCTATGTAATTAAATATAAATCTATTGATATGAGTCTGTCCATCCATAGAACTCCCCCATGCACCAAGGAAAATAGTTGTTTCACATAGGCATTGACATCTTTGCCTCTCCCAAAGTGGGGAATTTCCAACGAGTTCATGATAACTGTTTTATACAATCCTGCAATCCACTTCTTTGGCTCTAAAATTGGAACCCCTGATGGACCTGTACCTTTTCTCTCCATATATACTTGTGGCACAAATTCAATGAACTTTTCCCCATTTGTAATATCATTGTTCACATACTTCAGTTTATCTACACATCCTATCATGGTAGGAAGGATCTTGACTCCTTTGGGTATGCACAATAGTGTTAGTATTACATCTTTTTGTTTGCGCGATGATCTTTGTATTGTCTGTTTTCCCTTTGTCTTTGATTTATTTGTTGATGGGCCTACTTCTTGGTGTGTATCCTCTTCATCTTCTGCGTCTGAATCTTTTTGTCCTATAACATATTCCACTAGTACTTCCTCTGACTATTTCACAGGCTCTGCAAGCAAGTTTTGTGCTCCTTTTTCTTATCCTCTAAGCTCATCCAACTATTTTCTTTCATCACTATGCTCGTCCATCTTCTATGATGCTCCTAATCTAAGTTTTTGCATGGGTTTCTTCTCTATGATAGGGTTTCTTGTTTCTCCCCGTGTCTCGACCTCCATCTCTTCTGTCGTTGGAACCTATTTTTCTTCTACAAGTGTAGGACTCACTAGCTCGATGACTGGTGAAGGAATGGCATCCACATCCACCACTCCCTCCAGCTTAATTTTTACCCCCCGGTCGTTGTATCCTATGATGACCTCATGGAAATGCATGTTTTCCTTGCAGTTCGATTGGGATCTCTAACCTTCGCTGGTGCCATTATGATAGTTCCTACAACAGTTTCTATGAATCTTCACTGAATACTTTGGAAATACCTGCTCACACCGAGTTTTCACTCCTTAGCTTTCATTTTCTCGATGTCACAATGAGTCTTGCCTTGCAAGTTTTTTTATTTTATAAGTCCCTTCATAAATTCTTTGTCGTGCTATACTTTTCCAACCACCATTTTTCCTCTTCTCGGTTACTTTCCGTCTCAGTGTGCTACTTTTCTGTCTTGTCACCGTTTTCTGGCACACAGTGTATTCCCATTCTTTCATTCCAATTGTTGTCTTCTATGCATTGAATCATCTAACTGCATGTAAAACACTTATCCATCTACTTCCTTTTTTTGTATTTTTCTTTTTTTTCAAATTTTATTTTCTTTTTTAGTTTTTTTCTATGTACAATTGTATTTTCATGCACTGCAACTATTGAGGGTTACTGATTTGATTATCCCTATACAGTATTAGTCGACTACCATTCACCAATCCTTGCATCTCTTTATATGTTAAATCCTTCAGTTGCACAACACCTCCATCTGTGACAGACTTTATCTCATATGGCCCTAGCCAATGTATCCTGAATATCCTTGGGAGTTGTAAGTATTTACTGTCATAGAGGAGAACCATATATCCTTCCTTAATTTTTTTCTTATTTATGTGTCTATCATGCCAAGCTTTATGTTTTACTTTATGTACCCCCTGATGGAAACCAACCATAATCACGTCTTATTCTAATTCCATAAGTTGAGCCAATCTTTCTTGAGTTGCACCTCTTTCTTTCAAGTTTGTAATGGCTGCAATGAGAAAAATAGGTATCAAATATTCCAAAGGAACTACTTCTTCATGACCATACACCAATCTGAAAGGTGTCTTCCCTATGAGTTTCTTGCATGTAGTTCTATACGCCCATAATATTGTTGGTATCTTCAAATCCCAATCATCCATGTTCACATTGCAGATTTTAGTTAAGGCATTCTCCAATATCTTATTAAATGCTTCCATTGTTCCATTATCTTGAGGATGGCATAGAGTGCTCTTCCGATGGTGTATCTCAAATTATTCATTCATTGCCTGAATGGTATTGTTAATAAAATGAGTTCCTTTATCACTCATCAAAATCCTAGGGCATCCAAATATTGTAATTACATGTTAAAAAACAAAGTGTGTTGCAGTCTCTTCGCCACAATCATTTATTGATGTTGCTTCAGCCCACCTGGTTAAATATTTTTTCATTTTAATAATGTAGCTT
This sequence comes from Picea engelmannii, assembly GCA_009831015.1. Lineage (NCBI taxonomy): Eukaryota > Viridiplantae > Streptophyta > Pinopsida > Pinales > Pinaceae > Picea > Picea engelmannii. The sequence goes on from ML792201.1 coordinate 167,943, forward strand.
GCTCCTGATATTCTAGTTGGTGGATTTATAGGTCCTACAAAATCGATTGCCCATTTACCAAAAACTTTGAGAGTTAAATGAGGTCTTAATGGCATCTCATCCCTCCTGGATGGATTTGCTACCCTTTGAAAGACATCACAAGCTTGACAATACTCCTTTGCATCCTTAGAAACTGTTGGCCATCATAATATTGCATGTAGTATCTTCTACGCAATAGGTTTCCCTGCATAATGTCTTCTAGATATTCATTCATGTGCTTCTACTAATATGATAGGTCATTCATTCTCCATGACACATCTCCTTAAAACACTATCTGCTCCTAGTTTATACAAATGTCCTGCAATAAGTTGATAATATGCAGCTCTAACTACCAAATTCTTATTTTCTACAATGTTATATTTCTTTGGGGCAAATACTGTACTAAAAAATTCAATGATATCAACAAAATATTCATCATCAATATCCACTGAAAACAATTGTGAATCAGAAACATTGTCCTGGAAGTTGCTTAGTTCTTCTCCATTGGTTAACCTGGATAGATGATCTGGCCCTGCATTCAATCTTCCAGGTTTCACAACTACTTCAAAATCAAACACTTGGAATAACAACAACCATCGACATATACTTCCCCCAAGAACTCACTTGTTGACTAGGTATTTAAGAGTAGAGTGATCTATGAACATCTTAAAATATTGGCCTAATAAATAATGTATGAACTTTTGCAATGCATACATCATAGAAAACCTTTTCTTTCTGTTGTATTATAATTTTGTTCTTACTCTGAAAGTTTCCTACTTGCAAATCGTATTGGGTCACCTATATCACCTTCTCCTAGTTGCGTTAATACTACTCCAAGTGTTATTGAAGATGCATCCACATGAGCATGGAACTCCTTTGACCAATTTGGAAACACTAGAATTGGTGTTGTCACCATTTTCACCTTCAATATGTCCAAACTCAGTTGGCACTCCTCATTCCATTGAAACTTGATATCTTTCTTTAAAAACTTCTCCATGGGCACAATAATATGTGCATAGATCCTTATAAATTTTTTATAGTAACATGTATGACCAAGTGTAGCTCTCAATTGGCGTATTGAATTAGGTGGTGGTAAATTAACAATAACAACAATCTTGGAAGGATCAACTAGTAGACCCTGTTTACACACCACGTGCTCTAGAAAAATTCCAAATGGTGTGTTGAATATGCATTTCTTAATGTTCAAAGAGATTTGACACTATCTACGCCTGTCTAGCATCGATTTTTAAATTTATACATGATCCTTTAATAAGATAAATATTGTCCAAACATCCAGATAAACCTCTAAAAACTTATGTATAAAATATTTAAATGAAACTACGACTAATCTTGAAAAAATGGAAGGGAAATTATTCAATCCAAAGGGAATCACTGTGTACTAATATGAACCGTACTCGGTGAAAAATGTAGTCTTATGAAGATCCTCTGGTGCTATTATGATCTGGTGATACCCTGAAAATCCATCAGTAAATGGATATGCTTCTTGTCCTCCTACATTCTCCAATACTTCATCTGTAAATGGAGTAGGGAAGGGATCATGCAGAAAAGCATAATTCAACTTCCTCAAGTCTACACAAATCCTTATTCCCCCTTGCTTCTTATCCTTAACTACCATAGGGCTAATTCACTTAGATTCTTCAATAGGTTCTATTATCCCAGCCTCTTACATTTTATCAATTTCTTCCTTCACTTTCTATTTGTATATTGGGTTCAACTTATATGGTCTCTGTATTATTGGTATAGAATTTGGTCTCAGGGGATATTCATCTCTCCAAGTTCTCCTACTACCCCTTTCATCTCTGAAAACGTTGTTGGAAACAAATCACTATACTTGCACAGTAACTCTATTATTCTTTCCACTGTCTAGTTATCCCAATAGTCGCCAATACTTGCAATCTTTGGGTTCTCTTATGTTCCAATATTTAACTTATTTATCTTCAGTGGTGCAACAAATTATTTTGATTCTAACTTTGGACCTTGTACTTCTCTTTCTCCTTCAACTTTTGTTATCTGAATATTGTGCAGGTTTTCTTTTATTGGATCATCTTCTGCGACGTGGTAACAATTTAACAACTATCTGACTGTCTGTCAATTCTGGTTCCAATAAGTTGTTATTATTTTAACTTCAGGTTCTTCAAAGATCCTCTCTTTTATAAAATTCAGTGTTGTATCTATCTTTGGATTCTCATGTTCAAATGCAAAGTTGATCACAAAGTTCTGCTGCAAATCTCCCTAGTTTACAGTTCCTCTACGTAGTTCCAATTATGTATACCAATTCCTTGGGATTCCTTATACTGTATGAATAAATTGATGTGGCCACTCTTTTGGTGGTACCAATATCCATTGGGTTATACATATTTTTATATGTTCTCTGGGTTGTCCCATTTCATCATACTTCTCTATATATTTCTTCTCTTGTTCTGCGCCGGATCTTATGCGCAGTAATATTTTGCATTGATACCATTTCTGAATATTCTCTTTATGAGTACCCCACCAACGTGCAAGTGTAGCTTTCAAATCAATATCCAAAAATGGTAACCTCTAACTTTCCAAAACTTCTAAGTCAAACTTTGTTAAAAATTCTTCTAAATCATTTAGACCATAAAAATTTGGAGGTTTTCTTACCTCTTTGCCAACCCATCTTAGTGTGTGTGTCATTCTTGCACATCTTCTAGTGGATATCTCATGTAAGAGATACTACCAATTATCCAATCATGTGTCTTAATATGAAGCACAATAACTAATGTTTCTCCAACGAAGCATTCCATCCAGTGTTGGGTTAATGTAATCTTCCTCACATGCGGTAGTTCTATACAACTGGTTTATCTCTTTTGTGATGAAGTTCTCTATCCCAGGTTCAACATATTTTCCACCTTTTGAAGGATCTAATGATGCAATGACTCTATATTATCCTAATTCAAAAATCATTTTCATGGTCTTCAAGTTGATTATAGCCTGATTGTCAAATTCTCAATTCAGTCCCAACAATGTTGGATAAGGTGTAGTGTTATCCACTATATCAATTACCTCAAAGTCTACCATAGTGCACACACCATCTAAATACACTGGTATGCACTACAATCTACCAATTGGTATCACTCTATGTTGGTTGTCCAATTTCAACTGAATAGGTGAATATCCCAATGTAGGTTCCCCCATGGTTTCCCATGTTTTCTTCCGCAAAACATTTACTTTAGACCCCAAATCTAATATGATGTCACCCATGATAAAGTCTCAAATATTTTCATTCAATATAAACTCCCTATTTGTTCTTGTCTTCCTACGGATATGATTTACTTTCTTTTGTTCCAATTGTATCTCTTCTCCAAAATTGTATTTTTCTAACAAACCTTGTAACATTTGTATAGATGATTTATCATTTAATAACTTCAAACCAAACCCCAAAAAGTTTCTTAGATTACTTACTTGTTCTGAATACTAATCTCTATCGGTATAATTAAATAGATTAGGGATAGCATATACTCGTACATCCTCTCCTAACTTTGTACATGAAGTAGTAGAAATATTCTCCTTCAAAATTACGTGTCTAGCCTCCTTGAATGTTTCATTTTCTTTACATGTATCAAAATGTTTTTGAGGTGTTGTATTCTTTCTGACCCAATGGTGTTGGTTTTGATCCTGCTTTGTTGCATCTTCCCATGTCTTGGTTCCACCTCGAGTAACTATATTTATTGTTTTCCCATCATCTTCTTTAGTTTTTGCAGCAATCCATTGAACATTATGGTTATTATGATTCTTCTTTTCTTGTATATTTATCAGAAGTGTCAGACATTATGCCGTATTATGATCTATTGCGCAAAAACACATACATGTCATGGGAAGTAGTGGACAATCCCTTGCATAATTTCCAGGTTGCTGACAATTGTGAAAGGTTACTAGGCCTCTACCTCTTTCAAATCCTCTTCTTCCACATCCTCCTCCTTAGAATCCTCCTCTATTACCTTGATTATCTCCACGTGGTGTATTATATTGTGGTACTTGATTATACTGAGGTGGAGTTGCAAACTGTTGTGCATTATTATACTATGGTGGTATTGTAAACTGCTACGCATTATTATATTGATGTGTATGTGGACCTATCATAGGTTCATCCTGCATCCTATATGCATATGAGGTTATCTCCTTCATCATTTCCAAGGTTTTGCAATCATTTTCTTCATGTCCTATAGACTTGCAGAAATTGCATAATGTTCTCTTAGGTACCATTTGGTACTTTTGCATCATGGGACAACGATAGGAATCATGTCCATGTGTTCTATATATTTCACACCATGGTCCTCCTGTAGGTAGGGTATTCAAAAATCCTTCTCCCAAGTACTGTGTAAATGTTGGGAACTCATTCTTATGATGTCCTTTTTTTCTGCATAAAGTACACTAGACCACTTCCCTCTTCTCCTTACCTTTATTCTGATTCAACTAAAATGTCATATTCTTAAGGTTCACTCTCAGCTCTTCTACAACTAGATCTATATGTTTATATTGAGTATCCTCCAATTGTAAGGCTCCTTGCAGAGCCTCATCCTGAGTATGGAAATTTTGTTACCTCGATGGATATTTAATATGTGCCAATAATGAATTAATGAATAGGTGTCTATGTTGCATATCTGCGATGGGGTATTTCAACTTACCTTTCAATCGCTTGAAATTCTGGTCGATTTCCCAAACTGAATCTCCTTGTTTCTGTTTGATTTCTATCATCTCATTCATGTATTGATCCTATGAACTTGGTCATTGGAATTCATTGATTAATGCCTTCTTCACATCTACTATGGTTATAGGTTCTCCTTGTTATAGGAGAATCCCTCTACAGACAAGTGGATTCCCTCTTGGGCTCTAAATGCTTAATACCAAGACATAAAGGTGCTAACATTGGTCACTGACATCCATTTAGAAGAAGTTAAACTAATCAAAGAAGAAAGGGAAAATTTTATGAGTACCTTTTATGAAGTTTGTCCTCACTCGATTCGAGTTGATCTTGATCTCCAAGCTCTTCAGCAAACCCTACAATCCAATGAACAAGAACGAAAAAAACATATTTCCTATTCTACCTTGATTAGCTTCACACTAGATCTATCCAAAAGGAACAAGTCCATGAGAAATACACATAAACTTGAAGGAAACAGGCCAAGCACATATATATTAATGAAAACATAGCAAAGTTCTTACAACCATGATGTAGATGCAGTAGCTTCACCAAGCTCTCTTTGTCCAGACCCTTTCTCAAAAGTTTCATGATCAGAATGACTATAACTTTCATTGATAAATCTCCCTTATGAGATCATAAGTTTGATGCCTCTAAACTCCATATTATACCATTTCTAGTGAGATCATAAGTTAGGTATATCTGTCAATATCCATATTGTTTTACCATGAAAAGGCCTCCTTATATAAGCTTGGAGAGACCCAAACACCTTAGATATTCTTGGGATAGGTTGAGAATATTTCTCCTTCAGTTGTGGATCCTCCCTAAGATCCAGCCTTGACCTCAGATTCAAATCCAACTGATTTCCAAGATGAAGGGGATGTTTCCCTGATTTTCCTCAACAACACAAAATTTTCTCAAATAGGCCAGCACTCCCCCAAAGGAGGATATAGAGCGCTAGCACTCCCTGACAGTGAGCAAGGGAGCGCTGCCCAAAATTCCTTCAAAAAAACCCAACGCTCCCCTAGAATGGTGTCTTGAGTGTTGCAACACTCCCCCAAAGAGGGGTAGGGAGCGTTGGCACTCCCTAGCAGTGGGTAGGGGACTATTTCCCTTCAAAAATAATTTTCATGTGGTATTTTCTATGGAAAATTCTTTGTACTCCTCATCAGATGATTTATCCTTCTTAAACCAGTCTTTGAGGGTGTCTTAAGTGTCCTTGTGATGTCGTTCGAGACATGACATGGGAAAGATGACTGTATGATGTCTTTGACACTCGCGACACTTATGGATAAAAAGAGACACTTGTGACACTTGTAATGACGATAATAGGTCATCATTGTAATGAGTAAATTTGATGTGTAACAGATTTCCCCCCAAAGTGCGATGTCAGAAGATGAGAACTGGTGACTGAAGTACTTTGTAGAATTTTTCAAGAAAGGGTATGGACACAAAGAATCCTAGTAGAATATGCACACAACCATCAACAAATATTATGACATGTTTCAAACCCAAGGCAGGAATACCTATGCTTGAGTGATAAAGACTTGCAAGGTATGGCCACCATAAGATACACTGCGAATCCATAATTGTATTAACAAAAAGGTATAGCCACCAAAGATACAATGTGGATCTATACTTCCATGACATGAACTAATCGTTGCGATGAAAAATACATTGTGGATCTATGAGACGTCAAGACATAGCCATGAACCAATACAAAGTGGATCTATGTGACAGTATGTGTATCAATATTCAAGAGAAACTTTGTTGCAGCCTAGGAAAAGTACATATCAGAGTGATCACTCAACCCTGGGTATTCTTACCGATCCCTATGTAGTACGAATCTAACCATGTGAATGGATGCCCTGATGTCAAACATGGTAGAAACCGCTTGATTACCGGTCAATGATGTAAACCATTAACAAGTGCGAGGGAAATCACCATTGATGTCAATGATTCCCAAGGTACCCTAGTACATTCCAGTGAATGTGAATAGATGAGTTGAATTCAAACATTTGTAGAATCACCCGATCATGGGTCAATGATGTAAACCCACTATCGGAAGTGAGGAGGCCTGCCATTGAGGCATGCAGGTCCGAAGGTACTAATGGGTTTCTAAATCAAGTTCCTGGATAATCTATTGAAGTCGACAAGAACAAACTCATCGCAAGAGGGCCTTGATGTATCCCCCATCAATGACATGAAACTGACACAGATATGTAAATTGGTATATCAAATGAACATGGACCGACAAAGGTATTGAAACATGAAATTTGTGATGGTTGACTCTCGAGGCAGATACTTTCCTTGAACACTGAGGTACAACAGCAGAAACATGACATGGACCAAAACATGATGATGCAATGGATACTGTGACTTTCGTCGGGTGACCCAAAGGAGTAAGAAAACTCATAAGATTGGTTCAGTGTAGAGGTTCAGCGGATTTTAAATGCGTGAAAAGACAAAGTGTTGTTTTCAAGGGAGACTGTAAGAGTTACTGGTAATGTTCTCAAAAACTGCTTGGCTTGCTTCCTTCAATTTTTCCCCCATCCAGATAGACGAGTACCTCTTTTTGATTTAATGAGATTGAGGAGGGTAAAACATGCTCGATACAACTCACCTTAGGTAAGTCCCTCTTCATTTATTGAATGATCTAGAAGAAGCAAGGGTTTGGTCCCATATGGGCCCTTCAATGTATGATTGTTTAACGATTCCAGAGAGGGTAAACTCGGTGATTTTTCATGTTTAGAGAGTCTGAAAAGAACTTAAAGACGAATCCAGGTTTGTCCTTTTTCGTAATGTTAGTCTCGCGAGGCCGAGAAAGAGATAAATTATCACTTGAAAGACGCCCTTTCAAACCTTTTAATGAGTGTGAAAGGAATCAATATCACTCAACAATATTTTCATGTTTAGAGAGTCTGAAAAGTGCTTAAAGGAGACTCCAGGGGGTTCCTTTTTCATATAACCTTTATGAGTTTGAAAAAGTGATAAAAGTCTACTCAGTTACATTCTCATGTATTTTCGAGCATGAGAAAGAACAAAGACTAAGCTTGGTATGCCCCCAGCTTGAAAATCTAGTGGCTTAACTCCAGAATGATCATCAAAGGCTAGAGACATGCCCCCCAAGCTTCAATTCATTCACCGACTTTGAGGTTGTCACCAATTTGGAAATTTCTCTACTAGATGGAGAAAAAGGATAAGGGTGGATGAAATGAAGGTTCAAATGTGAGACCTAATGAAAGACTCAACTTGAAATGTACGAGATCTGGCGAAAGACTTAACTTGGTAGGAGAGGTGATTGTTTCATTTTTTAATGAGCTTGACACAAGAAAAGAACTATGCTCAGCGCTCCGGGTTGAATCCCTGGATTTCTGTTTCGTTTTTTAACGAGCTTGTCATAGGAAAATAACTATGATCATGGCTTTTGTTTCATTTTTTAACAAGCTTTCCACATAGAAGAGAAACTATGCTCGTAGCCTCTGTTTCATTTTTTAACGAGATTTCCACAGAGAAGGAAAACTATGCTTGTAGCCTTTGTTTCATTTTTTAACGAGCTTTCCACATAGAAGAGAATCTATGCTCATTAACTCCTTCTTTATCATGGATTCCAAGAGGATAACGCTCTGGAAGGAAACCATTTCAAGGGACAAAACTCGGTCATGGTTTTCGATATATATTCACTAGATGGAAGAAGAATGCTCCAGAAGGAACACATGTCAAGGGTCACATCAGGGGTAAGGATATCAGGCTCCAATAGCCCTAACGAAGAGATCACCATGTCAACTACCGGATCTATTTCATCGGAACTTGAATTCATGGGATACAACACCACATAATTGACCTATGGCAGCGGTGATACCGATTGCATATAAGACTCGTTTAGGGAGGTCATTGTGTTGATGATCAAGTTAGGGCCAACAAATGAAATTTGATCAATAGTCACCATTCTTGCATTGTGCAGGAAAGATATCACACGAAAAAAAGTGGACACGATAGATTTCATGTCATAGATGTTGAAATTACTAAGACAACTGAGAGCGGGGGGTGAATCAGTTGTTATTGTGCTTAAACAATTTTAAGTCTATTAAACCATTTTTAATCTTTATTCAAGTGATCATCAATATTATACAAAATATGGACAACATAAATAATGAGCATCAGTCACACATAAGATATACACAGAGACAGATTTTCACGAGGAAACCCATAAAGGGAGAAAACCTCTTCTTCTTCGAAATGATAAGCAGTCTTTTAAGTTCTGTACATTATCTATGTTTGAGAACCAACTCAAAATGAGGCTACTACCTTTGTTTTACAAGATCCAACTTGTTTGAGAGCACCAATTATCTGGTTTCTCTAGCACCCACTAGAAGGAAGCACCAACTCCCTGAGTGTTCCACCACCAACTGGATGGAAGAACCTACTTCCACTTATACAAGCACCAACTTGCATATAGAAAACTCTGTGTTTTCCCAAGCACCACCCTGCCACCCTGTTTTCTATCCACAACTAGATGGAAGCTACAAATCCCAATATTCAAGCACCAAATCGAATATCAGAGGACCACAGTCCTCCCTAGCACCACCCTACCTCCCTGATTATAAATAAAGGATTGAATAACCAACAACATAGATAAATCGATTCTTACCACTTCTTCTCTGTTCTGTAAATATGGTCTTCTTCTAACTATTTTTCAATTCTTCTCTTCCTCTGTCTGTTCTGCAATTCTTCTCTTCCTCTGTCTGTTCTTCAATTCTTCTTTTCTTCAAGTTGTTCTGTAATTATTCTATTGCTTCTGTCTATTCCTCATCTATTACTCATCTCTGAGTTTTATCTCACACTGCGCATACTGTAATTTTCCCTTTTCTTACAGTTCAACTCATTTTTCATTGAGAATGACCAACCTCCCATAGTCATTGCATCTCCATTTTTATCCTATACCACCTATTTAGTTACACCTTGAATATCCAAGAAAACGCATCAACAACTGAATCGCCAACTGTCCAAGAATCATGATTTAGTTCTGCTAAATGAATCATAACTGATCGATTACCTGTGAGGTGAAACAGTAACCCTTCGATCAAGTTTCCAATTAACCAGTATCGTTAGATTAAATCCGCAGGATTTCACGTTTATCTCATATGTATGCCCACTAGCTGTGACTGAGCGCTAAATAGAGTTTGAATTTTGGGATTTCACATCTCGGTGTTCCAGTGATGAAGGGTCTCGACACTCCAATTCGCAATCATAGAAACTCCGATATGGAACTTAGCACCGCTAGCTTCTTCCCCTCACGTGACCACTGGTGGTGACCACAAGCTGCACCAAAAGGCGCTTCATATTTCGTGAACTTATGAACTTTATCAAGCCTGATCAACGGTCGAGATCTCCAATGATCTGACGTTCCAGATCTCATCGGGATCTCAGATATCGTGATTCCTGTGATGAAGGATATCGATACTCCAAGTCGTGATTGCCGAGACTCCGAGATGGAGCTTAACACCGCTAGCTTCTTCCTCCATCTTCTGCAGATGTAACCACTGCCTGTGACCACATCCTTATTTGAAAACACATTTCTCACTTTCATGTCTCGGGTATTTTGTGATGAGTCCTCTCGACTCTCCATGTCACGAAATATGAAATAGAGCTTGGCTTCTCTAGCTCTTCTCTCCATCTCTCGACAATGTGACCACGAGATATGACCACTCGCCAATCAAATGAGCACTTCGCTCCTTCAACTTTCCAGTCAGTGAAACGTTAATCCCTCGCGACATGTCCCTTTTGGATCAACGGTCAAGATCTTATTGTGATTTCGCAACTTCACGGGCCTTCGTCATGCCTGATCAACGATCCACAATCTCGATGATTCGACGGTCCAGATCTTTTTCATGATCTCACATATCGCAAGTTCCCACACAATGCTCTGTTGACTCCTCCAATGTGCAAGTCAACGAAATTCCAATCGCTTTCCACGTGTCCTATGACTTCAACGATCAGGATTGTTATCGCAATTTTTCATATCGGGAGTTTGAACCTCTTTCCTTTGGATTTCTCGATCTACAAAACTCCAAAACGAAACATGCTTTGATTGTTTTCCTCCTTCTGAGCTTACACTGCTGATCTTTCCATTATCGCTACGCTACTGATCATGTTGATCTTTTCCATTTGATCATGCTGATCTTTGCCATCAATGACAAATACGTATACTTTGCCTCTGTCTAAAAACATGCCGACAATAGACATAATCTTTCCCAAGGAGTAAATCGAAATCCAATTGGTCCTAGACTACCATAACATCAATAAAGACAATTTTCCCTCCCAAAGTTATAGGAAAATGGGGAAGGATACTTAAAGGGTGAATAGTTCTTCTGTTAAAAGTGAACAGAGTCTAGGTAACCGGTGCAAGCTGAGGATAACCCAAATCTTTCCAAGCAATAGAGGACAAAATACTAATGGATGAACCTTCATCCATCAACGCATGAGGAATGTCCCACCATAAACCTATACTATAATATTGAAAGGAATGTGAGAGGGAAGATGAGCTCCAGTTAGCGCACCCCAATAAAAAATGATGGCCTCATTACTTGAGGGGGGTTTCACAGCAGGAGGATGAATTCCCCCCAACATAGTAGATTCTTTATCAACGAGAAAAACTTGGGTAGAATTAGGTTTAATCTCTAGCGGGAGAGTAGGATCGATTGATAACAACATCAAATTGACCACTTGGGTTTCATTCTCCAAGGGGATAATGGGGTCGATAGGTGGAAATGGATCGACCGCTTGGGTTTCACTCTCTAACGGGAGAGAGATATCGACCGAAGATGGGATCAGATGAACCAATTTGTCAACTGGTTCAACTAAGGACGTGACCAGATTGACGACATGATCAACCAGACTGACCGATGAAGGGACCAGAGAAACCACTTTGGCACTCGTCAGAGGAGGAGTGGGATTGACCACGTTGGCACTCTTTGAATGAAGGGTAGGACTGACCAATAACGGGACTGGATCAGTCACTTGGATTTCACTTTTCAAAGAAAAATTGGGGTTGATCGATGACAAAACTAGATCAACTACTTTGGTTAGTGGTTCAACCAAGTATCAAACTAGATTGACCACCTGATCAACCAGACTGACCGCGGATGGAACTGGATTGACCATTCCATCAAATAACAATGGGTTGGGAGAAATATTACGATAATCAGTTGGGATTTTAATCTTTTCAAAAAGAGAAGAAGCCTCATCCATACGAGTACAAAGGTGACAATAATGAGAATAGTGAGTTTGGACAATGTCGATTCCAAGTATTGTGAATACTTTCCCATCCATGGTCACCTTGTATAAAGACCCTAAAGAGATAGGCCACTAAGGTTACCAACTACAACAATGATGCCTGGGGAAACAGTCGACAGTTTGATCCACACGCAACGGTAGGGTATTTGGCTTGAAATCAACTTGAAAGGATTCCACTCATCATTGTGGGTATACCTTCAAGCGACCCCCATAATATGCGCAATCTCTACACCAAGACGAACAAAGCAAGGTGAGTAACTCTAACAGTCTTAATGTGACCTTAGGTTTGACCCTTGTGTGAGAAGGGCTTCCCAGGACAAAATGTAGAAATTGGATTTCACCGCTCCCTAACACAAGATTCTATGTTTGTTTTCATCTTTGTAAAGTTATGTTTCACACCTATTCCAAATCCCTACAACTAATCTGATGTAGGTTTTCTACCAGAAAATATAAAAATGTCTAATCAATTTTTAGCGTAGCGCTTTATTTTTAAGGTCATTGTTACTCGAAAGGAAAATGGCGTGGAAAATATAGTGTTTTGACTGACTCAAAATTTATGCAAAGAGATGAATATGCAATCTTTTTATTTTGATGAAAGCTATGCTACGAGAAGGAGAAAACATTCATCATTCCAGATGCACAATGTCCCAAAATGCCAAAAAACATGCAATTTCGCTACTTCAAATGCAAGCTAGTTTCACTACCCAAAAGAAAGAATGAATTTATCTTCTTTGTTTGATTATGATGTATACATAAATTAAATACAAATCCTTCAATGAAACACTACTTTCAATTAGGAGAAAGAGTCCTATGTAGATGCAAAAGACACAAAGCAAAAGGGCCACAAACAAAGCATGCACTCAAGGCAGTGAGGTATGAAAGAAAACAAGTAGAGACTTGTTCTAACAAACAATAACACCATAAAGGATTCTACAACCAATAAAGCATTCAAGGAATACAATAAAATGCAGAGAAGAATCCAAGAAAAGATAGGGATAAAGAGAAATCACTCAAAACTATCCTGACAAAAAGTAGCTGGAAAAGGCAATTTCACATTTCTGAAAAAAGGTTTCAACCTCCAATCAAGACAATAGGGAGTTATAAGTATCAAAAACCATCAAAAACCAATCCAAACCAACCATAGACTTTGGGTAAAGATATCTACAAAAAAGGTTGCAAAAGACTGAGCAGAAGAAGGCAAAAACTCTCAAAAAAGAGACTAGCGCTCCCCCAGAAGGGTGCACAAAGTGTTGCAACGCTCTCTAAGACACTATAGGGGAGTGTTGGCGCTCTGGTATGGCCTAAAGGGGGGCGTTGAGCCACCCAAAAATTAAAAAAATAGTCAAAAAAATTAAGAAAAACTCACCCAGAATGAACATATTTATATTAATGAAAGCAAAACAAAGTGCTTACAACCATAGATGTAGATGCAACAGCTTCACCAAGCTCTCTTTTTCTAGAACCTTTTCTCAAATGATCCACCAACATAATTCTTGTAACTTCACTGATATATTCCTTATGAGATCATAAGTTTGATGCCTGTAAACTCCATGTTATACCATTTCTCGTGATATCATAAGTTAGGTATCTCTCTATTAAGAACCAAATATCAATATAGCATAGAAAATCCTCAGAAAAAGTACTCAAAGCCTTGAAATAGAGACAATTTCAGATAATAAGCCTCTTCGAGGGGGCAACCTCCTTTTACACCACTTAAATTTCCAAGTACAAGATGATTCAAAATGAAAATGTCTCCTTGGTATATATAGGAGACTAGGAGGTATAATTACAACTAATGGCCTAAAGCCGACATAAATAAAATAACATTACTAATATAATATGCCCCAATTAAGGGGTAATGAG
>ML792201.1:209281-222443 GCA_009831015.1 Picea engelmannii
CCTCTCTCTTCTCCCCTCTTCCCATCTCTCACTCTCTCCCTCTTTCCATCTCTCTCCTCCACTCTCTTTCTTTACCTTTACCCACCTCCCTCTCTCTCCCTTTCTCAATATATCCTTATTTCCCTCTCTCTCTCTCTCTTCCTACTCCCCCATCTCTCTCTCTCTCTCTCTTTTCCCTACTCTCTCTCTCTCTCTCCATATTGAGAGAGAGAGATTGATAGAGGGGGGAAGAGAGTGATACGAGGGGCTAGGGAGTGTAGGAAAGATGGGTAGATGAGAGAAAGAGAGAGAGGGAGGTAGAGAGAGAGAGAGAGAGAGAGGGAGAGAGGGTTGTAAGGAGGGAGAGATAGTGGAAGAGGTGTGTGTGTGTGAGAGAGAGACAGAGAGAGAGATGAGGAATAAATGGGAATGAAAGAGGAAGAGGGGGAGGATGGAAGGGAGGGAGAGGGAGGAAGGTGGAGAGGTAGAGGGAAGGGATAGAGAGAGGGATGGATGGATTCATGGAGAGATGGGTAGAGAGAGTTAGGGTCCTAGAGAGAGAGAGAGTGAAATTTTGTTAGAGAGGGATACAGGGAGATATTGAGAGAGAGGTTAAGAGTTAGAGGTAGAGAGAGAATAAGAGAGAGATGGGGGTATAGAGAGAGATATGGAGATGTAAAGAGACATAAGCGGGGAGAGTGGGGAAGAGAGAGAGAGTGACTCATGAGACGAGTGAGTGAGAGATAGAGAGAAAGATGGAGTGAGGGGGGAGAGGGGTAAATTTAGGGGAGAGAGAGAGAGGGTAAAGTGGGTATACTACCTTTCGACAGTATACTCCATTTATATACCTTTCGATATGTATAGGATCGTCTCTCCACTTTACAGATGAGATACTACCTTGTGACACTTTTTAGGTGGAACAGTAGTCGGAACTACCTCTGGTATTCTGTAGAGATGACCCCCCAAAGTAACAATGACACTATGGGGTTGAGACTCATAAACAACATATTGTATCCACATATATGGTTGGCCCAAGAGCACATCACAGACATCCAGTGGGGAAACATCACATAATACCTCATCCTTAAAGGGTTGGATGTCATATGATAATCGAAAATGTTGGCTGACACAAAGATCTCGTCCTTAGCAAAGCCACCCGATGTTGTATGGTTGCGGGTGTGGTGTTGTCCACAATCCCAACTATTTGACGACCTCTGCTGAGATGAGGTTCGTATAGCTTCCGCTATCAACAATAAAATGTAGCGGGGTCCCCTTCACCCACATCTGTGAATGAAAAAGGCACTCCCCCTCTTCAAGATCTGTTGGTTCTTCTGGCTGAATTGCTACGGTCGTGACAATAGTAATGGGGTCGGCGTCAATGATCTATCCTTTCCCATTATTTTCAGAATTGGATTCTGAATTAGGGTTCGGCTCCTTGTCTTTGATCTCGGCCACCAATGACTATTTTGAGCGGCATTCATCGGTGTTGTGCCAGGGGATTTTGTGTAACTCGCACCATTTTCTGGTGTCCTTCTTTGTCTTCCCGTGACCCTTCTTTTTCTGTGTCTTGGACTAGTTTTCAAGAGACTATTTGTTAGGGATGTCTTTGTCATACTTTGGTTGTTGCGGATTTGCAAACCCAAACTCTTGTTTGTTCTGGTGCTTAAATTTCTACTCAATTTTAACAGCATATCGATAAGTAGTACCGAGTGATTAGATGTCTAGAAAATCCATTTCAGTCTAGATGTATCTGTGTAGAGCCCCACGGTATTTCAGAACCACATGTCGCTTGGAGTGTTTGATACCCAGCTTGGTGTGCAAGGTATGGAAGGTATTGGTTAACTCTGTAACTGCTTGGCCCCTCTCTTGCCGCATTGTGGTCCATCTCATGTACTGGTCCTCATAGTTGCCAACAGGGTAATACTGTTCTTTTACCGCATCCACAAAAAAATCCCAAGTGCGATTGGCCCCATATATTCCAGACTCCTATGTGGAACTTTTCTCCCAGTAAGTTTCCCACCAATGTTTCACATGAGGGAGAGATTTAAGGAGTTCAAAGGTGATCTTTTCTTTTTCAGAAAAATTGTGAACAGAGAAATAACCTTCTAGCATAGTTAACCATTTTTCTAGGGCTTATGCATCTATCTGTCCTTCAAATATAGGAAAATAAAAATTAACTTGTACCTTGAAAGGCAAGGTGCCTCCAAAGTGGCCGCTTGATGAAAATGCACCTAATGTTATCGGCAGCCGTTGAAGGATGTGGGAAAAATTCTCCATCATTTCATCCCTCTATCGCGTGAGAGCTTGCTCAAGCAACAGATTGATAGGATTGTCTTCTCTGTCGTTTTTCTTTTCTTCCGCCATTGAGGGTTTCTTGGGTGTGTGAGAGAGATTGTATTCAAGAGAGACAATCTCGAGACCCAAATTACTATACTCGGACCTCGTCGGGGACAGGCACTGGAAAAAAAAAATGATCAAGAACAACCTGCTCTAATACCACTGATCCAGATTATTTTTAGCACAAAATGAGATCGGAGATATAATAAAGAAATGCATAGAGATATCGCAGATATTCAATAATATAATAGAAATGTTTCAGAGATGCAACCATAAACATAGATATACAGTAATACACAATTTCTATTAATGAAAGAAATGTACAGAGACTGTAAAAATATAGAGTGAAAGACTCGTTAGAATGGTGGTGGCTTATCTCTGAGAAGAGATGTGACGGATACTCGCATTCACAAGATCATTACAATGAGGCTTTGAAGGAATTTTTATAATAAGAAAGGATTTCAAAAACCCTAGATATCCAAAAACCTAACCCTAGGAGATGAAGCGCCAAAAGTCACGTGGGCCCCATTTGTGTAAGTTAGTACATCAACTTCCTGGGGTCGTAACTTTTGCATACGATCTTCATTTTAGGCGTATGATAGCTCGTTGGAAAGGTATCATCGAGGAGATTCATTTTTTGGGCTCAAACATGCCTTTGGATATCATTGAGAACCTCTATCTCCAAAAAAACTTCATTTAGGCCCTCAAAATGGCCCAGGAAGTTAAAACCTACTAAAAATAGTAAATTGCCAAAATTGCCAAAAAATTGTTTTGAGCCAGTTGGAGGTGGGTGGCCACCGATATCCACCTGGATCAGGGGGAGATATTGATTGAGAAAGATGGAGATAGAGAGAGAGAGGAAGAGAGAAAAGGATGGTGGTATAGAGAGGGGGATGGGAGGGAGTAAGTAAGAGAGATGGATGGGATGATACATGGATAGAGAGGTAAATAGAGAGAGGGGAATGGAGATATGGGAAAGGGGAGAGAGTGGAGGGGAGGGAGAGGGAGAGAGTAAGAGAGAGAGATAAATAAAGGGAAGGAAGTACAAATGGAGGGAGATAGAGGGTGGTAGTGTGGGGTTAGGGATGGAGGGGGAGAGAGAGAAAGAGAGGAAGGGAGAGAGAGAGAGGGAGAGCGAGAGGGAGAGAGATAAAGTGAGTGTGTGAGAGAGAGATGTTAGAGAGAGGGGAATATAGAGGGATGGAGGGAGAGAGCGGTATATTGAGAGAGGGGGAGAGGGAAAGGGAGATTTTGTGAGGGATATGGAAGAGGATATAGAGTGAGGGGGAGATAGGTGTAGATGAAGGATATAGAGAGGGAGGGGAACAGAGAGGTAAAAGAGAGAAGGGGGAGAGTATGTGAGAGAGAGAGTTTGAGAGGGGGGGAAAGTATGGGAGAGAGAGGGGGCTAGAGAGAGAGAGAGAGAGAGAGAAAGAGAGATAAGAGGGAGGGAGAGAGAGAGAGAGAGGGAGAGGGATAAAGTGTGATAGAGAGAGTTAAATAGAGAGAGGTAAAGAGGGAGAGGGGGTAAAATAGGGGAATGGGGAGAGAGAAGGAAAGAGGGGAGGAAAGAGAAAGTGGGAGATAAAGAGAAAKATTTTGGAATAKAGGGATAGAGGTAAGGAGAGGGAGAAAAGGGGGGGATAGAGAGAGGGAGAGAGAGGGGGGGTGATTGAKGGAGGGAGAGAGAGAGAGAATTAGAGGGTGGGAGAGGGAATAAGGTGGAGAGAATATGTAGAGAGTGAGTGGGGTAGAGAGAGAGGAATATAGAAGGGGGGAACAATGGGGGAGAGAGAGAGAGGGGGAAGAGAAATAAAAGAAGAGTGCGGAAGAGGGGGAATATGGAAAGGGAGAGGGAGAGAGGGGAAGATAATGAGAAAGAGAGAGGGAGAGAGTAGTTGGAGAGATAGAGGAAGATAAAGGGAGGGAGGGAAAGGGGGGTAGAGTGTGAAGGAAAGAGAGAGGGGGAGAAGGGGGAAGAGGGGAAAGAGGGGGAGGAAGAGAGAGAGAGAGAGGGAGAGAGAGAAAAATATGGATATTTTATGTTAAGAGGAACGTGCGTGCGTTTCTGTTCCTAATAACATGCACACACTTTAGGAATGCGTGCACATTCCTAAAGCACTCGGGTTATTTTAATTTCTTTTTTTTTGGAACACATGTGTATTATTGAACACGTGTTTCTTAGGAATGCACACATTCTCTTGAGAATGCACATGCATTCATGGGAACATACCTACATGGATTTTTGAGTGGAGGCTCGGCATTTTCCTAACCTGTAACATGAGGAATGTGTGAACGCTCCTAGAAATGCGCACGCGTTCATATGGGTCTGTGTTCCTTCTCACCTTGTTTCCATATTATCGTCCACCAACTTTGTGCACTCACCATTAATAATATGACTATATTAATATTCATAATATTAATGAAAACATCCGTTAATAAGCATTAATAATACTATTAATAAGCATTAATAATTATTTATATTATATTAGTCCCTAATATTAACCATTTTTTACTGTAATAATGTATTATTAATAATTCTAACTCCATTTTTAATAAGAATAACCCTAACCCTAATATTTCCCTAATCCTAATATTGCATAACTTTTTCTAGTTTTGTTTATGACAATGTAGAATATCATTAAAAAGTTTTAAAATAGAAAATAATATTTGCAAGTGGACTTTTTGAACATGCAGATCAGTAAAATGAACAAATTGATTGATATATTATATAAAAATAAGGAACCAACAAGACTATGTCACAGAGAAGATTCTAAGAATTTTTATTTATTTGTAACACTAATATCTGAGACAGAAGTTGAGAGAGAATATTATAAGACAACGGGAGTTCTACGAAAAGAAGAAGCAAAGGAAGGAATAAATTATTAGCATTAAAAGAAGCAAAGGAAGGAAGGAAGGAAGGAATAAATTATTAGCGTTTTATGATGTAGAGCGGCTTCAATTATTCATTTTCCTGTGAGCTTCTTTCATTTTGAGGATTGCATGTGTATGTATTGATAAAAATGCATTATAAATGAATGAGTATTGTTTTATATAAGTTCTAGAAATATGTTTTCAATCCACAAATTGTATACTATCTTAGAAAATAAACAGTCTTATTACAACAAAGAAAAAAATCCATGATTTTAGTGACCTGTTATTATGTATATTTACATTTACACGATACCACATAATTATTAGATTTACCCCCCGCAAAATCCTTAAACCATTTTTTTTGTTTTAACTTATGTGGCTTCTCCATTTTAATTTAGGAAAAAAACTTATGTGGAAAATTTTTATGTACAATAAATTTTATGCACTCTCTAAGTAAAAGTAAAGAAAAAATAGGTGTTATCTCATTTTTCATGAAAACCACCTTTGAGTGACCCTTTAACTTTTACAAACCACGTTCTTATATTCCAATAACAATTGCATCTTCTATAGATTTTCCTTTAGACCACATAAGAACTTCACCATCTATGAATGAAACCCTGGAACCTTTCTTATTTAAAGCTGAAATAGAAAGTAAGTTATTTTTCAAACATGGTACATAGAGTACATCCTTCATTCTCATCAGAGTTCTTGAATCAAGTTTGTAGTTGGCTTCTCCCATTCCTTTGATTGGGTACTAATAATCATATCCCAGTGAAACTTTATGGGGGAGTCCTTCTCTATAAGTATAGAGAGATTGTTCTTCTGACCTGTCATGTGCTTAGAGGCACCACTATCTATGAGACAAGTATCCTCTCTAGGTGTCATAGATCCTGAGTGAGAGGAAAACAACACATATTAGTCAATATCTTTTTTAGCTAACTTGTTGTGTGTCTCATCATCTTCAGTTACATGGGCATGATGTATTTTTTTATTTCTATTATTGTATTCTTCCCTTCTGGAAGGACAATTCTTGGCAATGTGTCCCATCTTATCACAATGATAACACTGGTAGGAGGAGAAATCTTTTTTACTTCTTTGACCTTTATGATATTTCTAGAATCTCTTCGAAGAGTGAGACTCTTTATGAAAGTGAGTCTCATTTTGAAAATGAGAATTTCCCTTTCCACCCTTAAAATGAGCAGCTAGGGATTGATCTTCATCTCTTAATAGGACGGCTTCTCGGTTGGCCACTCTTTTTTTTTTTTAACACATTCTTCCCATAAACTGTCAAATTGAAGTTTATCTTTTCTTGTACAAATAGTTTGGATGAAGGCATCCCAAGGTCTTGTGAGACCATTAAGATTTGTCATCATGAGTTCATCTTCATCTAATTTGTCTCCAATTTCCTCTGGATGTTCCTTGAATTGAGAAACCCTAGAGAAATACTCTTGAACTGTTTCTCCTTTTTTCATCTTCGTATTCTTGAGTTGGTTTCTCAAGTTCATCTTCCGATTGATGTTCCTTCCTTCATACATTTAGGTTAGGGAATCAAACATATATTTTTGATTATTATTAGAAGACACTTGACGGATCAAGTGGTGTTTAATGGAATATGCAATTATTCTTTTAGCCTTAATCATATCATTTTTGTATTTTTCTTTGGTTGCATTTTATTTGGGTTCCAGTACATTTTATTTTATGAATTTTGCAAGGTCATTCTCTTCAATAATCAGTCCAATTTTTTACTTCTAGGAACAAAAATTTTCCACATCTTCTAACTTGTCAACAAGCTTGGTGCTTGCAGACATCTTGACCTGGAGCTAAGAAAATGACCAGAAAATGAAAGTGCTCGACAATTGAAACTGAGGTTACCAGGAGATGCGTTGGGCTGGGGCGATTTTGATGGAGCTTACTGTTTTAGAAAATTCCAAGTTTTATTCCTTGAAACTTGACCTGCGCAATTCTGGACTGGTACTTCTGGTATTGGTTCTGGTTTCCTACTTTTCTGGTTTTCTGGTAGTAGTCAAAAATAGGGTTTGACTTTTCAGAGAATCTAGATACTAGAAAAGTTCGCTCAAGCTACCAAAATATGTGCTAGGGTAGGGTGCACTTCCCAAGGTGGTTTTTGGTCAACAATTCCTCTCTAGTAAAAAGCCCTAATTTTCTTGTACGACAACAAACATGTCTAGATACCTAGTGAAAGATACTCTATTCAGTCAAGATTTGATACCATGTTAATTTTTTACTGTTGTTATTAAGTTATTTCCAAATTACATGAGAATTCAATGCATTTCCAAAACAACACTATAAAGAGGATCACTGAAAGAAACACAATCCCAAGGTATGAAACATTTTATCCTGGGAAACCCTCATGGGGGAGAAAACCCAACAATAACTTCCTCAATAATAAATTTACAATACAATGCCAAAACTAAGACCAAAAAAACAAACATAGACCAAGACTGAGCATGCATCTCTCTTCTCCTTCCTCTTGCAACTACCTTCAAGATATGCGCACTAGATGAGTGAGTGAGTGTGTGTAAATGAGAAAACAACCTCACATATAAATACAAGTGTGATATGGTGCTAGGGTTGTGTCTCTTCACTTGGTTGAGATGACTTCTCATAGAAGTAGCTAAATCCACTTTATAATTACTAGAGGTTGACTTTACAAATACCACTATACAAAAATATTTTGACCAATCCAAAAAAGGGGATTTGATCATATACAAGACTCGACTAGATCAATCTGCAAAAGGGGATTTGATCTATAAACTAATAACTCAAATATAATTAGAATATTCTTCAAAGTTACAACATTTCAAAAAATCCATCATCTTGGTCGTCAATATGGTTGTTGGTTCTCTGATTATGTTAATGATCAACCCCTTGGATCCTTTGTCAGTGTTATATTTCTTCTTCATCTCGTCTGCCAGAGCTTTCTCTTTTGTCTTGTCATCTAAATATTGTTCTAGCTTTTCTCCATCTGTTGAAAAACCTGTAATCTATGCAATTAAATAGACATCTATTGATATCGGTATGTCCATCCATAGAACTCCCCCATGCACCATGTCCAATACTTGTTTCACATAGGCATTGACATCTTTGCCTCTCCCAAAGTGGGGAATTTCCAGCGGGTTCATGATACCTGTGTTATACAATCCTGCAATCCACTGCTATGGCTATAAAATTGGAACCCCTTATGGACCTGTACCTTTTCTCTCCATATATACTTGTGGCACAAACATAGGGAATTTTTCCCTATCTGTAATATCATGGTTCACATACTTCAATTTATCTACTCATCCTATCATGCTAGGAAGGATCTTGACTCCTTCGGGTATGCGCGATAGTGTTAGTATTACATATTTTTGTTTGTGCAATGATCTTTGTATTGTCTTTTTTCCCTTTGTCTGTGATGTCGTTGTTGATGGCCCTGCTTCTGGGTGTGTATCCATTTCATCTTCTATGTCTAAATATGTTTTCCTATAACATATTCCACTAGTACTTCATCTGAATATTGCATAGGCTCTGCAATCGAGTTTTGTGCTCCTTATTTTCCTATAGGATCATCCAACTCTGTTCTTTTATCATTGCGCTCATCCATCTACTATGGTGCTCCTAATCTAAGTTGTTGCGCGAGGTTCTGCTCTGTGCTAGGGTTTCTTGTTTCTCCCCATGTCTCGACCTTCATCTCTTCTGTCGTTGGAACCTATTTTTCATCTACAGGTGTAGGACTCACCAGCTCAATGATTGGTGAAGGAATGTCATTCACATCCACCACTCCCTCTAGTTGAATTTTTACCCCCCCAGCCGTTTTATCCTGTGATGACCTCATGGAACTACGTGTTTTCCTTGCAATTATACTGGGAGCTATGAGCTTCGGTGGCACCATTCTATAGTTCCTGCAAAAGTTGCTATGAATCTTCACTAAATACTTCAGAAATACCTTCTCACACCAAGTTTTCACTCCTTAGATTTCATTTTATCAATGCCACAATGAATCTTTCCTTGCAAGTTTTCTTCTTTTATAAGTCTCGTCATCAATTCTTTGTCGCGCTATACTTTTCCAACCATTGGTTTTCCTCTTTTTGGTTTCTTTCTGTCTTGGCACGCTTATTTTCTGTCTTGTCACCTTTTTCTGGAAAACATTGTATTCCCATTCTTTCACACCATTTTTTGTCTTCTACACGTTGAATCGTCTACCTGCATGCAAAACACTTATCCATCTACTTCATTGTTTTGTATTTTTCTTCTTTTCCAATTTTTTTTCCTTTTCAATTTTTTTCTATATACACTATGTACAATTGTATTTTCCTGTGCTACAACTATTGAGGGTTATTGGTTCGATTTTCCCTATACAGTTTCAGTCGACTACCATTCACCAATCCTTGCATCTCTTTGCCTATTAAATGCTGCAATTTCACAACACCTCCATCTGTGACAGACTTTATCTCATATGGCCCTAGCCAATGCATCTTGAATATACTTGGGTGTTGTAAGTATTTACTATCATAGAGGAGAACCAAATATCCTTCCTTAAAGTTTTTCTTCTT
This sequence comes from Picea engelmannii, assembly GCA_009831015.1. NCBI lineage: Eukaryota > Viridiplantae > Streptophyta > Pinopsida > Pinales > Pinaceae > Picea > Picea engelmannii. Next base: position 219,028 of record ML792201.1, read on the forward strand.
TATGTGTCTATCATGCCAAGCTTTATGTTTTACTTTATGTCCCTCCTGATGGAAACCATCCATAATCTTGTCTTCTTCTAATTCCTTAAGTTGAGCCAATATTTCTTGAGTTGCACCTCTTTTTTTCATGTTTGTAATGGTTTCAATGCAAAAAATAGGTATCAAATATTCCAAAGGGACTACTTCTTCCTAACCATACACCAGTCTGAAAGGTGTATGCCCTGTGAGTTTCTTGCATGTAGCTCTATACACCCATAATACTGTTGGTTTCTTGAAATCTGAATCATCCCTGTTCACATTGTAGATTTTAGTTAAGGAATTCTCCATTATCTTATTAAATGCTTCCACTGTTCCATTAGCTTGAGGATGGTATAGAGTGCTCTTCTGATGTTGTATATCAAATTATTCATTCATTTCTTGAATGGTATCATTAATAAAATTATTTCCTTGATCACTCATTAAATTCCTAGGGCATCCAAATCTTGTAGTTACATGTTCAAACAAAAAGTGTGTTGCAGTATCTTCGTTGCAATCTTTTATTGTTGTTACTTCAGCATACCTGGTTAAATAATTTTTCATTGTAATAATGTACCTTGTTCCTGATATTCTAGTTGGTGTATTGATAGGTCCTACAAAGTCAATTTACCCTTTAATCAAAAACTTTAAGAGTTACATGAGGTCTTAATGGAATCTCATCCCTCCTGGATGGATTTCCTACCCTCTAACAAACATGACAAGCTTGACAATAATCCTTTGCATCCTTAGAAACTATTGGTCATCATAATCTTGCGTGTAGTGTTTCTACGCACTAGTTGTCCCTGCATAATGTCCTCCAGTTATTCCTTCATGTGATTCTACTAAGATGATAGGTCATTCATGCTCCATCACACATCTCCTTAAAATATTATCTGCTCCTAGTTTATTGTTACACATTATTTTCATCATCCCTATGACTGTTAATGATGTAAACCTATATGTTGCCTTCAGAGGGGTCAGTGGTCTGAGTTCCTAAAGAGAGAAGGGAGAAGAACTTTTCCTGAGAAAAGAAGTTGCATTTTCCTGTGTAAAAGCCTTATTAAAAATGAAGTTCGCGGGCTGACTATGTATTAGGGTGAGAGAATCCATGATTCTCGCAGGCTGCATCATAGCTAGGGTGCAAACAGTTTGCAGGTTTCACTATAAGCAGGGTGCGAGAATGCTTACACGTGGGAAAAACGAGTGTTTTCTCGAATCTTCTAGAAGGAGAAACTTCCATGGTGAGGTGGCATCGGAATGGTTTGGATCTTACTCGCTTTCATGATTTAGTGGAATCATCCTAACCTCCTCACCTTATCCTCTTCAACTTATAAAAGGAGAGGAGCTCTCATGGAGAGGGGGTTCTTGAGCTTAGCTTTGGTTGGCTCAGAATTATTAGCTTGGTTGGAGTGGCTTTGAGATTTGCCTTTGTCAAGATAGATTGTGAATATTATCAGATCTATTCTTTCAGAATTCTTGGAGTGAAAGTGTGTGGGGAACGAAGGAAAGTTGGAAGGGACCTTACGACATCAAGGCCATGGTTGTAATCTCTCTTTCACATTTAATATGATACAGTAATATGATTCTTTCCTATAAAGCTTGTTGTGTTTTATTGTATGATTCCTTGATCACATACATAGGTTTATATTGAGTTTATGCTATTGCTATCACTTTGGTTGGTTGTGTTCTTTTGCAGGCTCATCATTGTACGAGCATTGGAACGAATCTAGGATGGCGATGGTGAGAGGAAGCGACATTTAAACGATATATGACACATCCCTCTTTGGTTAGTAAACTCAATATCTAAAACTTAAGGAAAGCGTCATGTTCTAGTGTGTTTTGTTCTAGATCCAGGTGGACCTAGGGAGATCAGTTAGTGTCTGCACCTACCGATAAGTTCGATAACAAAATTGGTGACTCCACTGGGGAACGGGTTGTTTCCTAGTTAGTCTAGTTTCCCTTTCTTTTATTACTTGTTTTCTGGTTTCTGAGTCTGTGGGAAATCCATCTAGACTCTCTGGATCTAGAAGTTCACTTAGATTCCCTATCCTTTTTCAAAATTTTATTTGATTACAAAAATTCTCGCACTGTACTTGTCTATGGACTGTGAGAATCATTGATGTTCGCACCCTGCTGTTAGGTTCAGTGTGAACTTCTCACACCCTACCAATGTCTAGCCTGCGAGAATACCTAATTCTCGCACTATAATATACTGCTAGGCTGCGAACTTGTTTGTAAACTTTTTGGATTGGGTCTTGTCATCTTTTGATGACCCAGTTTTGCTTTGATCAGCTGGATTGAGCTTTTAGAGCCTATATTGATCTGCTTACAGTCTGCTTGACATCCTTTGAGTTTATTTTAGCCACTTTTGCTTTGTTTTGTTTTGAAGGATTAGTCTCTTTCTTTGAGTGTCTTTCAATTACAAAGAATGTGTTTTCTTTAGAATTGTTTAGGGAAAGATCAGATTTCTTCTGAATAGTTCGCTTTAAAAGAGAACTTTTAGTTTGGATTTAATTTCTTGATTTATATTAGATTGGGGGCATCCTTTCATTTGAAGTAGCGAAATTGCATGATTCTTGGTGTTTTTTTATCTTAAATTATGAAAAAATTTCCCCCTCATGGCCGGGGGGGGGGCCATGAATCGTGCATTGGTGTTCATTACCTTTTTCTCATTTCTTGAGAATATTGATATTGATGAGTTTAATATACTTTGGGACATGTGCATATGGGAATGATAAATGTTTTCTCCTTCTCGTAGTATAGCTTTCATCGAAATGAAAATATTGCATCTTCATCTCTTTGCATAAATTTTGAGTCATTCAAAACACCATATTGTTCACACCATCTTCCTTTTGAGTAACAACAACCATAAAATAAAGCGCTTATAAAAATTGATTAGACATTTTTGTCTTTTTGGTAGCAAACCTACATTAGATTAGTTGTAATAACTTTCCAAAGTTGCAAACAAACATAAAATCTTGAGTTAGGGAGCGGTTAAATCCACTTATTACATTTTGTCCTGGGAAGCCCTTCTAACACAAGGGTCAATCACGAGGTCACATTGAGACTAGCAGAGTTACTCACCCTGCTTTGTTGGTTTTGGTGTAGAGATTGCATGTATTACGGGGGTCACTTGGAGGTATACCCACAATGATGAGTGGAAGCCTCTCGAGTTGATTTCGGGCTAGATACCCTTCCCTTGCGTGTGGATTGGACTGTTGACTATCCCCCCAGGATTTATTGTTGTCAGTGGTAACATTAGTGGCCTATCTCTTTAGGGTCTTTACACAAGGTGACTGTGGAGGGGCAAGTCTTCACGGTACCTGGAATCGACGTTGGCCAAACTCACTCGGGCTCCTTGGAGGGTATACCCACAATTATGTGTGGGAGCTTGCACCAGG
>ML792201.1:222493-242315 GCA_009831015.1 Picea engelmannii
ATCGACGTTGGCCAAACTCACTCGGGCTCCTTGGAGGGTATACCCACAATTATGTGTGGGAGCTTGCACCAGGGTGTAAGTCCATTAACCAGGTCGTCAATGTAACTTTTCCACCCGCTCTATCTCATCCCCTTCTTACATTATTCCCACGATGTTGGATTTCATCACCAACTAGTGCGTTCATTGTGAGAAGGTTTTGTTTGTTTGCTTTCTTCCTAGATTTTTAGCGTGTGCTGTTTGTTTTCCCTAGTGGAATCTAGATTGGATTTTTTGTTTTTCATGGCGTCAGTTCCTGAAATGACCAATGAAGGAACCCCTGCTCCAGGGGAACCTTTTATTTTTCCTTCATATGGAAACATCGGTCCTCCTCACATCGCTACTTTGAGCCTTCCAGATTTCACTATTGGATTGTCGGTGTGGTTGTTTTCCACTCAGGTAATCCCGAATGCAGCAAGTGCTTCAGTCGTAAGCACTTCCCCCCAAGAACATCAACCTCATGTTGATCCTTCACCAGTAAGGTCTTCTTCGCCTTCTTCTCTTGCAAGGTCGCCTTCCATTTTATCTTCTTCATCGAGCGAAAGTTCTGAACCTAGTAACTCGGTGAATAAGAAGAAGAAGAAAAGGAATAATAATAAGAAGAAAATTAATCAAGGATCCAAACCTCCAACCATTGTCAAACATGTTGGAAAACAACCAGTTACTATTAATTGTGTTGCGAGTGTTGATGATGTCAAGATCACCCAAACAACCCGTAAGCCCAAGTACCCTTGCAGGCTTTGTAAGGGTAGCCATCTTCTTAAGGATTTCCCTGGTCTATCCAAGGTTATAGAAGCATGGTCTACACACCCTCGCCAACCCATGTCGTTAGCCTCTGAACAACATGCTGACGACCCCCCATCAACCAGTCACGATATAGTTGGGAAGAAGAAAAGTAGAGCCAAGTTCCCATGTATGTTATGCAAAGGGAGTCATCTAACTCACCTTTTCCCTCATATGGACGAAGCCTTGAAATTCCTGGAAGACATGATTGTTTCACAGCCTCAACCTCCAGCAGCTTATCGCAAGCTTTCTCTCAACCCACCTGTAGTTGATGGTATGATCAATCTGGTTCCCCTATCAGTCAGTCTGGTTGATCAAGTGGTCAATCTGGTCACGTCTTTGGATGAACTCATAGACCAAGTGGTTGATCCGATCCCATCCTCGGTCAACCCCACTCTCCCGTTAGAGAGTGAAACCCAAGTGGTCGATCCATTTCCACCTGTCGACCCCATTCTCTCCTTGGAGAATGAAACTCAAGTAGTCGATCTGATATCTCCATCAGACGATCCTACTCTCCCACTCGAGAGTAAACTCGATACTGCCCATGTTTTTCTCGTTGATACAGACTCTGTCGTGTCAGGGGGTATTCCTCCTTCTCCTGTGAAACTCCCTCCAAGTAATGAGGCCATCCATTTTGATTGGGGTGTGCTAACTGGACCTCGTCTTCCCCATCACATTCCTTTCCAGATTACAGTGCAGTTTTGTGGTCTATACATTCCTCAGACACTGATAGATGAAGGTTCATCAGTTAGTATTTTGTCCTCTATTGCTTGGAAAGCTCTGGGTTGTCCTCCGCTTGCACCGGTTACGCAGAATCTGTTAGCTTTTAATAGAAGAACTAGTCAACCTTTAGGGACCCTTCCTCAGTTTCCTATCACTTTGGAAGGGAAAACTGTCTTTATTGATGTCATGGTAGTTCAAGACCCCTTGGATTTTGATTTACTCCTTAGGCGTGATTATGTCTATGCCATGAAATCTATTGTGTCTACTCTTTTTCGTGTGATATCTTTCCCTCACGATGGACAAGTTGTGACTGTTGATCAACTTTCATTCATTGACTGTAATTGGATTGCCTCCCTGAATGGTTATTATATGCATACGGTATCACCCCCGCCACAGGTCAATTATGTGGCATTGTCGCCCATGACTTCAACTTCTGATGACTTAGATCCAGTAGTTGACATGGTGATCTCTTCGATAGGGTTGCTAGAGCTTGATCTCTTAACTCCTCTCGTGACCCTCGACAGGGTGTCCTTTCAGAGTGTGTTTCTTCCTTCTAGTGAAGACCTCTTGGAAGCCATGACCGAGTTTTGTCCCTTGACATGGTCTCCTTCCAGAGAATTGTCCTCTTGGTATCCATGATCAAGAAGACACCGAGGATAGTTTTTGCATCTCTGAGGAAACCTCGTTAAAAAATGAAACAGAGGTCTTTGAGCATGGTTTTTTGATTTCAAGTTCGTTAAAAAATGAAACCACTTCTGAGGATAGTTTTTGCGTATCTGAGGCAACCTCGTTAAAAAATGAAACAAAGGTTACGAGCATAATTCTTGTTTCTATGTCAAGCTCGTTAAAAACTGAAATAGTTTTCCCCCTCTCTGTTTGAGTCAAGTCCTTCATCTAGTATTTGAAGCTTCATTTCCTTCGCCTTTTTCGTTGGATGAAACGAAGCTTGGGGGGAATTTGCCTCAGCCTCTGGACTTCATGCTGAAGTTGAGCCGCTAGCTTCTTAAGCTGGGGGCTAAGTACCAACCATCCATGTGTTGTGCATTGGGAAGTCGCAAGCATAGTTTTCTATGGTTCAAGCTTGTGTAAAAATGAAACCACCTACCTCAAGCATAGTTTCCTCTGGTTCAAGCTTGTGTAAAGAATGAAACCAGGTCCAAGCATAGTTTTGTTTAGTTTTTAAGCTTGTGTAAAAATTAAAATCTATCCCAAGCATAGTTTTGTTTTGTTTTAAAGCTTGCGTAAAAATGAAAACAATCCCGAGCTTAGTCTTCGTTCTTTCTCATGCTCGTAAATACATGAGAATAAGTTACCAAGCTTAGTGTTTTTTCTTTCTCGTGCTCGTAAATCAATGAGAATGTAATCGAGTATAATTTTATCACTTTTTCGGACTCGTAAAGGTTATACGGAAAAGGAACCCCCTGGAGTTCCCTTTAAGCTCTTTTTAGACTCTCTAAACATGAAAAGATTGTCGAGCGACCTTGTTCTCTTCATGCTCGTTAAAGTATTTGAAGAAAACGTTCGATGGGCAATAGTTTATCACTTTTTCGGTCCTGTCAAACTATTTTACAAAAAAGGAACTGAGAGAGTTCTCTTTAAGTGTTTTTTAGACTCTAAAAACATGAAAAACCCCTAAGTTTTCTTTCTTTGGACTCATAAAACAAACATTGAAAGGCCCATATGGGACTTGAGTTTTCTTTAAGTGTTTTTTAGACTCTATAAACATGAAAAATCCCTAAGTTTTCTTTCTTTGGACTCATAAAACAAACATTGAAAGGCCCATATGGGACCTGAGTTTTCTTTAAGTGTTTTTCAGACTCTCTAAACATGAAAAACCCGTGAGTTTTCTTTCTTTGGAATCATTAAATAAACATCGAAAGGCCCAAATGGGACCGAACCACTCCTTCCTAGGTTTCGTTAAACATACTCCGAGGGACTCGTCCGAAGGATGAGCTTAAATTTACAAGCATATGTTATCCTCCTCAAGCTTGTGTAAAAATAAAGAGGTACTCGCTAGAAATGGTGGGGGAAAAATTGGGAAAGAAATGTATCTAAACCTATATTTTGTGGAAGATTCGCTTTTGAACGTGACACCCTTTCACTCGCCTTGTGTCTAGGTCGGAAAATCCACTTGTCTCCTAATCATACTCCTATAAGATTACAAATTGGTCTGTGATCCTTGTTGTTGAGTCAGTATTTCCAAGACAATTGTCGTGTCGTCAATATGTTCAAAAAGATGTTCAACCCGAAAATCCTTCTATTGCGTCATCCTTTTCTGCAGTCCTTAAAGACTTCTATTGCATCGACCATCCTTGAGTCAGTCCTAAATCACTTGTTACTCTGATCTACATCAAATCTTGTTACTTGTTTCGTGTCATTGATGTGGGATACATTAAGGCCCTCCTGTGACGAGTCTTTTCCTATCGAATTCAACTCATTATCCAGGAATTAGACTTAGAAACTAATTGGTACCTTGGAACTTGCATGCCTCAATGGCAGGTTTCCTCGCTTTCAACAATGCGTTTTCATTATTGACCCTTGATTGGGAGATTCCACCAAGTGTTCGACTTCAGCTCATTTATTCACATTCGTTGGATTGTACTAGTGTACCTTGGGAGTCATTGACATTAATGGTGATTTCCCTCGCACTTGTTAATGGTATACACTAATGACCGATAATCAAGTGGTTTCTACCATGTTCGACTTCAACACATGTATTCACATGGTTAGATTCGTACTATAGAGTGGCGGAGATGAAGACCCTGGATATTTTCTGACAGATCCAGGTTGTGTTGGAGTATATTCAGTGTACTGTTGCATAGATCCACATTGTATGTCCGGTGGCTATGTTCAAATTTGAGTCTTTAACACATAGATCCACAGTGTATTTTTGGTGGCTATGTTCACATTTGAGTCATAATGACATGGATCCACAGTGTATGTTTGGTGTCCATGACCTGTCTTACTTGACATGGATCTTCGCATGTTGGAATTTATTCTTTGATTCATTTGTATTCTGAGTATGGGAATGCCTACCTCATTGATTATATATTATTGTATTGTATTTCCTTGTTTGTTGGTAGGTTTCCTACCGACTGTTCCTTGTTTCCTACATACACTCGACAAAGTATTTTAGCTATCACTCTGTTCTAACTTCATACTTTGGGGGGCTCTCTGTTACACATTATTTTCATCATCCCTATGACCGTTAATGATGTAAACCTATATGTTTCCTTCAGAGGGGTTGGTGGCCTAAGTTCCTGAAGAGAGAAGGGAGAAGAACTTTTCCTGAGAAAAGAAGTTTCATTTTCCTATGTAAAATCCTTATTAAAAAGGAAGTTCACAGGTTGCCTATGTATTAGGGTGCGAGAATGCATGATTCTCGCAGGATGCATCATAGCTAGGGTGTGAACAGTTCGCAGGTTGCACTATAAGCAGGGTGCGAGAATGCTTACACGTGGGAAAAATGAGCGTTTTCTTGAATCTTCTAGAAGGAGAAACTTCCATGGTGAGGTGGCATCTGAATGGTTTGGATCTTACTCGCTTTCATGATTTAGTGGAATCATCCTAACCTCCTCACCTTATCCTCTTCAACTTATAAAAGGAGAGGAGCTCTCATGGAGAGGGGGTTCTTGAGATTAGCTTTGGTTGGCTTGGAATTATTAGCTTGGTTGGAGTGGCTTTGAGATTTGCCTTTGTCAAGATAGATTGTGAATATTATCAGATCTATGCTTTCAAAATTCTTGGAGTGAAAGTGTGTGGGGAACGAAGGATAGTTGGAAGGTAGCTTACGACATCAAGGCCATGGTTGTAATCTCTCTTTCACATTTAATATGATACAGTAATATGATTCTTTCCTATAAAGCTTGTTGTGTTTTATTGTATGATTCCTTGATCACATACATAGGTTTATATTGAGTTTATGTTATTGCTATCACTTTGGTTGGTTGCGTTCTTTTGCAGGCTCATCATTGTACGAGCATTGGAACGAAGCTAGGATGGCGATGGTGAGAGGAAGCGACATTTAAACGGTATGTCACCCATCCCTCTTTGGTTAGTAAACTCAATATCTAAAACTTAAGGAAAACGTCATGTTCTGGTGTGTTTTGTTCTAGATCCAGGTGGACCTAGGGAGATCAGTTAGTGTTCGCACCTACCGATTAGTCCGATAACATTTATACAAATGTCCTACAATAAGTTGATAATCTGCAGCTCTAACCACAAAATTCTTATTATGTGCAATGTCATATTCCTTTGGGGAAAATCTTATACTAAAAAATTCAATGATATCAGCAACATATTCATCATCTATCTGCACTGAAAACAATTGTGCATCAGAAAAATTGTCCTCCAAGTTGCTTGGCTCCTCTCCATTGGTTATCCTAGATAGATTATTTGGCCCTGCATTCAATCTTCCAGGTTTCACAACTACTTCAAAATCAAACTCTTGTAATAACAACAACCATGTACATATCCTTCCCCCAAGCACTCGCTTGTTGACCAAGTATTTAAGAGAAGAGTGATTTGTGAACATCTTAAAATATTGGCCTAATAAATAATGTTTGAACTTTTGCAATGCGTACACCATAAAAAAACCTTCTCTTTCTATTGTATTATAATTTTTTTCTTACTCTGACAGTTTCCTACTTTCAAATATTAATGGGTGATCTATATCACCTTCTCTTGGTTCTGTTAATACTACTCCAAGTACTATTGGATATGCATCCACATGAGAATGGAACTCCTTTTACCAATTTGGAAACACTAGAATTGGCGTTCCATTTTCACCTTCAATATGTCCAAACTCTGTTGGCACTCCTCATTCCACTGAAACTTGATATCTTTCTTTAACAACTTGTCCATGGAAGTAGTAATATGTGCATAGATCCTTATAAAATTTCTATAGTAGCATGTATGATCAAGTGTATCTCTCAATTCGCACATTGACTTTGGTGGTGGTAAATTAACAATAACAACAATCTTGGAAGGATCAACTAGTAGACCATGTTTACACACCACATGATCTAGAAAAATTCTAAATGGTGTGTTGAATATGCATTTCTTAATGTTCAAAGAGATTTGACACTGTCTACACCTGTCTAGCATCAATCTTCAAGTTTCCACATGATCCTTTAATAAGCTAAATATTGTCCAATCATCCAGATAAACCTCTAAAAACTTATGTATACAATATTTAAATGCAGCTACCACTACTCTTGAAAAAATGGCAGGGGAATTCTTCAATCCAAAGGGAATCACTATGTACTGATATGAACCCTATTCTATGGAAAATGTAGTCTTATGATGATCCTCTGGTGCTATTCTGATCTGGTGATACCTTGAAAATCCATCAGTAAATGGATATGCTTCTTTTTCTCCTACATTCTCCAATGCTTCATCTGTAAATGGAGTAGGGAAGGGATCATGCAGAGAAGCATCATTCAACTTCCTAAAGTCTACACAAAACCTTATTCCCCCTTGCTTCTTCTCCTAAACTACCATAGGCCTAATCCACTCAGATTCTTCAACGGGTTCTATTATCCCGGCCTCTAACATTTTAGCAATTTTTGCCTTCACTTTTTGTTTTTATATTGGGTTCAACCTATATGGTCTTTATCTTATTGGTATAGAATCTAGTCTCAATGGGATATTCATCTCTCCAAGTTCTCTTTCTACCCCTTTCATCTCTGAAAACGTTGCTGGAAACAAATCACTATACTCGTACAGTAACTCTAGTATTCTTTCCAATGTCTGGTTATCTCAATAGTTGTCAATACTTGCAATCTTTGGGTTCTCTTATGTTCCAATATTTACCTTATTTATATTCAGTGGTGCAACAAATTATTTTGATTCTAGCTTTGGAACTTCTACCTCTCTTTCTCCTTCAACTTCTGTTATCTGAATATCGCGTGGGTTTTCTTCTGTTGGATCATCTTCTGCGACGTGTTAATAGTGTAACAATTGTCTAACTGTCTGTCGATTCTGGTTGTGATAAGTTGTTACTATTTCAACTTCAGGATCTTCAAAGATCCTCTCTTTTATCAACTACAGTGTTGTATCTATCTCTGGATTCTCATGTTCAAATGAAAAGGTGATCACAAAGTTCTGTTGCAAATCTCCCAAGTTTACAGTTCCTCTGCGCAGCTCCAATTTTTTATACCAATTCCTTCGAATTCCTTCTAATGTATGAATAAAGTGATGTGGCCACTCTTCTAGTGGTACCAATCTCCATTGGGTTATACATATGTTTATATGTTATCTGGGATTTCCCATTTCATCATATTTCTCCATATATTTCTTCTCTTGTTCTAGGCCAAATCTTATGCGCATTAATCTTTTGTATTGATACCAATTCTGAATATTCTTTTTATGAGTACCCCACCAACGTGCATGTGTAGCTTTCAAATCAATATCCAAAAATGGTAACCTTTGACTTTCCAAAACTTCTAACTCAAACTTTGTTAAAAATTCTTCTAAATCATTTAGACCATAAAAAGTTGGAGGTTTTCTTACCTCTGTTCCAACCCATCTTAGTGTGTGCGTCATTCTTGCACATATTCTAGTGGATATCCCATGTAAGCACGATTGCCAATTCTCCAGTCCCGTGTCAGAATATGAAGAACAAGAACTAATTATTCTCCAGCTAACCATTCCATCTGTTGTTGTATTAATGTAATGTTCCTCGCATGTGGTTGTTCTATACATCTGGTTTATCTCTTCTGTGATGGAGTTCTCTATCCCAGGTTCAACATATCTTCCACCTTCTGAAGGATCTAATAGTGAAATGACTCTATATTCTCTTGATTCAAAAATCATTTTCCTGGTCTTCAAGTTGATTATAGCCTGATTGCCAAATGCACAATCCAATCCCAACAATGTTGGATAAGGTGTAGTGTTATCCACTATATCAATTACCTCAAAGTCTATCATAGTGCGCACACCATCTAAATCCAATGGTATGCACTTCAATCTATCAATTGGTATCATTCTATGTTGGTTTTCCAATTTCAACTGAATAAGTGAATATCCCAATGTAGGTTCCCCCATGGCTTCCCATGTTTTCTTCGAAAAAACATTTACTTTAGATCCCAAATCTAATATGATTTCACCCATGTTAAAGTCTCCAATATTTGCATTCAATCTTAACTCCCTATTTGTTCTTTTCTTCCTTCGGAAATGATTTACTTTCTTTTGTTCCAATTGTATCTCTTCTCCATAATTGAATTTTTCTAACAAACCTTGTAACATTTGTATAGATGATTTATCATTTAATAACTTAAAACAATACCCCAAAACGTTTCTTAGATTACTTAATTTTTATCAAGACTAATATCTATTGGTATCATCAAATAGATTAGGCATATCATATATTGGTACATCATCTCTTGGTTGTGTACTTGAAGTATAAGAAATATTCTCCTTCAAAATCACGTTTTTGGCCTCCTTGAATGTCTCATTTTCTTTCCGCGCATCAAAATGTTTTCGAGGTGTTTTATTCTTTCTGACCTGCAAGTGTTGGTTCTGATTATTCTTTGTTGTATATTCTCCTATCTTGGTTCCACCTCGAGTAACTATATTGATTTTTTTCCCATCATATTCTCTAGTTTTTGCGGCAATCCATTGAACATTATGGTTATTTTGATTCCTCTTTTCCTATATATTTATCAGAAGTGTCGGGCATTCTTCTGTATTATGATCTGTTGTGAAACAATACATACATGTTGTGGGAGGTAGTGGACAATCCCTTGCATAATGTCCAGGTTGTTGATAATTGTGACAAGTTATTGGGCCTCTACCTCTTCCAAATCCTCTTCTTCCACATCCTCCTCCTCTAAATCCTTATATATTACCTTGATTATCTATGCGTGGTGTATTATACTGTGGTACCTGATTATACTGAGGTGGATTTGCAAAATGTTGCACATTATTATACTTCGGTGGTGTTGTAAACTGATACAAATTATTATATTGTTGTGTATGTGGACCTTTCATAGGTTCATCCTCCATCCTATATGCATATGAGGTTTTCTCCTTCATCATTTCCAATGTTTTACAATCCTTGTCTTCATGTCCTACAGACTTGCATAAATTGTAGAATGTACTCTTAGGTACCATTTGGTACTTTTCCATCATGGGACAATGATAGGAATGATGTCCATGTGTTCTATATATTTCACACCATGGTCCTCCTATAGGTAGGGGATTCAAAAATCCTTCTCCCAAGTACTACGCAAATGTTGGGAACTCATTCTTATGATGTCCTTATGTTCTGCATAAAGTACACCATACAACTTCCCTCTTCTCCTTACCTTTATTCTGATTCAACTAAAATGTCACATTCTTAAGATCCGCTCTCAGCTCCTCTACAGTTGGATCTGTATGTTTATATTGATTCTCCTCCAATTGTTAGGCTTCTTGCAGAGCCTCATCCTGAGTCTGGAACTTTTTTTACCTCAATGGATATTTAAGATGTTTCAATAATGAATTAATGAAAATGTGCCTATGTTTCATATCTGTGATGGGATATTTCAACTTACCTTTCAATCGCTTGAACTTCTGGTCGATTTCCCAAACCAAATCTCATGGATTTTGTTTGATTTCTATCATCTCATTCATGTATTGATCCTCTAAACTTGGTTGTTGAAATTCATTGATTAATGCCTTCTTCACATTTGTGATGGTTATAGGTGCTCCTTGTGGGTTGTTTACTATGAGGCCCATATACTAGTCAAGTGCGTGGTCTCTGAATGTACTTGCAAGATGTGCTACTTTTGTATCTTCATTTGTGATTTGTTTAGCTACCCATATCTTCTCACAAATAAATAAATTCTTCTCTAGGTCCTATGACCTTTCTCCATGAAACTCTAGCAAACGAATAGTGAGATAATGTCCTACCATTGTAAAATTTGTTGTACCGCCTCCATGTGGTGTAGATAACTGATTACTGCTAGTTGAATTCATACTTCCACTAGACCCTCATCCTACCAAAATCCTTCTGCTACTGATTGGTGGTTTTCTTAATGATTATTTCTCTGCATATGTCTGAGTCACACATGGGGTTTTGGGTTCCCCACTAATTCTTATTTAGAATGGAGTTCCTTCTTCTGTGTCATACCCTTGACCTCTAGTTTTCTTATCATATGCAGCGCACAGGATTCCCTCAATATTCCCTATAGCATAGAGATCCTCTACCTCCTCTTCATCACTATCCAAGCCCTCTTGCTCGGCTACTGCCCTCTTTTCATATTGATCTTATACTAGTAGGGTCTTCTATTGCGCGTCATTCCCACTCTTTCCATTATTACTTTGTTTTTTCTTCCTTATTCTGACCTCTATCCAGGTCCTTCTCCATATCTCATATCATCCTTAGTGCTTCCTCCAGTTTCCCCATGCGCGCCGAGTGATTTAGTTGTCTGACTCTATTGTCATCACTCATTTATCATCCAATAAAATCTTGATCGACGTGTAAGTGATCGAATATACCTTCCTCGTGGACCCTTCAAAAAATCCTTCTTTGTAGCAGTGTATGACTTTGCAGTATTGACTGCAAACTTAGTGATGAATCCTGCAATAATGTTGTCTAACCAGAAATCCATTATACACATGAATTTATTATTCACTCTCTATATCCATGCAATATTCTTAGTAATCAACTCTACTGGTCTTATCCAATTATTTGGGTTGTTATCCTTCAATCTCAGTATCCATTCCTACAACAGTTCTAGAAAATAATAGAAAAATGTCTCATTAAGATGAGTAAAAGCATACCTTTCCAAAAACTGGTGCGGGGTATACTTAGGGTTTATATTTTCCTTCTACGCGAACTCGAGTTATTTTGTCTCCAACCATATTTCAATCTCCTTCTTAGTTGGATTCCATGGCCTGAGCATCCCCTTCTAATACTGCATTTTCTTCACTGTCCTTCTCATATGATCCCTTCCAATCTATTATTCTGATTTCCAGCCGACAATGGAACTAGTTTTTGGATGTTGGGGCTGACCCATGTTCTACTTTAGGTTTCCAACAAAACCCTACAAACCATTGGCCCTTATGGGGACTAGAAGACAACACAACAAACAGAGTGCACAATGAAGTCTCACCCGAGATGGATTTATGGGTGACTGCAGGACCCATATGTTTTAGCCTTGTAAGGGAGGCTACTGTGGGGATGTTAGACATGTTTTTTACCTCAACACATACCAGATCCAATATTCTAACATATCATTATAACTAGATCTACCATTTTGTAACCATTTACATTCATTTCAGTTCATTCTACATTAAATATCATAACTGTTCTAATGTGCGCTACATTTTACTAATACATATTCATTCATTCGGCATAATTAACAGAAATAAATCAAACATTCTACAAAAGACACAAGTTTTTATCATGGTTCACTCCCTGGGCTACATCCACAAAGATCTAGCATTATTCACTATTTTATTATTCTTCATCAAAATGCATAGTGTTGTGCGCATTACATCTGGATACAAATGAAGATAGTGGTGAGGCTGACAAGATCACACCAAACTCCACACCTTGCAACCTTACCCTCAGTTACAATGCATATCTCTCTCTAAAAAATAGACTCATCTCCAAAACTAGCTCAACAACTAGATAGCTCAATAACTCAACACACACACACACACCATTCGAACTCTAACTAGATCTCCTCGGATCTTAAAATACATATTTATACTGCAAAAATGGGTTAAAACCCATTACAATAATGACCAAAACCGTAGCCCACTAACCCAAGGTGAGTTAGGTTTGTCCACTTTCTAACTTCCTGCGTGTGGATGATTCACATCCTTTCTTCCTTCCCTATTTCCTCACGTTGTTTTTCCTTGTTATCCGACGCGTGCTCCTTTTCTGGTCCCTTTTCTAACTATATTCCTTGATTTCCTCGTTGTTCCCCAAAATGGTCTGCACCAACACCAACATTGTTAGCGAGTTGGCCATGTTGAAGATCAATGCTTCGATCTTCATCCTTGCGAGCAGTGTGGAAAGCATTATCATCCTTCAGATAGGTGTTTTAAATGCAATACCACTACAAGAGTAAAGAACCACTATGGGTGGATTCCTTCTTGGTGATGCACATCAATAGAAAAGAAGATATCTTATTCATACCGACAAATCCATTCTCAAGTATTGACACATGTTCCAGTGGAGATATTTTCATCTTCTCACCTTGTCCCTGATAGTGGGAAACAACATCAACGATTGAGAGTCAGGTTTCTAATTTTGAAGTCCTATTAGTCTAACACCAACAAACGAACATGATTGGCTTGTGGTTTTCCTTAAACCACCACTTAGTAGAAGACTTACAGCTTCTGCTAGACAATGGTTTGTGGTTTTCCTTAAACCTCCCCTTGGTAGAAGACTTGCAACTTCTTCTACATCACAGTTTATGGTCATATTTAAACCAACATCTATAGAACTTCCAATTAGCAGAAGACATCAACTGGCAATTTCTAGTTATCTTCGAAAATGTTCCAGGAACCATTGAGACTAGAGAAAGGTTCCATAGTTTTTGGTCATCCTTAAACCACCAGATTGGTTTGTGGTCTCCTTAAACCACCACCTCCAATTAGTAGAATACGCCAACTTCTGCTAGACATTCGGTTTGTGATCATCCCAAAACCACCAGATTCAAAGAGCACATTCAACCATCAACAACTGCACACTTCGAGATTTCAGCTGCCCACTTTCAAATATCATCTCTCACCTTGGACTCACATAAATGCCTTCAGATTAAGAGGGGAATGTTGGAAACCTAATCCATGTGGAAAATGAATATGAAACATAAAGTAAATGTAACGGTCATTGGAGTCCAAGAAACCCTTGGAAGAGGAAACAAAGGATCATAATCATGTATATATAAGTGTATTATATTAATCAATAAATGCACTTCACTACACATTTCAAATTTCATAATATAAATTAATTTAAAATTAAATAAATTTATATATTAAATTTAAATTATATGGAAACATTATCTGAATCTTTGAAAACATCATTTAAAATAATTTTACCGGTGATTAGTTATGCCTAAAGGCGTACACCTGTTGACAATGGGCACATTTAATAGGTTTTTAGTGCTTAATCAATTTTGTATGGACAAGATTAAATATTGATGGAATATTCTTAGTCGTCCCAATAAATCAAAGGTTGTGATTTCATCCACTAACTTCCTCACAATTATAAAGACATCCGTTTACATGTTTTTTTTTTTTACTTTTACTTGATCATATTTAAAATTTACTATGGTGGCTAGTTGATTTCCACATCTGAGTGATTAACAAAGATTAAGGTTTTGTTACAGAGTGGAGAGATGTGAATTTGTGTTTCATTTTCTAGGCTAGCCGAAACCTTTCGACGTTCACCAGCCACGAATTTGCGGCTGTGATAGTAAATACACATACAGAAAATCAATTCAAACAAGTCGAGTCACTTAAAGCATCGTCGTTTAAAATAACTTGATAGATTATGGGTAACTTGTAGAACCTTTAGACTACGTTTATAGAAAATCCACGAACTGAGAATCACTGAAAACACCATTGAAAAGAATATCAAAGCCACAAAAAACTTACTGGTACTTGATAAGAAACGTTTGAATTTTAACCACCTCTTACCACTATGAAAAAGGAATATAAAATTTTCATATTAAAGATTTTGTGAAAGCTACAGAATTAAAATTTATTATAATATCCTTCACAGTCAAGATGAATGGACAAAATTTATTTCGTCCTCTGTAGTCATCTTGGTTTAGCTCAAGAATAACCACGAGGCTTCGGGTGTCCTGACTCAACAACAATGAAAATCAACTGAACGTTGAATGGACGAACCTTTGGAGGGATCCCAGATCAACGACCCACACCTCTCTAACAATCGACGACTATGATCCTCTCCAGGACTTCGGGCTTTAGGAGTTCCAAGGGGTTAACACACACAAATCTTCGGATCGTCGAACTCTGAAGTGGTGAGGAGTTATGATCAGCAGTCCATGTGTCCTATGAAATGGATGACCTAGATCTGCTCCAGGCTTCAGGCCTTCAAGGGATTATGTGATACAACACTCCAAAATATCTGAATGCTATATTAGCAAAGGACTAGATCTACTATCCAGGTGTCCTTCTCAACTAACAGTCGAGATCTACTCCGGCCTTCAGGAGTTATCGACTCAAAGCTATGGCCATGATCCACTCTGAGCTTCAGATCTTCGGGAAATTTGCACACTCCTCCAACTATGCCTCATTTTTCCCAGATAGTTGGACTTCGACCTCGCCTGATCTGTGGACACGTGTTCTCTCCTTTCAACGGTACAGATTGACTTTGGATCCTAGGACTTTGAGAAACTTGTCTCCTTCACAACACACAACCAAAAATTTTTGAATACGTGAAGTCCAAAGGACTTCAAGGGTTATCACCCACGCTACTTTCCCAAATCTGACGACTAAGAAAGATCTGACTCCTCCTCCAGTGGATCTCGTCCACTCAACCTTGAAAATAAAATGGTTCTTCCTTCAAAGGATTTTGTTTGCTATCCCTCCTAATATTTATCACTCGAAGTGATTCAGACCTTCGGCACACACCTTGCGCTTCACTAAAAATTGAAACTTGAAAATTTTTAGAAAATCCTCCCGCGCACTCCTTGCGCTCATCCTCCTTAGAACTTTTTCAACACTTGACTAAGTGTCGGCCCTGTGCATGCCTTTCATGGGTCTCCTTAAGCTTCTATACTCCACTGAGTATGTGTGCACTCACTCTACACAATTCATGTTATCTCTCCTGAGCTACTGAGTCTGAAAATGACTCTGCCTTCGCACTCCTTCCATGGCACTGTGCACTCCTTGCACCAGGGTTTTCATAAGAGAAATAATTGAAACTTATAGAACATCACAGGTTCTTTTATTCAATCACAAAATACACATACAGGCATATAAAACACAGGAATAAAATAACACAACATTATCCAATTAATTCATAGATATGCAAACTCAGAGTTTGGAAGCAATCCTCTTATATTATATTCCTTCAACAAATCATTTACAAAGTTATCAACAACACTCTCTTCAGCAGCTCTCAGCAAAATAGAAAATAAACTTCAGCAACAATTTTAATAAAATCCAACAACCTCCTTTGGGCATAGATTGCATACATTTATACATGGAGGGGCTTCTCGATCCTTCCTTCCAACTACTCTAGTGTTTTCACATCATAATCAAAACATTCTACCACTAAGGCTTATTACAATAAATGGATAAGTACAACCCAAATATGAGTCGATGCTCAATATATGTACAATCCTATAGCTAATTAAAGTGATTACAATCTCCTACAATCTCACACAATGGCTCAAACCTCAAAACATTAAAGGTCCTTTAATTACAATACTTTTCAAAACCATGAATTACGCGCTCTCCTTGGGATCCAACATAGTTTGAATGGATGCATTGGATCTGAGTTGTCCTCCACTTGGCCTCATTGAATGTTGATGATGATGCTCCTGCATCACCCTGACAGGGGGTAACAACATTAGTGATTGACAGTCAGGATTCCAGTTTTGAAGTCCTATCAGTTGAGCACCAATAACCAAGCGTGATTGGTTTGTTTTTTTCCTTAAACCACAACTTAGTAGAAGACTTACAACTTCTGCTAGACAACGGTTTGTGGTTTTACTTAAACCCCCACTTGGTAGAAGACTTTCAACTTCTTCTACATCATAGTTTATGGTCATCTTTAAACGAACATCGAGAGCACTTCCAATTAGAAGAAGACATCAGCTGATAAATTCTAGCTAACTTAGGAAATGTTCTAGGAACCATTGAGCCTAGAGCAGGGTTCCAAATTGTGTGGTCATCCTTAAACCACTAGATTGGTTTGTGGTGTCCTTAAACAACCACCTCCATTTAGTATAAGAGATCAACTTATGCTATCCATTCGGTTTGTGATCATTCCAAAACCACCAGATTCAAAGAGCACATTCAACCATCAACAACTGCACACTTCAAGATTTCAGCTACCCACTTTCAGATATCAGCTCACCTTGGACTCACATATACCCCTCTCATATTAAGGAGAGAATGTTGGAAACCTAATCCATGAAAATAAGAAATATGAAATCATTAAAGTCCAAGAAGCCCTTGGAAGACTAAACAAATTATAATAATCATGTATATATAAGTATATCATATTCATCAATAAATGCACTTCACCCTTTATCTTATGTGGTGTTCCAATGATTTATAATTAAAAAATTTACACATTTCAAATTTCGTAATATAAATTAATTTAAAATTAAATAAAATTATATATTAAATTTAAATTATAACTTATTAGCTTATGACCCTTTATCTTTTATGGTGTTCCAATAATTTATAATTAAAAAATTTACACATTTCAAATTTCATAATATAAATTAATTTAAAATTAAATAAAATTATATATTAGATTTAAATTATAACTTATTAGCTTATGAGTATATACATATAAAAAAATCAATTCAAACAAATCGAGACACTTAAAGCATCCTCTAAATTAACTTCATAGCTCATGGATAATTCGTATAACATTTAAACTACGACTATAGAAAATCCATGAAAAAATCTGAGTCATTGAAAACACCATTAAAAAAAAAATCAAAGCCACTAAAAACTTCCACTTATCAACATTTGAAAGTTTAACCACCTCTTACCACTGTGCAGAAGGAATATAAAATTTTCATATTAATGATTTTGTGAAAGGTACATAATTAAAATGAGAGAGACAGGGCAAAATTATAGACTTAGGTAGAAAACACAAACCAATAGGACTCTGACAAGTTCATGTGATAACATTTGGCTCCATAAGGGATAGCATGCTCCCTGCGAGCTGCTAAGAACAAGTAGTTCCAATGCCCTAGTTGTTGGGTTATGGAGTCGAGCTCAAAACATTTTGCCAAAGGCTGACATGTACACTATTCTACTTAAAAAAAGGAAAACAAACACACATGCTCCAGAAAGAGCTTATTTATGTATAGTCCTAGGCTAATTGATTTTTACAAAGCATTAGGTGAAAGCAAAATTTCACCATAACCACCCAGACTGTTCGATAATATAATTCTTCTCTTTACTACAAATAATCCATAAAAGTTAAGGGAAGTATGACAACATAAAGAAAACATGTATTAGAACACTGGAAATACCTCTGAATGATGATAATATGAAAAATTTGCGAGCTCCAATGATTTTGGAAAACATAGTTCCATATATAACCCCACAAGGTCACAAAATTTATAATCAGGAAAGCTTGACTAGTAAGAAATTACCTCATGCTCTTCATGGTTACTCACCCGTCGTTCGATGTTCTCAGAGTGTACAGGTGGGTAGAGGACTCATGCGGGTCGATTGATCCCAGGTGATACTTTCTCATCTACAGGTTCAAGACAGGAGATAAACTACACCTTTAGCTCCTCCATTTCTTTTTTGTCTGCTCTGATAACATCTGTTGGCTGAGAGAAAGAAGTCTCTTCATGTATATCCATGGATGGCTCTTTCTCTCTATCATGCCACTCAGTGTCTTTTACGAGACCAAGATGGTTGATTTCCACACAATGCTCTTCCTTAATGTATAAAGGAAAATGCTCTATAGTATGGTCTTGGAAATCCTTCATATCCACATCAGAATCAGATTCATAGCTGTCATACTCAGGCTGGTTTCTCCCCAAGTCAGCAAAATGTGGTGTGAAGATCTGTTTCTCTTCATCTGAACACTCATTAAAGAGGGGTGAGCGCAAAACGCCTCCATCTTGCAAAAAAGGAGTGATCTCTTGATTCTTCTCTTCGATCCTAGGTAGAAATACATTGTGGAAAACCTCCTAAAGGAAAAGAGAAGAATCCTCGTCCACCACTATCTCTTCCTCCAAATCTGAGACAACATGTGTATCAGGGGCAGAAAATAATACATCCATGTCTATGTAATCATCAACACTGCCAACAATCATATTTGGGAGCATGGAAAAGCTCTGCTCTTCATCGTTTTCGCTGGGATATCCATCAAAAGTTGTTTTCTCTTGGTCAGTATCCGACATCACTTCTTTGTCATAAGAAGGGCTACCCAGAACATTTGTTTCAGGGACCAGAATATCCTCTACGTTTTCTTCATAAGATCGGAAAGAAAAATTTTCCTTTACTTCTTCTATTTTTGCAGAAAGTGATCTTACCAGTCCCACCAACTCACCCAAAGCATCTTCTTTATCCTCACAATATGCATCATAATCTGCTATATTCTGAACACAGTCGTTATATTCCTTACAACAGTTATGAGAAATAAACTCAGAGGAATAAAACTTTTGACAATGCCTATTGAAAGCCACATGAAATTGCTCTAGGGAGGAGATGTTAGCAAGGGGTAAGGAGTGGTACCACTAGCAAGCATCTCCTGCTAATGAGATCATGAACATCTTCAATAATACATCCTCATGATGTATTTTCCACTGATGCATGAGTTCATGAAACTCACAGAGATGCTTCATAGGGTTGCCATATTTACGCTCTCTAAATACGGGCATAAAATCACTGCATTCATCCATAGAAGGAACAACAATAGGAAAACCAGGAACATAGGAGAAATTAAAAGGAGCAAACCTCCGAGCCAAGATTCTTTCCATTTCAAAACAGTGGAGTCACCACTGGATCCTGTTATCACACGGTTTGTAGGAAGGGTTTAGGTAGCTTGAGTCAAGGCTTAAAACCGACGTAACAGGAGCTTCCCCACCCACTCTCACCTCGATGGGGGGCTCTTTCTATTTAGGATGGCTAGTCCAAGGGAGACGTCCCTAGGTAATCTGGGTTTTAGAAGGGCTAAAGGGGTAATGGACCAAGTCAAAGAAGTTCCCTTTCACAAATTACTGCCAAGATGAGATAGTCAAAAGAATCTTCCACTGGATGGCACCTGTTTGCGAGACAAGACAAATAAACTAGAATATGTGTTGCAGTGGTTAGTTCTTCAAAGCATATAGTGACTATCTTCTAATGTGCATATGAGCAAATGATTAGATGTAATTATTGACGAAGTCAATGATTACCAAACAAAGGCAAATAGCTTATGACACTTCTTCAATAAATACAAAGATATAATGGCATTCAATGTGTAAGATCAAAACCTTGTATTATACCATAATTGAATTTGTATCATAAATCTGCTCACAATAAATATATTTGTTGCGTCACTATTGCAGAAAGAGGGTGACGTCAGCCCTATTAATAGGTTGATTTTGAAGGCAAAGAGAGGAAC
>ML792201.1:252492-273411 GCA_009831015.1 Picea engelmannii
CAAGATCCTCTTGGATTCAAATTTCAAGAAAAATGAAAGAAATCATAACAACATTATAATCAAATATTCATCATAATACAGTTACAACAATCCATGTGAATCAGTCATTCATGAACTCTCTCAATATCAGAGGCAAATAATATGGAGTAAGAAAGATGACTTAGATTAATCAAGAAATCTCAAATCAAGTACATAACCAGAGAACCAATTTTCTTCATCAAAATATTACAATAGCAGGGAGCCTAGTTCAACTATTCGACCTTAACAAAATACTAAAACTGCCTATATATATTCAGAAATGCTGCAATCACCAGGAGTGTGATCAGACCATTGCATTAATGTTTTCAGACGGTGCCTACTTTGTCAGATTGTGTAGGCCTCCTCCTGTTAGATGCAAGCCAGGCGCAGTTATGTGCTTTACAGGAAAATATGTCCATAAGGAAGCTTTGGATTGACAGTTTGCCTTCACGACCGCTTTCTGCATGTTTTCCATTTATGGGATGAGACGAGGTCTCAACTGTCGCCCCCATCTTCAATAACTACCTTCATCGGGATCAGGATGAGGCCTGACACTCATGAATGCTCAGAGGGTTCCCACGACTTCTCAGAGTCAATCTTGACATCTCAAGGCCATGCTGATCTTTTTCTATGACCAATATGGGCTCTTTCGGCCTTTGGCACAACTCATTTTCATTGCTCCATCCTGCATGCGACCTCGGGTCATAACTTGGCGCTTATATCCAAAGGCGCTTCGGGATTTTGTCTTTCGGGAGTCTTCACTCCACTTGATTTTAAATATTTTGATGCCCGAACTTGCGAAATAGCCTTATTCAGATCAATGATCGGACTTGCTTTGAATTTGATGGCCATGATTGCTTCCTCAAAAACCCCAATCGCTAGCCGCTCAATGCTAAAACCTTCAATTCAAAAAATCGAGAATCCTTGGATTTGGTGCCATGCGTCTCTCTGAATCGAACGACTCCTGCTGATTTCAGGTTTCGGGAGTTTAGACCTTTGACGAACAACTTTAACAACATTTCGAACTCCCGATTCCCGTGATAATCTTCCACCGTTGATCTCTCCCAATAAGATCCACGACCTAGATTCAATCTTTGCCCGACCTTTGATCTTTGAGCTTTTGTTCTGGCGCTATACTTCGTGCAATTTTGACCTTCAGAAAGAATGCACACCGTCGATCGATTCGCCTGATGGATCTCCGCCACTGAAAATTTAAAACTGCCTTCCGCTTGTGCTTCAAGCTTGAAATGGATTGTTAGGAAAGCTGCGCTTTGTGTTCATGGTTGTGGCCTTCATGATCGAGGATTCAAACGATTAGTTGAGAGCTGGGAAAACAGGGAGACCGGGGCACTTTAAACACAGAGAGGAGCAAATGAAAATGATTTTATAAGCTGAAGGGGGGGAATTTAAGACTTAGTTTGCGAAAAAGAGAGAGACAAAGCAAAATTACAGACTTAGGTAGAAACCACAAACCCACATGACTCTAACAAGTTCATATAATAACACACTTCACCCTTTATTTCTCTAGTTTTCCAATAGTTTATAATTAAAAAATTTACACATTTCAAATTTCATAATATATATTAATTTCAAATTAAACAAAATTATATATTAAATTTAAATTATAACTTATTAGCTTATGAGTATATACATATACAGAAAATCCATGGAAAATTTATGTGAATCTGAAAACATCATTTGAAATAATTTGACAGCTGATGAGTAAATACATATATAGAAAATCAATTCAAACAAATCGAGTCACTTAAAGCATCCTCTAAAATAACTTGATAGCTCATGGATAATTCGCATAACATTTAAACTACGACTATACAAAAATCCACGAAAAAATCCGAGTCACTGAACACCATTTATAAAAGTTATCAGAGCCACTAAAAACTTCCACTTCTCAACGTTTGAAAGTTTAACAACCTCTTACCACTGTGCAGAAGGAATGTAAACTTTTCATATCAAAGATTTTGTGAAAGCTACAGAATTAAAATTTATTAGAATATCCTTCACAGTCAAGATGAATAGACGAAACGTATTTCGTCCTCTGTAGTCATCTTGGTTTAGCTCAAGAATAACCAAGGGTTAGCTGAAGATCAAGATCCTCAGGTTGCAGACTCTGTATTTTTTCGTTTACGCTTGATATTATCGCTTGCTCTGACTCTACGCCTTCCAAAAACTCAGTTGCATCGTCCCCCGCGCTAAAGTATGGGATCCCAACAGGCTTCCAAGCCGTTGTCGATGTAAGCCCTTCATTGATTGGAATCAATGGATCGAAGGAGAAAGTCGCCCCGTTTTCACTGCCTTGTATGCCAGTAGGAGAAATCGAGACAATCTCTGAAACCATTAAGTCATTAGCATATTCGGCCACATTTTCAGCATTCGAACATGCAACAGCAACTTCAACCGAAACTCCTGATTCACAGTTAGAATAGCCCATAGCCGACGTAGCCTGAAACGAGGAAGAACCCAGTAAGTTCCCGTGTGGAGGAGTAACCGTTGGAAAAGTCAATGGAGGAGTCATGACTAGCGTACTGCGATTACCTCCTCTAATAATTTGCAGAGGCGGCAATGCCCTTTTTGTGCCCCGTCTGTTAATTCTGCCAAGGCCTTCTAGCCATGGAATCAGAGAACTGTTTTCAGATGTTTTGGCCGACGCAACCGCAATTGGAGAGAAAGAAATCCCACAATCCGCCAGCTCCGGTATCCTTGTATCCTGCGAAGAAAGAACAGCATCAGAAAAATAAAGAGGGTAAACTATACGAAATCCAACCGCCATTAGATTGGCGATGAACTTACCGGTCTGTAGGTGGTTCCGTCTGGATTGACAATCCAGCCAGCCTCCGAACAAAGAGCCTTAAGAACTTCGTTGTTATCGCAGTGTTTGGGAAGCTTGTAATTTCCGTAGAGTCTAAGACCTGCAAAGATTTTGGCTGCTTTCGCTCTTCGCCGCCTCTCTCGTTTTTTGTTGTTTTCACGCTCCTTTGAAGTTGGCAGGCGAACTCCCCCAGTCATGTCGAGAACAGCGCACAACTCAACTCGCATGGAGATGGATGGCTCGAGCAATTCAACAATTTATGGCAGAGATCGCTCCACCAGACGTGCCATCGTTTTAGATAGTTGAAATTAGGGCAGGCAGATATGCCAGAGCGCTTGCAGCGGGAAAGAGGAGACAGTCACTCGTGTGAAGTTAAAAGGTTGTATCCGTATCAATTGTGGAAGACAGGCAAATCTGGTGGGCATGGAGTCTGTGATTTTTTCGACCGGTCCGTCTGTTGCACGAGTCTCCATGATAGTTGACCTGTTTCTAGAACCCTATCATCTTCTAAGTCGCAGTAGGACCACATCGAAAGCCGGTGGCCCTCGTGAGCATTCGCCTAAAGAGCTCTCAGTCGGTTGATGCGACCGCCAATTGAAAAAACCCGAGATTAAAGGAATGGTTTCTACAACTAGCACAGCCGCTAACTCGCGGCTGGTGAACATTGAAAGAGTTATGGCCGATAAAAAAAATTATAGCTTTAAAAAAAACATTCAGTTAGATACTCTAACTGAGTCAGATAATGAAACTCTGAAGAATTTCAAAAGTTAATCATTTACACGTGGCAATCATATGATGTTACAGTAATTTCTTAATATGATTAGGTAAATGTTAAAAAGTAAAAGAAGTTATCAACAATAAATCTGATTCATTGATTTTGGAGGATGACTAAGAATATGCCAGCATCTTCAATACATAGCCATCAGATTAGAATTTAAGATTAAAAGATCATTAATTGTGCCCATCTCCAATAAGTATAAGCCTTTCGACATAAATATGTGAGAGTTTGGGATTGTTTTATTTTATTTTAATAATTATGTTATTTGTATTTAAAAAATTTCTGAAAATAATTATGTGTGACGAGACATTCTATTTTACTTTAAGAGTTTTTTTTTTTATTCTTGATGATGGGTGGAGTGTTCATTAAAAACTCTGATTTTTAAAAACTTAACATGTGTGTTTTCCAAATGAAAACTTACATTCCAAGATATGATGTTTGTGTTATAAGATATTTACTAAGATTTATATTTATTTTTTTAATTCTTTTATTTTTATTATTATACACGTTTTTAATATAATATAATTAATTTTAATTTATAATAATATAATAATGAATTAATTACACAAAATTTCCAATTTTATATTTACTTTTATTTTTAAAATACCACATATTTACTCAAAATGGAAATGGAAAATGATTGTGAAACTAATCTCCATAATAAGAGGCCCGAATTTACAACTGGCGTGTCGCTCTCTTCAAGTATACCCTCGTGTTCACAACTGCATCTCCCCATATATTAAATTGAATCCAATCCTACACCGCATTCATTGACTCAACAAGTTTATGGTTAGCAAACACATCTTTGACCAGTTGACGTTGCCCTATCTCGTACTGCCAAAGTGCGTGGTCCCAACAGCAGGAACTCATGGATGTTGATAACCATGGTCTTTCAAGGATCTTAGTTTCATCTAACAGTTTTCACGCCATTCATTGTCTCGCCGGTAATCTCTTTTCTGGGTTAATTCTTATGGGTTATCCATTGGTGTTAGTGGCTTTGGGGCTAATTATGGTTTATAGGTTAGTACTTTGTGGGTTAAGGGTTAGAAATTTGTTGTGTCATGCACTGACAACTTTCATTTTCCTTGTGTTTTATGCTTGAAAAGTCCTTTTAAGAAAATGGAGTCCTTTTTGCTATTTTCTATAAAAATAAAAATAAATGGTTTGAATTTTTCTTTAATGACAATATCTCATTACTCCATTCCTAAAAAAAAATCATTTTAAATTTGCTTGGTTTAATTGGAATTCCATTTTTTAGTCTTGGTACTCGGGAAAATTTTGAAGATAAGTTTTGGTCATCGGATGAGTTAGTATAAACTCTTTTGGTGTACACTAGAGGAGTTCCTCTCAAACGCTCTAGTTCTCATCGGAGCACTTCCCTTAATCTCCTTCGAAAATGCTTACTCGACCACTACGCAACTCTACATAAGCTCCTTCGGTTTGACCGGAGGATTTCATGTTGGGAATGTGTGGCCTACACAAATGATAATAAACAAAGAAAAAACAAGATACGACAATATCTCATACAACACAATGGAGACACACAAGAATGGGGGAAATGATATATCTTTATTTCTCTGTGGAGAAATGGTCTACAAGTCTCAAGTAGCTCCTCACGGGATTCTACATTTAATGAGGAGAGATCTCAAGCATTTCCAGGCATCTGGAAAACAAAAAACTTGAGAACCTCCAAATGAATGTAACGACAAAGGGTATGTGTTGTCACAACCCAACAATCTCCACCTTGACAACAATTTCCTGATACCTTTCCCAATAAACATCACCTTCCTCTCACCTCAAACTTGATTTCAATGGAGTACCCAATACATGGACTCAGAAAACACGAGCTACCAAAACACATGTGCTCGAAACCACAACTCTTGACCTAACTTCCCCCCATGACCAAAACCGGCCAACCTTACCTCAAAGATAGGGTATCCGAGAATACCACATGCTCTCTGCAACTTCTGTCAACAAGTGCCCACCACGCCGAGCATCACTGTCATTCATAGTGTCCTTGATCGATGCACCTCCTTGTGCCACAGGTTTTTCATCCTGCTCGCTACAAGATCAGTGAACCCAAATGGTCACAAAGCGCCTCTACTAGCGCTGCAACGACCACTGTATGATATCCCCGTCAGTTTTATGCTTGGTCTCTCTCTCCCAAGTGCACAAACCCTATCGTCAATCTTTCAACATGCCTTGACTTCATC
Source organism: Picea engelmannii (assembly GCA_009831015.1). NCBI lineage: Eukaryota > Viridiplantae > Streptophyta > Pinopsida > Pinales > Pinaceae > Picea > Picea engelmannii. Next base: position 258,329 of record ML792201.1, read on the forward strand.
ACTGGAATTATCAACGTCGTGGCTCAGCCAATTGAAATCTGTTATTCGGTGCTTGTCAACACCAGCCTTTACTAGCTCTTCGAGACCAGGGATTTCCTTTACACGGGGCTCTACTCACCCAAGAACCAACCACCAACTCTATCTTCCTTCTCCTTGGTTCCCAACCACCTCATGCCCTCTCAAACCTTCTTTGTTACCACTTGTTGGGATCGGACGACCTGCACGAATGTTAATAACCAGAGAAAAAACAAGATAAAACAATCTCTCATACATCACAATAGAGACACACAAGAATGGGGGGAATGCTATATCTTTATTGCTATGTGGAGAAATGGTCTACAAGTCTCAAGAAGAGCCTCACAGGATTCTACATTTAATGAAGAGAGATCTCAAGCGTTTCCAGGCATCCAAAAAACCAAAAGCTTGAGAACCTTCAAATGAATGTAGCAACAAAAGGTACGTGTTGTCACAACCCAATAGTTCGCACTAACTTCTTTGATCAAACTGGAAGAGTTCATTTCTTCTCTTTCGACGCACAACGCACGTCTACTGGGGCATTTCCTTCGAACTATTCTAGGACAAAAAACTTCACTAGCAAACTTTGTATCAACCCCTCTTGTAGGCATCAGAGGATTTTTCACGAACTCTTCCAGTGATCCAGATTTATGAGCGGGATGAAATGAATAAAAAAATGAATACAATAACACAGAGATACGGAGAACAGCAACAGATATCCAGTGAACAATAACTTCTATTGAATAAATAAAATAGGTTGAAACTGTAAAACTGCAGAATTGAAAACAACTTGCTCGAATGGTGGTAGCTATATCTGAGAAGATATGTGGCTGCTACGCACATCCGTTTGAGCAGAATCATTACAATAAGGCTCTAGAGGAATTTCTAACATTACTCATGAATGAAAAAGCCCTAGACATCCAAAAACCTAACCCTAGGAGATGAAACGTCAAAAGTTATGTGGGCCCCGATGGGTAAGTTGGTACCTCAACTTCTCGGGGTCGTAACTTTTCCATACGACCTCCGTTTTAGGCACGTGATAGCCCGTTGGAAATGTCTTTTCGATAACTACACATTATGCTACCAAAATTTGAACCCATCTATAATTTGACTGTGGCAAGCCAAAAAAAACACTATTTAGGGCCCCAAAACGACCCTGAAAGTACAAAAAGATGTACTGACATGAAAACTTCCAAAATAATCCAGCTGGATTAGGTGAGCAGCCACAAATCTCCACCTGACAACTATGTAGGGCTTCAGTCAACCCCATAAGTGTATGATCCAGATGGATATTGGTGGCCACCCACCTTTTCCAACTGGCTCAAAACAGTTTTCTGACAATTTTGACAATTTACTATTTTTAGCAGTTTTAACTTCCGGGGCCATTTTGAGGGCCTAAATGAAGGTTTTTCGAGATAGAGCTCCTCAATGATAGTCGAAAGCATGAATGATCCCCCAAAATGAATATACTTGACGATACCTTTCCAACGGGCTATCACACACCTAAAACGGAGATCATATGCAAAAGTTATGACCCTGGGAAGTTGATGTACAAACTTACCCAAACGGGGCCCACATGACTTTTGGCGCTTCATCTCCTAGGGTTAGGTTTTTGGATGTCTAGGGTTTTGGGCATTCTTTCTTACTCTAAAAAGGCCTTCAGAGCCTCATTGTAACTTTCTTCTTGCGAATGCGCACTGTCGTCACATCTCTTCTCAGAGATAAGCCGCCACCATTCCAGCAAGCTTGTTTCCACTGCATTTTACAGTTTAAGCTTATTTCGTTATTGAATAGAAAACTAGTTTTACTGTATCTCTGTTATTTTGTGTTAAGCACCTGTTAATAATCTGTATTCATTTCATTATGCTCATAAAATCTGGATCAGTGGTATCAGAATGGTCTGCTCCTTGTCGTCATAATGCATGTCCCCAACGAGGTCGGAGTACAAAGTGTTGGGTCTCGAGCTTGTTTCTCTTGAGGACAGAAGCTCTCGCATGCCCAAGCGACCTCCCATGGTAGGAGAAAAGAAATATGATGGGAAAGGATATCTTTTCAAACTGTTGATTGAGGAAGCCCTCACGCAACAGAGGAATGAGATGATGGATAGTTTCGCACAAATCCTTCGGCGGTTACCAACAGGCGACACATTGTCTTTGAACGGAGGCGTCGCCCCCTTCAAGGTACAAATAAACTTCGATATTCCTATATTTGAAGGTCAGATAGACACAGATGTTGTAGACAAGTGGTTGAATCTACTGGAAGGGTATTTTACTGTCCATAACTTTTCGAATAGAGAAAATATTACTTTTGTGCTCCTCAAAGCCATTCCCCATGTCAAAGATTTGTGGGAAACGTTTTGTGAGCAAACAGAAACAGAGGAAACTTCATTATTTTCAGCCACGACCACCTGGGAATCCTTCAGGGATGCTATTAAGGAAAAATACTACCCTGTCGGAAGTTATGACGACCTGTATACCAAATGGACCACACTGCGGCAAGAAAGAGACCAAGTAGTGCCAGATTTCACAAATATCTTCCATACCTTGCACACCAAGTTGGGTATCAAAGATTCAGAGAAACATCTATTTCTCAAGTATCACGGTGCTCTGCATATATACATCCAGACCGAAATGGAATTTCTGGACATCTCATCTTTGGGCGCGGCCTACCGATATGCCGTCAAAATCGAGCAGAAGCTCAAACAAAAGATGCGACAATTTGGGCCTGGGAACCCCTCACAACAAAAGCCAAGAAAGGGCAGCCCCAACCCACCGAAAAAAGGATAGAGTAAATATGGACAGTATCAGGACAACCAGTCCAAGCCGCAAGCAAAGAAGGACACTGGAAAGACAAAGAAAGATATCGGGAAGTGGTGCGACTTCCATAAGATCCCTTGGCATAACATTATTGACTGCTGCTCAAAGCAGTCGCTGGTGGCCGAAGTGAAAGCCTCTGAAACAGATGTGGATTCTGACTCTGAGAAAGAACCAAAAATGGGAAGACGAATCATTGACGCGAAACCCAGTGCCACTGTTGCTACCACCAAGCTCCAGCCTAGTGAACCAGACGAGCCAGAAGAAGGAGAGTGCCTCTTCCATTCACAGATGTGGGTAAAAGGCACCCTGCTGCACTTCATCGTTGATAGCAGGAGCCAGAAGAACCTCATCTCAGCAGAGGTCGTTAAGAAGCTAGCCCTACGCTGCACCCACAACCCTACACCATTGGATGGCTCCGCCAAGGAAGCGATCTCTGCATCAGCCAACAGTGTCGACTGTCGTATTACATCAAGCCCTTCAAAGACGCGGTATTGTGTGATTTTGCTCCTCTAGAAGTTTGTGATGTTCTTTTGGGCCAACCTTATTTATGGAAGTGTCATGCTGTATATGAGTCTAGGCCTCGTAGTGTTATTATTACCTTGAACAGGAAATTGTACAGGATACCCGAGGCAGTCCCACCTAGTGTTATTTCCTTGATCTCTGCTAAGCAATTGTTCCGGATTATTTTCGGCACGAAATGAGATCGGAGATATAATAAATAAATGCACAGAGATATCGCAGATATTCAGTAATATAACATAAATGTATCAGATATGCAACCATAAACACAGATATATAGTAATACATGATTTCTATTAATGAAAGCAATATACAGAGACTGTAAAAATACAGAGTGAAAGACTCGCTAGAATGGTGGCATCTTATCTCTGAGAAGAGATGTGATGGCTACTTGCATTCACAAGAAGATGATTACAATGAGGCTCTGAAGGCCTTTTAACATAAGAAGGAATGCCAAAAACCCTAGACATCCAAAAACCTAGCCCTAGGAGATGAAGCGCCAAAAGTCATGTGGGCCCCATTTGGGTAAGTGAGTACATCTTTTTTCGGGGTCATAACTTTTGCATACAATTTTTGTTTTAGGTGTGTGATATCTCGTTGGAAAGGTATCATCAAGGAGATTCATTTTGGGGGCTCAATCATGCCTTTGGCTATAATTGAAAACCTATATCTCGAAAAACCTTCATTTAGGCCCCTCAAAATGGCCCCAGAAGTTAAAACCTGCTAAAAATAGTAAATTGCCAAAATTGCCAGAAAACTATTTTGAGCCAGTCGAAAAAGGTGGGTGGCCACCGATATCCACCTAGATCAATCCTCCCTCCTTAGGAAGCAATGGTCTCCATTGCGTTGAGTTCTCGGGGGAGAGGGAAAAGCATTTGTTGGATCTGCATCTTGGTGAGCTGCTTGTATTGCTGGAGACGTCGCGCTACTTAGTTTGTGGAAGTCTGTCATGAACTTGTTGAAGCTGAGGCTATTCAACAAGTTGAGCTACATGAGAGGAAGGTGTGTAGAAGTAATATTTGTGCTTTGCTGCAACCTTATCAACCTACTTCTGTTGGATAGAAGGTGCAGGGGGCGAGGCTATAGTGGTTGCAGTGTCCTTCTGTTCCCCTTTTGAACAGATTGTGAAGAAGCTGAGTTTTGCAGTATGAGATACTACCTTGCGGAACTTTTTAGGTGGAACAGTAGTCGGAAATACCTATGGTATTCTGTAGAGATGACCCCCCAAAGTAACAATGACACTACGAGGTCGAGACTCATAAAAAACATGGCGTATCCACATATATGGTTGGCCCAAGAGAACATCACAGACATCCAGTGGGGAAACATCACATAATACCTCATCCTTGAAGGGTTGGATGCTGTATGACAATCGAAACTGTTGGTTGACACGAAGATCTTGTCCTTGCGGAAGCCACTCGATGTTGTATGGTTGCAGGTGTGGTGTTGTCAACAATCCCAACTGTTTGATGAGCTCTGATGAGATGAGGTTTTTATGGCTTCCACTATAAACAATAAAATGCAGCGGGGTCCCCTTCACCCACATCTGTGAATGAAAAAGGTGCTCCCCCTCTTCAGGATCTGTTGGTTCTTCTAGTTTAATTGTTGCGATCGCGACAATAGAAGTGGGGTATGTGTCAATGATCTACCCTTTACCAGTATTTTCAAAATCAGATTCTGAATCAGGGTTTAGCTCCTTGTCTTTGATCTTAGCTACCAATGACTATTTTGAGCGACATTCATCAGTGTTGTGCCAGGGCTTTTGTGGAAATCACACCATTTTCCGGTGTCCTTCTTTGTCTTCCCGTGACCCTTCTTTTCCTGTGTCCTGGATTGGTTTTCGGGAGACTTTTTGTTAGGGTCGTCTTTGTCATACTTTGGTTGTTGCGGATTTGCAGACCCGAATTCCCGTTTGTTCTGGTGCTTAAATTTATGCTCAATTTTAACAACATATCGATAAGAAGCACCGAGTGATGAGATGTCTAGAAAATTCATTTCAGTCTGGATGTATCTGTGTAGAGCCCCATGGTATTTCAGAGCCAAATGTCACTTAGAGTCTTTGATACCCAACTTCGTGCACAAGGTATGGAAGGTATTGGTGAACTCCAAAACTGCTTGGCCCCTCTCTTGTCGTAGCATGGTCCATCTCATGTACTGGTCCTCATAGTTTCCAATAGGGTAATACTGTTCTTTTACCGCATCCACAAAAAAATCCCAAGTGGGATCGGCCCCATATATTCCAGACTCCTCCGTGGAACTTTTCTTCCAATAAGTTTCCCACCAATGTTTGACATGAGGGAGAGCTTTAAAGAGTGTGAAGGTGATATTTTCTTTGTCAGAAAAATTGTGAACAGAGAAATAACCTTCTAGCAGAGTTAACCATTTTTCTAGGGCTTTTGCATCTATCTGTCCTTCAAATATAGGAATATCAAAATTAACTTGTACCTTGAAAGGCGAGGTGCCTCCAAATTGGCCACTTGATGAAGATGTGCCTGATGCTATCGGCAGGCATTGAAGGATGTGAGCAAAATTTTCCATCATTTCGTCCCTCTGTTGCGTGAGAGCGTGCTCAAGTAACAAATTGATAGGATCGTCTGCTCCATCGTTTTTATTTTCTTCCGCCATTGAGGGTTTCTTGGGTGTGCGAGAGCAATTGTCTTCAAGAGAGACAAGCTTGATACCCAACTTGCTATAATCGGACCTCGTCAGGGACATGCACTGAAAAAAAATGATCAAGAACAACCTGCTCTAATACCACCGATCCGGATTATTTTCGGCACGAAATGAGATCGGAGATATAATAAGGAAATGCACAGAGATATCACAGATATTCAATAATATAACATAAATGTATCAGAGATGAAACCATAAACACAGATATTTAGTAATACACAATTTCTATTAATGAAAGAAATGTACAGAGACTGTAAAAATACAGAGTGAAAGACTCGCTAGAATGGTGGCAATTTATCTCTGAGAAGAGATGTGACAACTACTCGCACTCACAAGAAGATGATTACAATGAGGCTCTGAAGTCCTTTTAACAATAAGCAGGAATGCCAAAAACCATAGACATCCAAAAACCTATTCCTAGGAGATGAAGCGCCAAAAGTCATGTGGGCCCCACTTGGGTAAGTGAGTACATGAACTTCCTGGGGTTGTAACTTTTGCATACGATCTCCGTTTTAGACATGTGATAGCTCATTGGAAAGGTATCATCACGGAGATTCATTTTGGGGCCTCAATCATTCCTTTGTCTATCATTGAGAACCTCGATATCGAAAAACCTTCATTTAGGCCCTCAAAATGGCCCCGAAAGTTAAAACCAGCTAAAAATAATAAATTGCCAAAATTGCCAGAAAATTGTTTTGAGCCAGTCGGAAAAGGTGGGTGGCCACCGATATCCACCTGGATAAGAAATGCAGGAAGGTCATCTCTGAGACAAGGAAGTTTTTCTTCTTCTTGATTCGCTCTTAGAATAAGTGAAAGATCGCAGCCACATCCAGGGTCTCTACGGTCGACCTCTCCACACAGTAGAAGCAAGTAGATAAGGTCATGGAAGAATACTCGGATATATTCTCCTCACCTACAGGGGTACCTCTACACTACCATGTCAAGTACCCCATCGATCTGACCCCCGACGCACCGCTACCCAATGGGCCAGTCTATCGTCACTCTTTGTTAGAGAATGAGGATATCAAGTGATAGATCCAAGAACTCCTCCACAAGGGGCACATCTGACCCATATCATCACCTTGTGGGAGACCAATCATGCTGGTACAAAAGAAAGATGGAACCTGGAAACTCTGTATTGATTACCTGCATCTGAATAAAATCACAGTTAGAAACCGATACCCGATTCCCTGAATCGATTACCTCCTTGATTAACTCATGGAGGCCAAATACTTTAGTAAGATTGATCTGAACTCTGACTACCACCAGGTCCCGATAGAACATACAGATGTATGGAAGACTTCCTTCAATTCAAAGGAAGGCCTTTTTGAATGGTTGTTCATGCCCTCTGGTTTGACAAATGCTCCAGCCACTTTCATGAGGATGATGGACGATATCCTGTGACCATTCACCAATACTTTTGTAGTGGTGTATCTGGATGACATTCTAATTTACAGCAAGGCTTGGGACGAACACTTGTAGCATATTCAACAAGTTCTACACAACCTTCCGCAGCACAAGCTATACGCCAACTTGGAAAAATTCTCCTTCGGCATGGTCAGGTTCCATTACCTAGGCTACATCATTGATCAGCATGGCATACATGTGGATCCATCCAAGATCCAAGTCATCCGTGACTGGCTAGCCCCAACAACACTCACTGAGCTTCAGAGCTTCTTAGGCCTTGCCAATTTCTACCATAGGTTCATGTTGGGATTCTCCCATATTGCATGGGCCCTCAGCAAATAAACAGGGGTGGTGGTAAGGAGAAATTTCCATGGGGCCGGTCCTAACAACAAGCGTTCGATGATTTGAGGCAACGCTTGTGCTCAACCCCAGTACTTTCACTACCAGACCTGCAACATCCCTTTGAGATCGAGACAGATTCTTTAGACTATGCTGTGAGCGTCGTTCTCACTCAGCACGGCCACCCCGTGGCCTATCATAGTGAGACACTATCATATATTTTCCGTAAGTACCCTACTTATGACAAAGAAATGTACTCGATTGCGCAAGCATGCCGCTAGTGGAGACATTACATTCTTAGGAAGGAGACAATCATCCACACTGATCATAATCCATTGCAGTTCATGCAGACACAGGGAAAATTGCAGAATGACCGCCATCAAAGGTGGTCCACATACTTGTAGCAATTCCACCTCAACATCAAGTATAAAATAGGAAGAAACAATCGCGTCGTTGATTGCCTCAGCAGACCACCAGTCGCGACACTCACCATGGTGCTATACTCTTGCGGCCATGAGACATATGGATGGCCCCAACTCTATGAGACAGAACATGACTTCGCCACCACCTACCAAATGTTGGGTGCAAACCCAGTTGTCGATAATTTCCATCTTCAGGATGGGTTGTTGTGTCATCTGGGCCATATCTGTGTTCCATCAAGTGAGCGACAGAAGATGATCTGGGAAGCCCACTACAGTCAGGTGGCAGGACACTTCGCCGTCGAAAATAAAGTGACGATGCTACAAAATCATTTCTACTGGCCGAAACTTCGAAAGGAGGTCAGCAAGTATATCAGGTCCTACACTACCTGCGCTATTACCAAACCGACCACTAAGAAACAGGGCATGTACACCCTTCTTCCTACTCCTAACACGCCATGGGAATCCATATCAATGGACTACATGTCGGGCCTCCCATCCACCAAGCGAGGAAATGATTGTGTTTTTGTGGTTGTTGATCGCTTTTCTAAGATGACGATTTTGGTTGCCTGCAAGAAGAGCATCACAACAGAGGCCACTCCCAAGCTCTTCTTTGAACGAATCTGGGTATATTTTGGAATCCCACAAACCATTGTCTCAAATCGGGACAGTCGATTTCTCAGCACATTCTGGTTGAGCCTCTAGTCACTGCTGGACACCAAGCTCACCAAATCCACAGCCTTCCACCCCCAGATAGATGGAAAAACCGAGGTTGTAAATAAAATGATTGTGCATATCCTTCGGATGTATAATTCAAATCACCCTCGCACATGGGATGAGAGCCTTCCCTATGTCTGGCATAGCTACAACCGAGCCTTGCATAGCTCAACCAGCCACAACCCCTTTCAAGTGGGTTTGGGATTCCAACCATTGGGTCCCATAGATGTTGCACTTCCCCTTGCGGTCACCTCGACCGACTCATCTCCTACTCCAACTGAAGCTGACAAAGCCACCTGGTTCATTGAGCGGATCCAACACATCCTCTAACAGGTTCAGGATATCCTACAAAAGTCCAATGATAAGTACAAATAACGCCATGATCAACATCGGGTGCCACATAAGTTTCAAGTGGGCGACAAAGTTTGGTTGCACTTGCAGAAAGAACACCTTACAGGACCCCATCGGAAGCTTCAACCACTCCGTTATGGGTCGTACACTATCACCAAGGCCATGGGGATAATTCTTTTGAGCTCAACATTCCTCCTTTCCTTGGTCTGCACCTAGTGTTCAACGTGGATCTCCTAAACCCTTATTTCCCACCATTATTGGACACCTCAGAAGTAGCAGAAAAGATGACACCAACAGAGCTCAACCCCGACTTCATACAATAGGAATCCAATGATCATATTGTGGACACACATATCAAGGTCACTTGACAACAAAGGATCCATCTTTATCGAGTCGTCAAAGCAAGGCATCTCTTGCACCAAGGCAAGTGGCTCACTCGGGGCCAAATTCAGCAGAAGTTTGCTCATCTGATGGGGGACCTCAACTCAATGGAGAACATTACTTCCTAAGGAGGGAGGATTGATCCATATGGATATCGGTGGCCACCCACCTTTTCCAATTGGCTCAAAACAGTTTTCTGACAATTTTGGCAATTTACTATTTTTAGCAGTTTTAACTTCCGGGGCCATTTTGAGGGCCGGAATGAAGGTTTTTCGATATATAAATCCTCAATGATATTCAAAGGCATAATTGATCCCCCAAAATGAATATCCTCTATTATACCTTTCCAACGGGCTATCACACGCCTAAAACGGATATCGTATGCAAAAGTTACAACCCCGGGAAGTTGACGTACTAACTTACCCAAATGGGGCCAACATGACTTTTGGCACTTCATCTCCTAGGGTTAGGTTTTTGGATGTCTAGGGTTTTTGGAATTTTTTCTTACTGTAAAAAGGCCTTCACAGCCTCATTTTATCTTTCTTCTTGCGAATGCGTGCTGCCGTCACATCTCTTCTCAGAGATAAGCCACCACAATTCCAACAAGCTTGTTTCCGCTGCATTTTACAGTTTCAGCTTATTTCATTATTGAATAGAAAACTAGTTTTACTGTATCTCTGTTATTTTGTGTTAAGAACCTATTAATAATTTGTATTCATTTCATTCTGCTCATAAAATCCAGATCAGTGGTATCAGAGCGGTCTGCTCCTTGTCATCTTAATCCATGTCCCCAACGAGGTCGGAGTACAAAGACTTGGGTCTTGTTCTTGTTTCTCTTAAGGACAGAAGCTCTCGCATGACCAACCGACCTCCCATGGAAGGAGAAAATAAATATGATGGGAAAGGATATCCTTTCAAACTGTTGATTAAGGAAGCCCTCACGCAAGAGAGGAACGCGATGATCAATAGTTTCGTGAAAATCCTTCGGCAGCTACCATCAGGTGACGCATCTTCTTCGAACGGAGGTGCCGCCCACTTCAAGGTACAAATAAATTTCGATATTCCTATATTTGAAGTTCAGATAGACGCAGATGCTGTAGAAAAGTGGTAGAATCTACTAGAAGGGTATTTTACTGTCCATAACTTTTCGAATAGAGAAAATATTACTTTTGTGCTTCTCAAAGTTGTTCTCCATGTCTAAGATTGGTGGGAAATGTTCTGTGAGCAAAATGAAACAGAGGAAACCTCATTATTTTCAGCCATGGCCAAAGGGGAATCCTTCAAGGATTCTATTAAGGAACAATACTACCCTGTTGGAGGTTATGACGAACTGTATACCAAATGGACCACACTGCAGCAAGAAAGAGACCAAGTAGTGCCAGATTTCACAAATATCTTCCATACCTTGCACACCAAGTTGGGTATCAAATATTCAGAGCGACATCTAGTGCTCAAGTATCGGGGTGCTCTGCATAGATACATCCAGACTGAAATGGAATTTTTGGACATCTCATCTTTGGGTGCGGCCTACCAATATGTCGTCAAAATCAAGCAGAAGCTCAAACAAAAGATGCGGCAATTTGGGCCTGGGAAGGCCTCACAAAAAAAGCCAAGAAAGGGTGGCCCCAACCCACCAAACAAAGGATAGAGAAAATATGGACAGTATCAGGACAACCAATCCAAGCTGCAAGCAAATAAGGACACCAGAAAGACAAAGAAAGATACCAGGAAGTGGTGCGACTTCCATAAGAGCCCTTGGCATAACGCTGCTGACTACCGCTCAAAGCAGTCACTGGTGGCCGAAGTGAAAGCCTCTGAATCAGTTGTGGATTCTGACTACAAGCCAGAACCAGAAAGGGGAAGACGGATCATTGACGTGGAACCCAGTGCCACCGTTGCTACCACCAAGCTACAGCTTGGTGAACTAGATGAGCCAGAAGAAGGAGAGTGCCTCTTCCACTCACAGATGTGGGTAAAAGGCACCCCACTGCACTTCATCGTTGATAGTGGGAGCTAGAAGAACCTCATCTCAACAGAGGTAGTCAAGCAATTGGCCCTACCAACAAAGTCGCACCCACAACCCTACACTATTTGATGGCTCCACCAAGGAAGCAATCTCTGCGTTAGCCAATAGTGTCGACTGTCATACGACATCAAGCCCTTCAAAGACGAGGTATTGTGTGATGTTTCTCCTCTAGAATTTTGTGATGTTCTTTTGGGCCAACCTTATTTATGGAAGTGTTATGTTGTATATGAGTCTAGGCCTCGTAGTGTTATTATTACTTTGATCAAGAAATTGTACAGGATACCCGAGGCAGTTCCACCTAGTACTATTTCCTTGATCTTTTCTAAGCAATGCAGGAAGGTCATATCTCAGACGGGGAAGTTTGTCTTCTTCCTGATTCTCTGTCAGAATAAGAGAAAGATCGCACCCATATCCATGGTCTCTACAGATGACCTTTCCACACAGCAGAAGCAAGTAGATAAGGCCGTGGAAGAATAATCGGATATCTTCTCCTCACCTACAGAGGTACCTCTGCATTGTTAGGTAAAGCATCCCATCGATCTGACCCCCGACGCACCGCTGCCCAATGGGCCAGTCTATCATCGCTCTTTGTTAGAGAATGAGGATATCAAGTGACAAATCCAAGAACTACTCCACAAGGGGAACGTCCCCCCCCTCTCATCACCTTGCGGGAGCCCAATCGTACTAGTACAAAAGAAGGATGGAACCTGGTGACTCTATATTGATTACCGGGCTCTTAATAAAATCATAGTCAGAAACCGGTACCCGATTCCCCGAATCGATGACCTCCTTGATCAACTCACGGGGGTCAAATACTTCAGTAAGATTGATCTGAAGTCTGGCTACCACCAGGTCCTGATAGAATAGACAAATGTATGGAAGGCTGCCTTCAAGTCAAAGGAAGGCCTTTTTGAATGGTTGTTCATGCCCTTTGGTTTGACAAATGCTCCAGCCACTTTCATGAGGATGATGGACGATATCCTGCGACCATTCACCAATACTTTTGTAATGGTGTATCTGGATGACATTCTAATTTACAGCAAGACTTGGGTCGAACACTTGCAGCATATTCAACAGGTTCTACACACCCTGCGGCAACACAAGCTATATGCTAACTTGGAAAAATGCTCCTTCGGCATAGACATGGTCCATTACCTGGGCTACATCATTGATTGGCATGGAATACATGTGGATCCAACCAAGATCCAAGTCATCCATGACTAGAAATCCCCAACAACACTCACTAAGATTTGGAGCTTCTTGCGCCTTGCCAATTTCTACCACAGGTTCGTGTTGGGATTCTCCCATATTGCATGGTCCCTCAGCCAAATAAACAACAGTCGTGGTAAGCCGAAATTTGCGTGGGGCCGATCCCAACAATAAGCGTTCGATTATTTGAAGCAACGCTTGTGCTCAACCCTAGTACTTTCACTACCAGACCTGCAACATCCCTTTGAGATCGAGATAGATGCTTCAGACTATGCTGTGGGCGTCGTTCTCACTCAGCATGGCCACCTCGTGGCCTATCATAGTGAGACACTATCAAATATTGTCAGTAAGTACCCTACTTATGACAAAGAAATGTACTCCATTGTGCAAGCATTTCTCCAGTGGAGACATTACATTCTTGGGAAGGAGACAGTCATCCACACTGATCATAAGCCACTGCAGTTCATGCAGACACAGAAAAAATTGCGCAATGACCGCCATCAAAAGTGGTCCACTTACTTCCAGCAATTCCACCTCAACATCAAGTATAAAACAGGAATAACCAATTGCATTTTTTATTGCCTCAACAGACCGCAACCATGAGACATCTGGATTGCCCCAACTCTATGAGACAGACCCTGACTTCGCCACCACCTACCAAAGGTTTTGTGCAAACACAGTTGTTGATAATTTCCATATTCAGGATGGGTTGTTGTGTTGTTTGGGCCATATATCTGTTCCATCAAGTGAGCGAGCGAAGATGATCTGGGAAGCCCACTATAGTCGGGTGGCAGGACACTTCGGCGTCGAAAAGATAGTGGCGATGCTATAAAAACATTTCTACTGGCCAAAACTTCGACAGGAGGTTAGCAAGTATATCAGGTCTTGCACTGCCTGTGTTATTTCCAAACCGACCACTAAGAAACAAGGCTTGTACACCCCTCTTCCTACTCCTGAAAGTCCATGGGAATCCATCTCAATGGACTACATGTCGGGCCTCCCATCCGCCAAGCGGGGAAATGACTGTGTTTTTGTGGTTGTTGATCGCTTTTCCAAGATGGCGATTCTGGTTGCCTAGAAGAAGAGCATCAAAACATAGGCTACTTCCAAGCTCTTCTTTGAATGAGTCTGGGTACATTTTGGAATCCCAAAAACCATTGTCTCAGATCGTGATAGTCTATTTCTCAACACATTCTAGTCGAGCCTCTGGTCACTGTTGGACACCAAGCTCACCAATTCCATGACCTTCCACCTCCAGATAGATGGACAAACCGAGGTTGCAAATCAAATGATTGTGCATATCCTTCACATGTATAATTCAAAGCACCCTTGCACATGGGATGACAACCTTCCCTATGTCCAACATAGATACAACCGAGCCCTGCATAGCTCAACTGACCACATCCTCTTTCAAGTGGGGTTGGGATTCCAACCATTGGGTCCCATAGATGTTGCACTTCCCCTTGCGGTCAACTCGACCAACTCATATCCTACTCCAACTGAAGCTAACAAAGCCACCCAGTTCATTGAGCAGATCCAGCACATCCACCAACAGGTTCAAGATATCCTACAGAAGTCCAATGACAAGTACAAACAATGCCATGATCAACATAGGGTACCACATAAGTTTAAGGTGGGCGACAAAGTTTGGTTGCACTTGCAGAAAGAACGCCTTACAGGACCCCATCGAAAGATTCACCCACTCTGTTATGGGTCGTACACTATCACCAAGGTTGTGGGGGATAATTATTTTGAGCTCAACATTGCTCCTTTCCTTGGCCTGCACCCAGTGTTCAACGTGGATCTCCTTCACTCTTGTTTCCCACCATAATTGGACACCTCAGAAGTAGAAGAACAACTGACACCAACAAAGCTCAACCCCAACTGCATACAACATGAATCCAATGATCATATTGTGGACAGACAGATAAAGGTCACTCAACAACAAAGGATCCAGCTTTATTGAGTCGTCAAAGCAGGGCAGCTCCTGCACCAAGGCAAGTGGCTCACCCAGGGCCAAATTCAGCAGAAATTTGTTCATATGATGGGGGACCTCAATGCAATGGAGACCATTGTTTTTTAAGGAGGGTGTTAAGAACCAAACATCAATATAGTATAGAAAAACCTCAGGAAAAGTACTCAACGCCTTGAAAAAGAGATAATTTCAGATAATAAGCCTCTTTGAGGGGGCAACCTCCTTTTACCCCACTT
>ML792201.1:278739-322528 GCA_009831015.1 Picea engelmannii
ACTTAAATGTTCAAGTACAAGATAATTCAAAATGAAAATGTCTCCTTGGTATATATAGGAGACTAGGAGGTATAATTACAACTAATGGCCTAAAGCCGACATAAATAAAATAACATTACTAATATAATATGCCCCAATTAAGGTGTAATGAACCAATATTAGGGATTAATAGAGGGAGGATTGATCCATTTGGATATCAGGGGCCACCCACCTTTTCCAACTGGCTCAAAATAGTTTTCTGACAATTTTGGCAATTTACTATTTTTAGCAGTTTTAACTTCCGTGGCCATTTTGAGGGCCTAAATGAAGGTTTTTCGATATATATATCCTCAATGATAGCCAAAGGCATGATTGATCCCCCAAAATGAATCTCCTCGACGATACCTTTCCAACGGGCTATCACACGCCTAAAACAGAGATCGTATGCAAATGTTACGACCCCAGGAAGTTGATGTACTAACTTACCCAAACAGGGCACACATGACTTTCGACACTTCATCTCCTAGGGTTAGGTTTTTGGATGTCTATGGTTTTTTGAATTCTTGATTACTGTAAAAGGGCCTTCAGAGCCTCATTGTAAACGTCTTCCTGTGAATGCGCACTTCCGTGACATCTCTTCTCAGAGATAAGCCGCCACCATTCCAACAAGCTTGTTTCCCACTGCACTTCATCGTTGATAGCGGGAGCCAGAAGAACCTCATCTCAGCAGAGGTCATCAAGCGGCTGGACCTGCCAAAAATGCCACACCCACAACCCTACACCATTGGATGGCTCTGCCAAGGAATTGATCTCCACGTCAGCCAACAGTGTCGACTATCGTACAACATCAAGCCCTTCAAAGACGAGGTATTGTGTGATGTTTCTCCTATAGAAGTTTGTGATTTTCTTTTGGGCCAACCTTATTTATGGAAGCATCGTGCTATATATGAGTCTAGGCCTCGTAGTGTTATTATTACTTTGAACAGGAAATTGTACAGGATACCCGAGGCAGTCCCGCCTAGTGCTATTTACTTGATCTCTGCTAAGCAATGCAGGAAGGTCATCTCTCAGGCGGGAAAGTTTGTCTTCTTCATGATTCTCTCTCAGAATAAGAGAAAGATCACAGCCACATCCAGGGTCTCTACAACCGACCTCTCAACACAACAGAAACAAGTAGAGAAGTTCGTGGAAGAATAATCAGATATCTTCTCTTCACCTATAGGGGTACCTCTGCACTGCTAGGTCAAGCACCCCATAGATCTGACCACCAGCGCACCATTGCCCAATGGGCCAATCTATCATCACTCTTTGTTACAGAATGAGGAGATCAAGTGACAGATCCAAGAATTTATCCACAAGGGGCACATCCACCCCATCTCATCACCTTTCGGGAGCCCAATCATGATGGTACAAGAGAAAGATGGAACCTGGCGACTCTGTATTGATTACCGAGCTCTGAATAAAATCACAGTTGGAAACTAGTACCTGATTCCCCGAATCGATGACCTCCTTGATCAAATCACGGGGACCAAATACTTTAGTAAGATTGATCTGAAGTCTGGCTACCACCAGGTCCCGATAGAACAGACAAATGTATGGAAGGCTGCCTTCAAGTCAAAGGAAGGCCTTTTTGAATGGTTGGTCATGCCCTTTGGTTTGACAAATGCTCCAGCCACTTTCATGAGGATGATGGACGATATCCTTCAACCATTCACCAATAATTTTGTAGTGGTGTATCTGTATTAAATTCTAATTTACAGCAAGACTTGGGCCGAACACTTGCAGCATATTCAACAGGTTCTACACACCCTGCGGCAGCACAAGCTATACAAAAACTTGGAAAAATGCTCCTTCAGCATGGACAGGGTCCATTACCTGGGATACATCATTGATCAACATGGTGTACATGTGGATCCAGCCAAGATCCAAGTCATCTGTGACTGGCCAACCCCAACAACACTCACTGAGCTTTGGAGCTTATTTGGCCTTGCCAATTTCTACCACAGGTTTGTGTTGGGATTCTCCCATATTGCATGGGCCCTCAACCAAATAAACAAGGGTGGTGGTAAGGTGAAATTTGTGTGGGGCAGGTCCCAACAACAAGCATTCAATGATTTGAAGAGGTCAATGGTTGGCATTCTTGATTACTGTAAAAAGGTCTTCAGAGCCTCATTGTAAACTTCTTCTTGCGAATGCGCGTTGCCATCACATCTCTTCTCAGAGATAAGCTACCACCATTCCAGCAAGCTTGTTTCCGCTTCATTTTACAGTTTCAACTTATTTCATTATTGAATAGAAAACTAGTTTTATTGTATCTATGTTATTTTTTGTTAAGAACCTGTTAAAAATATGTATTCATTTCGTTCTTCTCATAAAATATGGATCAGTGGTATCAGAGTGGTCTTCTCCTTGTCGTCTTAATGCATGTCCCCAACGAGGTCGAAGTACAAAGAGTTGGGTCTCAAGCTTGTTTCTCTTGATGATAGAAGCTCTCGCACGCCCAAGCGACCTCCCATGGAAGGAGAAAAGAAAGATGATGGGACAGGAGATCCTTTCAAACTATTGATTAAGGAATCCCTCACGCAACAAAGGAACGAGATGATGGATAGTTTCATGCAAATCCTTTGGAGGCTACCAACAGGCGACGCATCTTCTTCGAACAGAGGTTTCTCCCCCTTCAACGTACAAATAAACTTCGATAGTCCTATATTTGAAGGTCAGATAGACGCAGATACTGTAGACAAGTGGTTGAATCTAATAGAAGGGCATTTTACTGTCCATAACTTTTCGAATAGAAAAAAGATTACTTTTTTGCTCCTCAAAGCCATTCCCCGTGTCAAAGATTGGTGGGAAATGTTCTTTGAGCAAAAGGAAACAAAGGAAACCTCATAATTTTCAGCCACGGCCACTTGGGAATCCTTCAGGGATGCTATTAAGGAACAATACTACCCTGTCGGAAGTTATAATGACCTGTATACCAAATGGAAAAAACTGCAGCAAGAAAGAGACAAAGCAATGCCAAATTTCACAAATATCTTCCATACCTTGCGCACCAAGTTGGGTATCAAAGATTCAGAGTGACATATGGTGCTCAAGTATCACGGTGCTCTTCATAGATACATCTAGACTGAAATGGAATTTCTGGACACCTCATCTTTGGGTGTGACCTACCGATATGCCGTCAAAATTGAGCAGAAGCTCAAACAAAAGACGCGACAATTTGGGCCTGGGAACCCCTCACAACAAAAGCCAGGAAAGGTCAACCCCAACCCACCGAACAAAGGACAGAGAAAATATGGACAGTATCAGGATAACCAGTCGAAGCCGCAAGCAAAGAAGGACACCGAAAAGACAAAGAAAGATACCAGGAAGTGGTGTGACTTCCATAAGAGCCCTTGGCATAACACTACTGACTGCCGCTCAAAGCAGTCGCTAGTGGCCGAAGTGAAAGCCTCTGAATCAGTTGTGGATTTTGACTCTGAGCCAGAACCAGAAAGGGGAAGACGAATCATTGATGCGGAACCCAGTGCCACCATAGCTACCACCAAGCTCCAGCCTGGTGAACCAGACAAGCCAGAAGAAGGAGAGCACCTCTTCCATTCACAGATGTGGGTAAAAGGCACCCCGTTGCACTTCATCGTTGATAGCGGGAGCCAGAAGAACCTCATCTCAGCAGAGGTCGTCAAGCGGCTAGCCCTGCCAACAACGCTGCACCCACAACTCTACACCATTGGATGGCTCTGCCAAGGAAGCGATCTCCGCGTCAGCCAACAATGCTAACTATCGTATGGCATCAAGCCCTTCAAAGACGAGGTATTGTGTGATTTTTCTCCTCTAGAAGTTTGTGATGTTATTTTGGGCCAACCTTATTTATGGAAGTGACATGTTGTATATGAGTCTAGGCCTCGTAGTGTTATTATTACTTTGAAAAAGAAATTATACAGGATACCTGAGGCAGTCCCACCTAGTGCTATTTCCTTGATCTCTGCTAAGCAATGCAGGAAGGTCATCTCTCAGATGGTTAAGTTTGTCTTCTTCGTGATTCGCTCTCAGAATAAGCGAAAGATCGCAGCCACATCTAGGGTCTCTGCGGTTGTCTTCTCCACACAGTAGAAGAAAGTATATAAGGTCGTGGAGGAATACTCAGATATATTCTCCTCACCTACAGGGGTACCTCTGCACTGCTAGGTCAAGAACCCCATCGATCTGACCCTTGACACACCGCTACCCAATGGACCAGTCTATCGTCGCTCTTTGTTAGAGAATGAGGAGATCAAGCAACAAATCCAAGAGCTGCTCCACAAGGGTCACATCCACCCCATCTCATCAACTTGTGGGAGCCCAATCGTGCAGGTACAAAAGAAAGATGGAACCTGGTGACTCTGTATTGATTATCGGGCTCTAAATAAAATCACAGTAAAAAACCGGTACCTGATTCCCTGAATCGATGACCTCCTTGATCATCTCAAGGGGGCCAAATACTTCAGTAAGATTGATCTGAAGTTTGGCTACCACCATGTCTCTATATAACAAACAAATGTATGGAAGACTGCCTTCAAGTCAAAGGAAGGCCTTTTTGAATGGTTGGTCATGCCCTTTGGTTTGACAAATGCTCCAGCCACTTTCATGACGATGATGGACAATATCCTTCAACCATTCACCAATATTTTTGTAGTGGTGTATCTGTATGACATTGTAATTTACAGCAAGACTTGGGCCAAACACTTGCAGCATATTCAATAGGTTCTACACACCCTGCAGCAGCACAAGCTATACGACAACTTGGAAAAATGCTCCTTCGGCATGGACAAGGTCCATTACCTGGGCTACATCATTGATCAACATGGTGTACATGTGGATCCAGCAAAGATCCAAATCATCTGTGACTGGCCAACCCCAACAACACTCACTGAGCTTTGGAGCTTCTTTGGCCTTGCTAATTTCTACCAGAGGTTCATGTTGGGATTCTCCCATATTGCATGGGCCCTCCGCCAAATAAACAGGGGTGGTGGTAAGGTGAAATTTGCGTGGGGCCGGTCCCAAAAACAAGCGTTCAATGATTTGAATCAGTGCTTATGCTCAGCCCCAGTACTTTCACTACCAGACCTACATCATCCCTTTGAGATCGAGACAGATGCTTCAGACTATGCCGTGGGCGCCGTTCTCACTCAGCAAGTCCACCCCGTGGCCTATCATAGTGAGACACTATCAGATATTGTTCGTAAGTACCCTACTTATGACAAAGAAATGTACTCCATTATGCAAGCATGACGCCAGTGGAGACATTACATTCTTGGGAAGGAGACAGTCATCCACATTGATCATAAGCCACTACAGTTCATGCAGACACGGGGAAAATTACAGAATGACCACCATCAAAAGTGGTCCACATACTTGCAGCAATTCCACCTCAACATCAAGTATAAAATAGGAAGAACCAATCGCATCATTGATTTCCTCAGTAGACCACCAGTCACGACAATCACCACGGTGATAGAATCTTGTGTCCATGAGACATCTAGATGGCCCCAACTCTATAAGATAGACCCTGACTTCATTACCACCTACCAAATTTTGGGTGCAAACACAGTTGTCGATAATTTCCATCTTCAGGAAGGGTTGTTGTGTTGTCTAGGCCATATCTATGTTCCATCAAGTGAGCGAGCGAAGATTATCTAGGAATCCCACTACAGTCAGGTGGAAAGACACTTCGACATCGAAAAGATAGTGGTGATACTACAAAAACATCTCTACTGGGTGAAACTTCGACAGGAAGTCAACAAGTATATCAGGTCCTGCACTGCCTGCATTATTTCCAAACCCACCACTAAGAAATAGGGCCTATACACCCCTCTTCCTAATCTTGATAGGCCATGGGAATCCATCTCAATGGACCACATCTCGGGCCTCCCATCCACCAAGCAGGGAAATGACTATGTTTTTGTGGTTGTTGATTGCTTTTCTAAGATGGCGATTCTGGTTGGTAAGAAGAGCATCACAACAGAGGCCACTACCAATATCTTCTTTGACCGAGTCTGGGTACATTTTGGAATCCAAAAAACCATTGTCTCAGATCGGGATAGTTGATTTTTCAACACGTTCTGGTCGAGCCTCTGGTCACTGTTGGACACCAAGCTCACCAAATCTAGGTCCTTCCACCCCCAGACAGATGGCCAAACCGAGGATGTAAATCAAATGATTGTGCATATCCTTTGCATGTATAATTCAAAGAACCCTCGCACATGGGATGAGAGCCTTACCTATGTCCAACATAGCTATAACTGAGCCCTGCATAGCTCAACCGGCCACAACCCCTTTCAAGTGGGGTTGGGATTCCAACCATTGGGTCCCATAGATGTTGCACTTCCCCTTGCGGTCACCTCGACTGAATCGTCTCCTGCTCCAACTGAAGCTGACAAATTCACCCAGTTCATTGAGCAGATAGAGCACATACACCAATAGGTTCAGGATATCCTACAGAAGTCTAATGACAAGTACAAACAACGCCATGTTCAACATCGGGTGCCACATAAGTTTTAGGTGGGCAACAAAGTTTGGTTTCACTTGCAGAAAGAACGCCTTACCGGACCCCATCGAAAGCTTCGCCCACTCTGTTATGGGTCATACACTATCACCAAGGTCGTGGGGGATAATGATTTTGAACTCAACATTCCTCCTTTCCTTGGCCTGCACCCAATGTTCAACGTGGATCTCCTTTGCCCTTATTTTCCACCATTATTGGACACCTCAGAAGTAGTAGAACAACTGACACCAAAAGAGCTCAACCCCGAATGCATACAACAGGTATCCAATGATCATATTGTGGACAGAGAGATCAAGGTCACTCGACAACAAAGGATCCATCTTTATCGAGTCATCAAAGCAAGGCAGCTCCTGCACCAAGACAAGTGGCTCACCCAAGGCCAAATTCAACAAAATTTTTCTCATCTGATTGGGGACCTCAATGAAATGGAGACAATTTCTTCCTAAGGAGGGAGGATTGATCCATATGGATATCGGTGGCCACCCACCTTTTCCAACTAGCTCAAAACAATTTTCTGACAATTTTGGCAATTTACTATTTTTAGCAGTTTTAACTTCTAGGGCCAGTTTGAGAGCCTAAATGAAGGTTTTTCGAGATAGATATCCTTAATGATAGTTGGAGGCATGATTGAGCCCCCAAAATTAATCTCCTCAATGATACCTTTCCAACAGGCCATTACTCATCTAAAACGAAGATCGTATGCAAAAGTTATGACCCTGGGAAGTTGATGTGGTAACTTATCCAAACGGGGCCCAGATGACTTTTGGCGCTTCATCTCCTAGGGTTAGGTTTTTGGATGTCTAGGTTTTTTGGCATTCTTTCTTACTGTAAAAAGGCCTTCAGAGCCTCATTGTAACTTTATTCTTGCGAATGCGCGCTGCCGTCACATCTCTTCTTAGAGATAAGCTGCCACCATTCCAACAAGCTTGTTTCCGCTGCATTTTACAGTTTCAACTTATTTCGTTATTGAATAGAAAACCAATTTTACTGTATCTTTGTTATTTTGTTTTAAGTACCAGTTAATAATCTATATTCATTTCATTTTGCTCATAAATCCGTATCAGTGTAGAACCCACAATTACAAAGAATTACAGGAGAACGTGTTGAACTAAAAATTGTCAAGAGGAACCAGTAGGAATAGGTGGGTGGCCACCAATATCCACCTGTATCAGTACTCCCCCCTTAGGAATAAATGGTCTCCATTGCGTTGACTACCCCCATCAGGTGAGGAAATTTCTGTTGAATTTGGCTCTAAGTGGGTACATGATATTCTTTTGTGCCTTGAGAACTCGATAAAGTTGGATCCTCTGTTGGCGAGTGCCCTTGACTTGTGTGTCCACTATCTGATCAGTGGATGCCTGCTCCATGCAGTCAGCGTTGAGCTCTATTGGTGTCAATTGTTCTTTGATCTATGAGGTGTCCAATAATGGTGGAAAATATGGTCGGAGGAGGTCCACATTGAACATTGGGTGCTAGCCAAGGAAGGGGGAAGTGTTGAACTCAAAAGAATTGTCACCCATAGCCTTGGTGATAGTGTAAGGCCCATAGAGAAGTGGACATAGCTTCTGATGGGGCCATGTAAGGAGTTCTTTCTACAAATGTAACCAGACATTCTCTCCCACCTGAAACTTGTGCAGTACCTGGTGTTGATCATGGCGTTGCTTGTACTTAGCATTGGCTTTCTACAAAATCTCATGGACCTGTTGGTGGATGTGTTGAATCTGCTCAATGAATCTGGTGGATTTTTCAACCTCAAACTGACCATGGGAAGAATTTGTCTGTGTAGTTGCAAGAGGTAGTGCAACATCAATGGTACCCAAAGGTTGGAATTCCAGCCCCACCTGAAAGGGGATATGGTCGGTGGAGCTATGGAGAGCCTTGTTGTAGCTGTGTTGAACATAGGGAAGACTCTCATCCCATGTATGTAGATTCTTAGAGTTATACATGCTCAGGATGTGCATAATCATCCAATTGACGACCTTTATTTGGCTATCAGTTTAAGGTTGGAAAGAAATCGATTTAGTGAGCTCGGTGTCCAACAGTGACTAGAGACTCGACCAAAATGTGCTGAGAAACCTGGTGTCTCGATCGCAGATAATGATATATGGTATCCCAAAATGGACCCACACTCGTTCGAATAAGATATTGGTAGTGTATGTCATTGTGATGCTCTTCTTGCAAGCTGTGAGAATGGCCATCTTCGAAAACTGATCAACCACCACAAATACGCAATCATTTCCTTGCTTGGTGGAAGGAAGGCTAGAAATGTAATCCATCAAGATGGATTCTCAAGGCCTCTCGGGTGTAGGAAGAGGGTTATATAAGCCTTTCTTCTTGATGGATGTCTTGGAAATGGCACAAGCAATGTAAGACTTGATATACTTGCTAACATCTTGTCAAAGTTTTCAGCAATAAAAAAATTTATGTAAAAAGGCCACAGTTTTCTCCACACCAAAATGCCATGTCATTCAACTGTAGTGAGCCTCCCAAATAATCTTTCCATGATCGCTTTCAGGAACATAGATATGGACCAAATGGCATAACAGTCCATCCTAAATGTGAAAATCAATGACATTCGCTCCTATACCCAAGAGATGATAAGTGGTGGTGAAGTCAGGATCTCACTAATAAAGTTGGCGCCACTCATATGCCTCATTCCCAAAGGAATGGAGCACTGTGGTGAGTGTAGCCACGGGAAGTCGACTGAGGCAATAAATGACATGATTTGTGCTCCATGTCCTATACTTGATGTTGAGATGGAACTGTTGCAGGTATGTGGACCATTTTTTATGGCAGTCGTTCTGCAACTTCCCTTGTGTATGTATGAACTACAGAGGCTTGTGATCAATGTGGATGATTATCTCCTTTCCAAGAATGTAATGTTTCCATCGACGACAGGCTTGTAAAATGGAATACATTTCCTTGTCATAGGTGGGGTATTTCTGGATGGTATATGAGAATGTTGCACTATGGTATTCTATTTGATGACTGTGCTTAGTGAGAACTGTGCCAACAACATATTCAGATGCATCAATCTCAATATCGAACAGTTTTTGTAGATCAGGTAAGGAGAGTATTGGAGATTATCACAAACGATGCTTCATTTCATCAAATGCTCATTTTTTTTCCTTCCCCCATGTAAAATTTTCCCTGCCACCTCCCTTGGTCACTTGGCTCAAGGCCCATGCAATACAGGAGAATCCCAACACGAACCGTCGGTAGAAGTTGGCAAGTCCCAAGAAGCTTCAAAGATATTAAGGGTTTGCCAGTCACGAATGACCTGGATCTTAGATGGATCCACATGTACCCCATTCTCATCAACAATGTAGCCCAAGTATTGGACTCAGTTCATGCCAAAGGAGCATGTTTCCAAGTTGGCATATAGATTGTGTTGTCGCAGAGTTCTCAACACTTGTTGAATATGTTGCATGTGCTCCTTCCAAGTTCTGTTGAATATGAGGATGTCATCTAGATATACCACCACAAAAGAGTTGGTCAAGGGTCTCAATACATCATCCATCAACCTCATGAAAGTGGTTGGTGAATTTGTTAAGCCAAAGGGCATGACCAGTCATTTGAAGAGACCTTCTTTAGATTTGAAAGTTGTCTACCATACATCAGTCAGTTCGATGGGAACCTGCTGGTAGCCGGAGTTTAGGTCAATCTTGTTGAAGAACTTTTCCCCCTTGAGTTGGCTAAGAAGGTCATCAATTCGGGGAATTGGTTATCAATTCCTAACTGTGATTTTTTTTAATGCTTTGTAATCAATGAAGAGCTGTCAGGTCTCATATTTCTATTGCACCAGTACAATCGGGCTTCCACAAGGGGAGGAGTTGGGTCTGATGTGCCCCTTTTGAAGCAGCTCTTGGATCTAATGCTTGATTTCTTCATTTTCCATCAGCAGACGATGATAGACTGGTCCATTAGTCAGAGGTGAACAAAGGGTAAGATAATTTGGATTCTTTACTTGGAATTGTGTCAGTACCCCTATGGGTGAGGAGAATATGTCTCTATACTCTTCCACGATCCCGTCCAATTGTTTCTGTTGCAAAGAGGGGATCTTTGTAGAGTCCACGGATATGGCGGTGACCTTCTTCTTACTAACAGCATAGATCACAAAGAAGATGAACTTATCGGTCTATGAAATGACCTTACTGCATTTCTTAGAATAGATTAAATAAATAGAAGTAGGTTGCACTACCTCTAGTATCCTGTACAATTGTCTAGCCAAAGTAATAATAACACTGTGGGGTCTCGACTCATACACAACATGTCGCTTCCACAAATATGGTTGTCCTAAAAAAACATCATAAAATTCATGGGGAGCAATATCACACAATACCTCGTCTTTGAAGGGATTGATGTTGTAGGGAATACGACATTGTTGGCTGACGCGGAGATATATTCCTTAGTGAAGCCAACTAATGGTGTAGGGTTGTGGGTGTGGTGTCACCGGAAGGTCCAGGAACTTGATGACCTTTGCTGAGATCAGGTTCTTCTGATTGCTGCTATCGATAATGAAATGAAGCGGAGCCCCCTTTACCCACATCTGTGAGTGAAAGAAGTGTTCCACATCCTTTGGTTCTTCTGGTGATCTAGGTGGATATCGGTGGCCACCCACTGATTCCAACTAGCTCCTCTTGACAATTTTTAGTTTAGCACGTTCTTCTATAATTATTTTTAATTGTGGTTTCTACACTTTTGGGGTTGTCTGAACCCCTACACGGCTTCTAGATGGATATTGGTGGCTTCCCACCTAATCCAACTGGCTTAATTTAGAAGTTTTCATGCCAGTACATCTTTCTGTACTTCTAGGGATGTTTTGGGGCCCTAAACAATGTTTTTTTTTTCTTTCCATGGTCAAACTGTAGATGCAGTCAAAATTTGACGGCATAATGTGTAGTTCTCAAAAATACCTTTCCAACGGGCTATCACATGCCTAAAATAGAGGTCATGTGCGAACATTACGACCCCCAGAAGTTGAGGTACCAACTTACCCATCGGGGCCCACATAAATTTTGGTGTTTCATCTCCTAGGGTTAGGTTTTTGGATGTCTAGGGTTTTGGAATTCATGAGTAATGTTAAAAGGAACTTTGGAGCCTCATTGTAATGATTCTTCTCATACGAATGTGCGTAGCAACCACATCTCTTCTCAAATACAACTACCACCATTCGAGCAATTTGTTTTCAGTTCTGTAGTTTTATAGTTTCAACCTATTTTATTTATTCAATAGAAGTATTGTTCATTGGATATCTATTACTGTTGTTTATATCTTTGTGTTATTGTATTCAGTCTGTTATTCCTTCCGTCCCGCTCATAAATCCAGATCAGTGGTATCATATCAGTTTTCTCTTCATTTATTTTACTTTGTGCATGTCCCCGACAAGATCTGGGTACAAGAAGTTGGGACTCAAACCAATCGTGCCTTTTCAATATCGTCCACACCGAAGCCGATAACGACCCATGGGGGACGAGAAGAAAGATGATGGAGCAGAATATACTTTTAAAATATTTCTCTAGGAGTCTATTGCGCGACAATGGAACGAAATGATGGCCAAACTTGCACAGATCCTTCGGTGGCTTCCCACAAGAGACACATCTTCATCAAGTGGCCATGCAAACCCCTTCAAGGTACAAGAAAATTTTGATATTTAATTATTTGAAGGATTGATAGATGTAGATGTTGTAGATAAATGGATGAATCAACTCGAAGGGTATTTTTCGGTCCACAATTTTTTCGACAGGGAAAATATTACTTTTGCAATCCTTAAGGTCATCCCCCATGTTAGGGACTGGTGGGATACTTATTGTGAGCAAAGGGCCATAGAGAAATCTGCAATATTTGTGGTCGCCCCCACATGGGATTCCTTCAGGGATGCAATTAAAGAACAATACTAACTTGTTCAAAGCTACGTAGACTGGTACACAATATGGACCATGCTGCGTCAGGAAAGGGACCAGATAGTACCAGATTTCACCAATATTTTCCATACCCTACGCACCAAATTGGGTATCAAAGACTCTGAATGACATCTGGTGCTCAAATACCACAACTGTATGCATAGATACATTCAAACAGAAATGGAGTTTCTAGACATCATATCATTAGGTGCAACTTAGAGATATGCTGTCAAGATCGAGCATAAATTTAAGCAAAAGAGGTGAGATTTTGGATCTGCAAACTCCTCACAGCCGAAGCAGGGCAAAGGTAGCCCCAACCCACAAAAAAGGGATAGATAAAATATGGTCTCTCTCAGGACAACCAGTCCAAGCCACAACCCAAGAAGGGTAATGAGAAGTCAAAAGACACGGGAAAATGGTGTGAATACTATAACATCCCTTGGCACAGCACCAAATAATGTCACTCCAAGCAGTCACTGGTGGTCGAGATGAAATATTTCGAGTCAGAGGAAGATTCTGACTCTGAATTAAATCCATAAAGTGGGAAGTGCATCATCGATTCCAAACCCAGTTCCATTGTCTCTACCACCAAATTCCAACCAGGTGAACCAGAAGAACCATAGGAAGGAGAAAGCCTCTTTCACTCACAGATGTGGGTAAAGGGGACTTCGTTGCATTTCATTGTTGATAGCAAAAGTTGAAAGAAACTAATTTCAGCAGAGGTCATCAAGCAGTTGGACCTTCCGATAACACCGCACCTGCATCCCTACACCATCAGCTGGATTCACCAAGGACGAGATATCTGTGTCATCCAACAATGTCGTCTTCCCTACAATGTCAAGTCCTTCAAAGATGAGTTATTATGTGATATTTACCCTCTTGAAGTTTGTGATGTTCTTTTAGGCCAACCATATTTGTGGAAGTGACATGCTATGTATGAGTCTACACCTTGTAGTGTTATTATTACTTTCAGTAGAAAATTGTACAGGATATTAGAGGTAGCGTCGCCTACTGCTATTTCTTTAATCTCTCCTAAGAAATGAAGTAATGTCATTTGACGGACCGGGAAGTTCATCTTCTTTGTGATCTGTGCTCGCAGTAAGTAGAAGGTCGCCGCCACATCCATGAATTCTACACAAAGACTCTTTTTGTAGAAGAAGCAAGTGGACATGATTGTGGAAGAGTACAGAGACATATTCTCCTCACCCATTGGGCAACCGACGCACTTCCAATTCAAGTATCCAATTGATCTAACCCCCATTGCATCACTGCCTAATGGACCAGTCTATCATCGCTCGTTGATGGAAAATGAATAAATCAAGCACCAGTTCCAATATTTGCTTCAAAAGGGGCACATCCGACCCATCTCCTCCCCTTGTGGAAGCTCGATTGTGTTGGTGCAGAAGAGAGACAGGACCTGAAAGCTTTGCAATAATTAAAGAGAATTAAAAAAAATCACATTCAGGAACTGGTACTCAATTCCCCGAATTGATGACCTTCTTGACCAACTCAAGGGGGAAAATTTCTTCAGAAAGATTGACCTAAAGTCTGGCTACCACCAGGTTCCCATCGAACCAACTGATTTATGGAAGTCAACTTTCAAATCTAAATAAGGTATCTTCGAATGGCTGGTCATGCCCTTTTGTTTAACAATTGCACCAACAACTTTCATGATATTGATGAATGATATATTGAGACCCTTCACCAACCATTTTGTGGTGGTATATTTGGTTGACATCCTCATCTTCAGAAGAACATGGGAGGAGCACATGCAGCATATTCAACATGTTTTGGGCACTCTGCGACAGCACAAGCTATATACCAACTTGGAAAAATGCGCTTTTGGCATGAACAGGGTTCAATACTTGGGATACATTGTTGATGAGCATGGGGTACATGTGGATCCAACTAAGATCCAATTCATTCATGACTGGCCAGCCCCAACCACACTAACCAAGCTTCGGAGCTTCTTGGGAATTTATAACTTCTACCGAAGGTTCATGTTGGGATTCTCTCATATTTCATGGGCCCTCATCCAAGTAACCAAGGGTCGTGGAAAGAAAAATTTCTTATGGGAGCATGCAAAAAAAAAGCATTTGATGATTTGAAGCATTGCTTGTTCTCAACTCCAATATCTCCTTACCCGATCCGCAACAACCATTTGAGATTGAGACTGATGCCTCCAACTATGTTGTAGGCATATTTCTCACTCAGCATGGTCATCGAGTAGAATACCACAATGAGACACTCTCATATACTATCCACAAATACCCCACCTATGAAAAATAAATGTATTCCATTGTGCAAGATTATCACCAATGGAAACATTACATTCTGGGAAAGGAGACAATCATCCACATTGATCACAAGCCTTTGTAGTTCATACAAACACAAGGGAAGTTTTAGAATGACCACCATCAAAAGTGGTCTCCATGCCTATAATAGTTCCACCTCAACATCAAGTATAAAATAGGGGGCACAATACATGTCATTGACTGCCTCAGTTGCCTTCCCGTTGCTGCACTCACCACAGTGCTCCATTCCTGTGGGAATGAGGCATTTGAGTGGCCCCAAATTTATCAGCGTGACCCTAAATTCCCCACAACCTATCATCTCTTGGGTACATGAAAAAATGTCACCGACTTTCACATCCAGGATGGACTGTTATGCCATCTGGTCCACTTCTATGTTCCCACAAGCGAGCATGCAAAGGTGATTTGGTAGGCTCATTACATTCGGATGGCAAGAAATATTGGTGTGGAGAAAAATGTGGTCATTCCCAAGCCAACCATCAAGAAGCAAGGATTATACACCCCTCTTCCTACTCCCGAGACACCTTGGAAATCCATCTCGATGGATTACATGTCTGGCCTTCTGTCCACCAAGCACGACAATGATTATGTATTTGTGGTGGTTGATCGGTTTTCAAATATGTCCAAGAGCATCACAGCGACAGATACTGCCAAGATCTTCTTCAAATGGGTGTGGGTCCATTTTGGGATACCACATACCATCACCTCATATCAGGATAGTAGGTTCCTCGACACATTTTGGTCGAGTCTCTGGTAACTGTTGGACACCAATCTCACTAAATCCACTACTTTCCACCACCAACCCAATGGCCAGACAAAGTTCATCAATCGAATGATTTTACACATCCTGCACATGTACAATTCTAAGCATCCATGTACATGAGATGAGAGTCTTCCCTATGTTCAACACAAATACAACAAGGCTCTCCATAGCTCCACTAGCCATAGCCCATTTCAGGTGGGGTTGGGATTCCAACCCTTGGGTCCCATTGATCTTGCACTACCTCTTTAAACCACACAAGATGAATCTTCCCATGTTCATACTGAGGCCGACAAAGCCACCAGATTCATTGAGCAGATTCCTCACATCCACCAATAGGTCCATGAGATTTTGTAGAAACCCAATGCTAAGTACAAGAAACGCCTTGATCAACACTGGGTACCACACCAGTTTTAGGTGGGAGACAAGGTCTAGTTACATTTGTAGAAAGAGTGTCTTCTAGGGCCCCATCGAAAGCTCTTCCCACTTTGCTATGGGCCTTATACTATCACGAAGGTTGTGGGTAGTAATTGTTTTGAGCTCAACATTCCACCCTTCCTTGGCTTGCACCCAATGTTCAATGTAGACCTCCTTTGGCCATATTTTCCACCAATATTGGACACCTCAAAGATCTTAGAACAGTTGAAACCAATAGATTTCAACTCTGACTGCATGGAACAAGCATCCACTGATCAAATAGTGGACACACAGGTCAAGGGCACTCGCCAATAGAGGATCCAACTTTATTGGGTTATCAAGGCAGGGAAACGCCTACACCAAGGCAAGTGGCTCATCCGGGGCCAAATTCAGTAGATGTTTCCTCACCTAATGGGGGCACTCAAATAAATGGATACCACTGCTTCCTAAGGGGGGAGGACTGATCCAGGTGGATATTGGTAGCCACCGACCTATTCCAAATGAATCCTCTTGACAGTTTTTAGTTCAACATGTTCTTCTGTAATTATTTGTAATTATGGGTTCTACACTTCTAGGGTTGTTTGAATCCATAAAAATATTTCAGGTGGATATTGGTGGCCTCCCACCCAATCCAATTGTCTTATTTTGGAATTTTTCATGTCAGTACATCTTTATGTACTTCCAGTGCCGTTTTGGGGCCCTAAACAATGTTTTTCTAGCTTACCACAATCAAACTGTAGATGGATTCATATTTTTATGACATAATGTGTAGTTCTCAAAAATACCTTTCCATCAAGCTATCACACACCTAAAACGGAGGTCGTATGCAAAATTTACGACCCCGAGAAGTTGAGGTACCAACTTACACATTGGGGCCCACATAAATTTTGGTATATCATATCCTAGGGTTAGAGTTTTGGATGTCTAGGGTTTTAGAATTCATGAGTAATGTTAAAAGGGCCTCTAGATCCTCATTGTAATGATTCTTCTTAGACGGATGCACGTAGCAGCCACATCTCTTCTCAGAGATAGCTACCACCATTCGAGCAAGTTGTTTTTAGTTCTGCAGTTTTACAATTTCAACATATTTTATTTATTAAATAGAAGTATTGTTCACTAGATATATGTTGTTTTTGTTCGTATCTCTCTATTATTGTATTTAATCTATTATTCCTTTCGTTTCGCTCATAAATCCAGATCATCTGGTTCGCTTGGATGGAATTTGGTAGTAGCGACAGTGGCACTGGGTTCTGTTAGGACCCTACAAAATAGGGTATCATTTTTCTGAATAATATTTGTCTATTTCAGGCGGATGTATTCGCTCATGACGCATGGTGAAGGCGGAGGAAAACGCCCGACAATGACCAAGCACAAGATGAATGTTTGCGCCCGAACTTCAAAGCGATTTTTGGTGCAATTTTTAGCAAAAGTGTGAAGTGGTTTGAAAGGCAAAAATTTTTACTCTTGGGTTTATTTGTCAAAGTTGGGTTTATCAGCTATTTTTTGGTGAATTTGGCAAAAATTTGGCCCCTTCGGCCTTTGCCTTTATGCAGAGTTTTATAAAGAAATTAACAAAAATTTCACCAAAAAGTTATAATGGCCTAGGGCCAACCACCCGAATACCTAACACCAAGGGTAAGCATGTCATGCACCCAACAGCAAGCGCACAAGCCAATGCCGACACCAAACCCCAAAGCCCGAGCCTCGGGCTCACTTCATCGACATAATATTTATCTGTTGGTTCATTTAAACGCCAAATGTTCATTTTACCGCATGCATGTGGGATTAATTCCCAAACTTCAAAAATAAAAACGAATTACTCTGTGCGCCTAGGTGTCGGCCAGAGTATAGGTGTCAATAATCATGGGTTCTATTACAGTTGGTTGGATGGATACACACCATCAAACGAGGGAGAGAAAGATGATTCACGTATAGCTCAGCCAAGTTATCCTCTCTTGCCCACAAGTGACAATCTAATCAGTACTGCTGCAAAATTTCCTTTTCCAGGCAAACAGGTACCAAGTCTGCCGATATGCCAAGATCAACAGTTCCATTTGAAAGCAGCATTGTCAATACAAGGCTCAACAACAACAGTCTTTGTGGTCTGCGAGTTTCCTTTGGTCGAGATCCGTAGGTTCTATAAAGCCAATTCTAGAAATGAAACGGATACCATCAGGAAATGCTTGTTGCAGTAATGGTTACTCACGGTTATGAATCAAAGTTTTGACCTTGGCTCTTATTCTCTATCTAAAACTTATGCTTGCTTTGTGGCCTTGTCCGAGCTATAAGTATTTTCCATCAGTGATTTATAGACCAGGCACAATCAAGGGGCAACATTTGCTTGATTACGCGGATCTGGGTGATGTTGGTTTTGCAATGAGAGTTATTGGAAGGTCTGCTGGTAGAATTACCATTGGAATTTCATTTTCATGTGACTTCAGTTCAACAGGAAACAATTTACAGCATGTATCCTATAGTGCGTTTGATACGATTTCGGTTGCTCCTGATCTACCTTTGGCACTTGGCATGCCCATCACATGGCTGCTGCCTCCATTTTATACCGCGTCAAATGTGTTACCTGAATGGACTGAATCATATTTTCGTAGGGGCTCAACAAGTCCCAAAGGACATATCATTTATTCTGTTTTAAAAGGTAATTCCACAGGTGGCGATTCCATCAGTATTATGGGTGGTTGTGTCAAAACTTCAAAAAGAAACACTATTGGCTGCATTGAAGCTAAAGACCACGCGACAGGGAGAGTTGAAATTGCTGCTTGTGTGCGGGTTGCTGAGATATCTCAGTTTAAAATTGAGACCGAATATTTCCCCTTTCGTGTTGCTAAGCTTTATGTGGGAACTCATCGGCACCTAAAATATAACACATCTTGATGATCTGGGCAATCTTTTCCTTCAAACCCGTGGTCCTGTTACACTACTTGTTGACACCGACCATCCTGATGTTGTTTCAGTTAAAGTCACTGGTGTTGAAAACAAGGGCATTTCAACCATTGGTTCTTTTTATGTGCAGGACTTGAAACAGGGAAGGGCTCTTGTTCATTTTACTTTGCAAAATAACCCACAACGAACTGAATTTATTCTAATTCAAATTGGTGCATATATCAGCCCACGAAATCCAGTTCTTCATGTTGGGGGTTGTCATAATTTCAGTATCACGGGGAAATGTTTGCATGAAGGTGAACATGGCTACTGGTCTAGTGCAAAAGGAGGCATTGTTGTTAGCAGCCAACAAAGAAACGATCATCTCCAGAATCCGATGGCAACATGTGTTGTTATATTTGAAAATAGTAGCTGCAAAAACGGTGCCAGATTGTGCCTAGATTGCTTATAGTCTAGTTGAGAGTGAGCCATCAGACTTGAAGAAGAAGATCCTAATAAGTCTAAACCTGGAGTATTAGCCGATGGTATAGTGGCCACAAAAGAAGTGGGAAATAGGGGTGTAGACATATTACAATCTGTTGTTTCTGATGCAAAGTGTCGTACAACAGTACAACTTCTCCTAGCACAGGTTATCACAGAGATGTATCATATGCATGAGGAATAGCTGTCAGCGGAAAATACAATAGCACTTCTAGACATACTCTATTCCATAGCTGTCCATGCACATGAAGTGAACAGTGACTATGCTCTGCGTTTGAAGCTTCAGGGAGTGTTTTGGTGATGCAGGGACGAGTACCTTTAAAATGATCAAATTAGAGAAGAGAGGAGATTCAAAGCGAAGGGAATGAAAAGACTATGCAGAGTTCGGAATTAGCACAGATTGTATCAATAAAAGTTGAAACTGAACTTTCCAGGATATATGGCAAAGAAAATGCCAGGTCTCTTCTACTTAATCTTAAAAGATAGAAACAACCCTGAGTTATGGGGATGTGTTGTTTCAGGTGAGATCACCCCTGAGCGCATCTGTTGCATGACATTCAGTATGTATTCTGTGCTCGTCCGGAAAAGTGGAAACAGAAAAACATTTCATTTTAGAATGTGAGGCCCTCAAAGACAGCAGGGAAAATTATGCAGGTATTCTGGCAGCTAATTCCTGGGATAATCTATTCAGCGAAGAGTTTGTTGAGAATATGGGAGCAATTATTGTAAAACTTCACAGGAAAAGGGCCGAATACAAAAGTCAGATGGAAAAACAATCTGTCCCATAGGCTATTTTTTGCCTCGTGGACGTTAAAAATACTTTCTTTCTTTCTTTCTTTCTTTCAAATTTTGAGCAGCCAGCAAGAAAATGATCACCTCCAGGATACGGTGGCATAGCAGTTACACACAGGTGGCAGAGCAGTTAAACAGGGCAGCAAAATATCCCTATCTTCGAGGAAATCGTTGAGAAAGATCAGGGGATACATGGCAGAGAGTAGATCACCCATCCTCCAATTGGCATACCTCTAACCAACTCAGTCATTCGACTGTTGTTTATGAGATGTTGTTAACCTCCATTCGCCAGCAAACAATTAAACCTCCTCCATGTGCCAGATGTCAAAACAAACAGTCACCAAAGTTAGTTTTCGTTCAGTTTACTGTTGGGTTTGCTGTAGACAGACTCTACAGATGTCATTATTTGGTTGTAACAGTTTTCTATTCTTAGAGTGCTGAGTCATGAGCCCGAATCTTTGAAGGCTGGGGGAATTATTTGTTATATATAGTGATGTAAAAAACTTAATGAGGGTTCGACTGGGCTGATAGGAGAGGCTCGACCTGTGTGAGAGGTCCAGAGCTGTAATTTTCATTTTCTTTGTTGGAGCATAGGCTGTGTTTAGCCAGAGAATTTCTCTGTAATCCTTTAATGATATCAGTGAATATTTTTCTGTAATTTTTATGACAGATCAGCAATAGACATATTTCTTTGACAGGATTCTTGTGTAGTGATAGTGGTGGTGTTCTTCCTCTGTTTAATGTTTCTCCCTGTGGTCATGAT
Organism: Picea engelmannii; assembly: GCA_009831015.1. Taxonomy (NCBI): domain Eukaryota; kingdom Viridiplantae; phylum Streptophyta; class Pinopsida; order Pinales; family Pinaceae; genus Picea; species Picea engelmannii. The sequence goes on from ML792201.1 coordinate 299,588, forward strand.
GCTCGTTTTCTTTTTCTTATTATCAGAAGGAAAGTTATAGGGGTAGAATTTATCAGCGTATACTTTACCTCTCGGATTTTGATGATCTTTATGTTTTCTGCAAAAGGCTAGCTTAGGGATTCTTAAGTGCTCATTTGCCTGTCTTTTTCCTCACCTATTTTCCCTCAAATTAACGCCATCTAAACTCAATACGATCCATTATTGCTGCTACCTCGCCTTGTGAAAGAGCTCTGTCCATATCTGAGATTGAATCACCTAGTCTAAAACGCAGACCCCATTTGCCCAATGGCCCTCCTTGTTGTCCCAAACTGACCATTTAAAAACCAAAATCAAAACCCTGTACCTTATAGCTAGCCTAACATCCATTACAAACAAAGTTAAATTTGAAAGAGAGATCCCTCTCTGAGTCTTGGAGGGCTAGATCCAAGACTCGAAGCGGTTCGAGGTTACCTCTGTGTTTGCCTCAGCAGCCTTAGGCAAATTACAGAGTGCTAACAGGTTCGACATCAATAATATTCTTCCCTCCTTTTGGATTTGATTCAGAGTCAGAATCTGGCTCTGAATTAGAATCTTTCAGCTCGTCCACCAGTGACTTCTTGGAGTGGAATTCTTCGGTGTTGTGCCAAGGGATTTTATGGTATTCACACCACTTTCTTGTGTCCTTCATTGACTTCTCATTACCCTTCTTGTGTTGCGGCTTAGACTGGTTTTCCTGAGAGTAACCATTTTTGCTTTGTCCCTTGTTTTTTGGGTTGGGGCTGCCTTTGCCTTGCTTCGGCTGTGAGGAGTTTTCATATCCAAACTCTCGCCTCTTTTGCTTAAATTTATTCTCGATCTTCATAACATATCTATAAGTCGCACCTAATGATGCGATGTACATAAAATCCATTTCTATTTGAATGTATTTATGTAGACATCTGCGGTATTTGAGCACTAGATGTCGTTTAGAGTATTTGATACCCAATTTGGTGCATAGGGTATGGAAAATATTGGTGAAATATAGTATTGTATGGTCCCTTGTCTGGCGCAACATGGTCCATCTTGTGTACTGGTCCCCGTAGCTTCCAATAGGGTAGTATTGTTCTTTAATGGAATCCCTGAAGGAATCTCATGTGGGGGAGACAAAAAATAATGTAGATTCCTCTATGGACCTTTGCTCAGAGTAATTATCCCACCAATCCTTAACATGGGGGATGACCTTGAGGAGTGAAAAAGTAATCTTTTCCCTATCAAAAAAATTGTGGACCGAAAAATATCCTTCAAGTAGATTAAACCATTTATCTACAACATCTACATCTATCATTCCTTCAAATAATGGAATATCAAAATTTACTTGTACATTGAAGGGGGTTTCATGGGCCATGGCTACTTGATGAAGACGTGTCTCATGTGGGCAGTCACTAAAGGATATATGCAAAGTTGTCCATCATTTCGTTCCTTTGTTGTGTAAGGGATTCCTCAAGAAATGTTTTAAAAGGATCTCCTGCTCCATCATCTTTCTTTTCATCCCTTGTGGGTTTTTTTTTGTCTCGGTGTGACCGATCTTGCAAAGGCACGAATGGTTCAAGTCCCAACTTCTTGTACCCAGATCTTGTTGGGGACATGCATGAAGAAAAATAAATGAAGAGAAGACCACTCTGATACCACTGATACAAATTTATGAGAGGAAATAAATGAATAAAAAACTGAATACAATAACATAGAGATATGGATAAAAACAATAGATATCCAATGAACAATAACTTCTATTGAATAAATAAAATAGGTTGAAATTGTAAAACTACATAACTAAAAGCAACTTGCTCGAATGGTGGTAGTTATCTCTGAGAAGATATGTGGCTGCTACACACATCCGTCTGAGTAGAATGATTACAATGAGGCTCCAAAGACCTTTTTAACATTACTCATGAATTCCAAAACCCTAGACATCCAAAAACCTAACCCTAGGAGATGAAACGCCAAAAGTTATGTGGGCCCCGATGGGTAAGTTAGTACCTCGACTTCCAAAGGTTGTAACTTTTGCATACAACCTCTGTTTTAGGCATGTGATAGCCCATTGCAAAGGTAGTTTTGAGAACTACACATTATTTCATCAAAGTATGACTCCATATATAGTTTGATTGTGGAAAGAAAACAAAACATTGTTTAGGGCCCCAAAACGGCCCTGGAATTACAGAAAGATGTACTGGCATGAAAAATTCCAAATTAATCCAAATGGATTAGTTGGGCGGCCACCAATATCCACCTAGAAGTTGTATAGAGCTTCACACATCCCCAGAAGTGTAGAACCCACAATTACAAATAATTACAAAAGAACGTGCTGAAATAAAAATTGTCAAAAGGAGCCAGTTGGAATAGGTGGGTGGCCACCAATATCCACCTGAATCATCTGGTGCGTACTAGAGGTATTTGCATAAACTTCCCCAGTGCGATATTCCAAAATTCATCGATTGTAGTAATTGCACTCGTTTGTTTATATATATGTGCTCTCTCTCAAATACTTCACTATTGTTTTTTGCGAGCACCCATGAGTCGTGACGAACAAAGTGTCGAGTAACCCCATTGTTCAAAATTGTAAACCATGAATTCCTCTAATGATTTCCACTAGCAGTTATCCACATGGTATTCATTGTTAGGTATTCCCTAGGAACTTTCTCTCTTTGAACTGTCAGGGATAGGGTTTCTATTTTTAGTGTGAATTCTTATTTTTCAATCCGCCTCCTTAAAACCCCGTCCCAACATCATTTTTCTCTTGCTTCTTCCACCATGACACTTCCTGTTTTTCCATAACCTCCTAGAAAAGAGACAATATCTCAAATCCTTGTCATATTAATCTCTTCTCGAGCCCTACCACCTCTACTTTATCTCTAATGTGAATCAAATATGTGGTGCTCCTTTGGAGGTGGTAACCTCTATGTAGAGTTGAGCTCCATTATTACTTTGACTAGGCCACTAAAACACAAGAATCAAAACCATCCTCACCCTATCCATCTCTCCCTCACACCCTTATCCTCCAAGGTTTTACATATCAATATTGGTGAAGCTCGATCTCCAACTATTCTCCCTCAAGCATCCATTACTTGAGCCCTAAAAATTGAACAAGGAAACCTTCTCCGAGAGTTAGTTCCTTAGAAAATCCTTGGAAATCAGAGTACTTGACCATTTTAGTATCGGTGAAAACCAGAGAGTTTAACATGAAATGCTCTTTGGATATTTTTAAATGAATGTGCCCGATGTACACTGGGGATTTTAACATGATATTCTCTGGTTTCTTAAAGAAATTGATGTTGAATGCATACTTAACACAAATGGCTCTGTTCCAACCGGAGAATTTATTTCCAAATCATTCGGTCCATTCAGGAAACTTGATTTGAAATCCTTTGGTCTAAACTAGAGGAGTTAACACAAACTTGTTGGGTGTTCACCTTTGTAATCAACGCACTTGACGAGAGTATCTCCGATATAAATCGGAGAAATTTTCACAAACTCCTTCAGCACATTGAACTCGTCCGGTGTACACTGGAGCTTCTCACACTAATGCATCCAAAGTGCACCATAATCCATCAACACACTTAACATAAACTTATTTGGTGTGCATTGGAGTAGTTTGTACGAATTGCTCTGGTTTCAAACCTTTCGACCTTTTGTCAAGATAGCTTTCATTATCATTCTGGAATTTTCTCTAATATTTTCAATGAGACTTAGATGCACACAATGTTTGCTATCATACTATCGTCATTTGATGACGATATCCCACCTAACATCATCATAAGTGACTCCTCGGGTACTTCACATAGGTTAATTAGATAAACTTATTTTGTGTCTAATCATGCTTATGTCATTACTGGGTTTTTCTTTTTGGATTAATTTCATATTTTCTTCGTAGATTTAGATATGTCTCAAAGGAAGAATGAAACCAACAAAGCGCTTGACATAGAGGCCTTTGGGAGAAGATTACAACATGAATATGAACCCTATGTAACAAGAGCGATGTACGACAACACAGCCAAATTCCTGGAAAAGAGAGAAGATGTGCTCAAATGGGGTGATATTTTCCAAATGTTTAAAAACCATAATTTCAACAACGATGGAGAAGATCAAGACCAATTCAATATTTTCAAGAACATAAAAAAAATTGGAATTCATAGGGTAGCATCCTACACCACAGTACTCCCATATGTCGATGTTGTTTCCTAGATTCTTAAACACATGGATATAGGAAACATATACATATACAAGGCTAGGGGAGAACCTCTAGCCTCATTCCATCCCGCATAGCTAGAAATTTTTTATCATCTAGAGAAAGGAACATGGAAGCTGGACAAAAAACTTTTAGGTGGATTTAAACATACAGATAAAGACATGTGTCATATCTGATACACGCCATATAAATAGTTTAAGCTCAGAACAATGGGTGGCTACCCTACAACTGTGCTAAGAAATCCATATCAATATATGGTGGCCATGCTATGTAGGTTATATGGAGAGACAGATGCATCAATATTTTCACCATCGTATATGCCCCTGATTCACTATTGTGTAGACAAAGGATCATCTTTCAATTGGGTTGACATTCTATCAGCAAACTTAGTAGAGGTTATCACAACAATAAAGGAGGCCCCACCTGGAATGTTCTCTAACTTCCACATGTATTCATATCTCATAGACATAATGTGAGTAACACATCAATACCTAAATATGGGATAGGCATGGAAACCAACAGAGGAAACCATCCATATATATTGCAAAGTATTATGGTTAGCACAAATACAGGACAAAATATCATAAGATATGTGAGAACTTCCTAGCCACATTGTACAAATTCATATTTTTCTTTCCATCCCTGTGTATGACCAAAAAAGCGTTGGTTGTAATCAAGAGAATGAGAGATTGATATCTGATGGAGCATGACACATACATCAGGATTTACAGGGCCATGAAAGCACCACATCTACTACCCCGATTTGTCCCGGATAAATTAGTGATCCAAGAGATAGCCTATCATACAGTTATCAACGAAGTCATGGGAGTAATCTATAGGGATAAGAAATTTATATGGCCACTTCTCCCATTATGGATTGGCGCTTACTCATTTAACAACACCATGTAGGCACAAGATGAAGTGAAAACACTTCTCTCATACCACTCCGAGGAAGAGAGGTTCAAGATGCATGAACTGAAGAAAATAGTCAAGGGACACTTTAATAAGCTTCACATGCCTTGGGAATATACTTCAAAAGTATGGGAGGAGGAAGAGATTCATTATGGATCCAAGACTTGTGACGAATTAATTGCGAGAAGACAAGGAAAATTGTCGAAAGCATTGTTGATGAAGAAAAGGAAGGAGAGGAAGCCAAGAAGAAAGTGAAATAAGAGGAAATAAAAAATACATCTTCTACAAATACATTGATGCAATCACGATCATCCAAAGAATAAGAGACAATAACATATAAAAAGAGGAGAAAGAAAGAAAAGAAAAGCAAGTGAAAGGAAGATGCAGTGGAAACGAAAAGAAAAATTGATGAAACTAAAGATAAGGCTAAGGCTAATGCAACAAAAACAAAAGCAGAGGATGAACATAAGGTATCAGTGGAAAGAGAAATAGAATAAGTAACAAAAACAATAGAAGAAACACAGAAAGCAGTGAATGAAGCCATAAAAAAAGTAGTTGAAGATTTGTGGAAGAAAGAAACAGAAGCAAGGAACGATGGTGCTTCACCGATGAACAATGATATCCCAGAGATATCAATAGTAGGTGTCAGTGGACATATGCAATTCTGTGGGATAGTATTGGGGATTTTTACTCCATTCAAACCAATTGAAGTACCTAACCTAAAGAAGTTCACATACAATAAGGCCTCAGGAAGGATCGTGCAAGAACAAGTAAGGAAAGTGCCAGTCATAGAGGGTAATCCAAAATTAGTACTCACGTAGACCCTGGTGATGGAAAACATTGATAAATACCGAGTCTCAATATCATATTTTGGCACCATGTTCATGATGAAAAATGAAGATAATTTTAGGAACCTACATCGCCAAAACCTGGTAAATGATGCACAAATCAAGGAGCTAGAGGAACAACTTAGGTGAGTAAATATTGATGAAGGAATCCTGAAAAAATTTAAAGCTAGTACAAATAATGTTAGGGAAGAACTAGAAGAGACCATCATAGATATGTAATCCCACATGCATCTATTCCAAGAGACAATAGCCACCATTATCGAACAAAAAATCCAAGTGTGGGCCAAAAGAACTTATTTCAACAATATCTAGGAAAGCATAGGCAATATTGACAGGTGGATCATTGAAAATAAAAATCTTCCAATCGAGGTTCTGAATCCCTCAAGCGCACAAAAGAAATTTGATCTCGCTACGCTTGAACACTACAAAAAATATGGGAAGAGATTGGGCATAGATACAACCAGTTCAATGGTGATTTTCTCGCAATGTCACAAAGTTGCACAAGATATAGTAAAACAATGTCGTCTCCCTCCTCTTCAAGAAATTGGAAAGAATATTATCATGGAACAAATGATAGAGAAAGTACATCAAAGTACAAGTCACAGGTGATAGGTAACTGAGTCAGCCTCCAAGGTGACAATAGACTTGATCGAGCAACATCTCATTCATCCCACCAAAGGTCGCACTATGATACAGGCATTGATGGCTACTCTGAAGAGAGATATGCAAACTCTCAGTGTCAACAAAGTCGTACACAAGGCCTCTCTCCAAGAATTGGCATATTGTTAGATCATAACACTTTACAATCAATTAGAGATGTGGACCTCCTACATTCGAGATAAGGACACATGAACAAGACATAACAACAATTCCAAGTCATTGTCAACTACATACCTTTTGTCTTTTTTCCAACCACCTTCAGTTTTATCTTTATCCTCACACATGTCAAACAACCACTTAGGTGAATTTAAAAGTTTTTTAACTAGTTCTTGAGGGAGGCAATAAGTCACTTTTAGGAGTTATCAATTTTTGTATAAAAATAAGGAGAAGCCCATTCTGAAAGGGGATCTTCAAGCATTGTATAGAATCAAAAAACATTTCAAGGAAATATATTGTGTTAATGAATATTAAGAAGCCCTTGGGGATAAATTTTCATAGAGAGAATAAATTATGTGTATTGTTGTTTGTTGAGGAACTATTTCCAGTAGAATAACTCACATGGACTCTAAGGGAATGCTTTTCTTATAGACTTTTTCTGGTGCAATCTATGTTACTCTTGCACTTTTGTTATTCTTTCTTATTCTTAATGTTCTGAGCACATGATTTGTTGATGTGTGTTGAAATATAATTTATACTTTTCTGGTTATATATTTTTATGCATGTGTTTCTAACTTTACACCTTCATGACAACTATTTTAATGGGGTATTTGTAAAGTCTAGTTTCATTTCAACTCATTCGGTTACTACACTTCACTCCTAGCTAAGGTAAGATAGGTTAGAAGTAGATTATATTTCTTTTCATACATAGTATTCATATACTTCTTTTAATTTTATAACCATCCATATTTCACCCTCATAACTAGTAATGGTAGTTAAGCCATAATCCAGATGGGTCTCCTAAACCAAACAGTGCATAGTCTAATTGGGATCATGTACTGATGAGTACCCCTTTATTGTTGATGGGATTTTACACCCCGTCAATGTACTTTTAATCCACTAACTACTAACTCTTTATATTTTCATCCACTCTTGAAGGGAAATTCACCTAAGGATAAGAAAATGCCCTCATTGGTTGGATATAAACAAATGACAGATAATAGGATAGATAACATACCTATTTCACCTAGATCTAGTCATACTATTTCATAAAGAAATGGGAGAAGGAAGGATAAGCATGCCTTGGTTCTGATGGTTTTCCATAAGCCAATATATTTCACTAGATCCAACTCCAATTGTGTTTCTCCACCTCGCTACCTAAAAAATCATCAGAAAATAACAACATTCCTCACACCAAGTTAGAACATCACAAATGAAATATTACATTAAACAAGCTCTAATATAGTATCTCAATCCTACTAGATAAAGTATTTTGGATGGGAAAGAGAGTATATCTATATTCATAAAATAATAGTTACAACAAAGTTGGTTTACCTTGATATTTGTTGTTGTACTCCAAGATCCAATGACCCAAAGATCCTCTCCTTAGCCAGAATTTCACCTTGTTGAACAAGCAATATCCAACACCATATTGTGGTAAGATGTCCTCACCTAGGCATTGATCAAACTAGTGTTGATTCCCAACACTCTACAATTATGGAAAAAAAAAGACAAAATATTCTTTCTCTTATTATACTCTAATGATATGGATCTTTCTAAAGTCTTAGATCCAGCCTCAACCCCTAGATTCGATCCCTTTTTATAAATTCTTGGAGGAGTTTGAAGATAGGACTAATTGAATGTGAGTTGGGTGGATCCAAGTCATGTATAAGTTCCATTCCCAATTAAGTTCCATGACATGGACTTCCCCCAATGGCAGATTTAGTCCTTCCTTGCACAAAACATCCTCTCTCTTATTTAACTGCATATAGATATGCCAAATAAAAAACCACTTGAATATAGCTATGATCTCTATCAAATATATTCTTGTCGGTTGAATATCAAAATTTTGGATTGGGTCCAAACCTTTCACCCAATTAACTACTGACAAGGAATGTCCATGAATCTACAAGGTATTTATACCATGATCAAGAGCTAAATTTAGGAGAAAACTAATAGATGGGATTTATTCCATATTATTAGTGCCCCTTCAACCATTTTCTTTAAAACAAAATTAATGATCATATGAGAGGAAAAGTAAACCTCCCAACCCACATTTTTTATCCTTCTCTGGCTCAATCCGTAAAAAAAAAACAACTATAGATTTTATCAATCACTGACTCTCCAATCTACCAACTAATATTTGAAGTTGGAGACTTCTTGAATTGGTTGTATATCATCACCACTTCAGAGAAAACATGAAAAGTGGGAATATCCTTCTAAAAAAAAATTCTATTATTTCATGACAACCATATTCCCCACAACACTAGAAAAAGGGGTGCCCAAGGCTCTTTATAGGATTTTCTGAGCAACTTCCCTCATTCAAATTTCATTTTATCTTCATTACATCTAATAACATCCTTGCAAACCCTATGGTGGAAAATACAAGGATAAAATATGTCCCCTAATGTATAAAGTCATACGAGAAACTAATGGCCAAAATACACTACAAAAATAGATGACAAATGAGTGGACTAAGGATTTATTTAGATCAAGGAACCAGGAAGTACCTGGAAACAAAAATCAACCAATCAAATACAGATCATCCTCGAGGTAGACATACCCGTGCTCAAATATATATGAATAAGAATGGACACCAACACAATACACTACGGATCCATGAAGTGAAATGCAAGACCATGGCCACAAAAAAGTACATGGTGGATCCATGTCATATAAAAAATCATAGCCATGAGAAAATGCAACATGGATCTATGTCATAGTATACATCAAGAAGACAGTTGACATGAATGAGAGTGTCATTTGGTCTTTAATATACTCCTTAATGATATAATCTTGCACAACTTGGGAAGGTAGCATTGATATAATATGAAACTAACCCAAGCTATTCAATCGAAACCCATGAATAAATGACTTGATGTTGAGCATGGTAGAAAACATCTAGGGTCATTGATGAAAATTGTTAATAGATATGAGGGGAATCAACAATAATGAAAATATACCCGAAGGTACATAGTACAATATATGTAAAATTTTTGAAACTATAGAGAATAGATCTAGCTAGAAAATACTACAGAGAATTGGAGAGAGATATTGAGAAAGAAGGAGAGAAAGAATGGAAAAATTCTCATTAACCGTTATGAATAATGAATAATTTACACGTGATATACTATGTGTAACTCAATGAATGTGCACTGGAGGAGAACCAATGTGCCATACTGGTGGTATAGAGTTATCTGGACACACAACAACAATTACGGGAGTGAACTGCCACCTAGTCTAGTCTCTCAGGCAGTTACGGGAGTGAACTGCCACCTAGTTGAGTTAACTAGTCAACCAGTTTTCAGTTAACTGACTGAATAGAGTGTAGTGAGGATTAGATCAAGGAATCAAGGGTAATGCACCAGTCTGGTGATGATCCCAAGGAAAGTGTGCATTATCATGGTGATGATCCCAATGTTGCAATGTGACAAAACCAATGCAACATCTAGACTCAACTCAACTAGTCAAGTTGAAGTGTCAACTAATGAGAATATTCTCCAGGTGGAACATTCTCCCCTAAAATATTGGAGACTGGATAATGACTAATTATGACTAATAAAAAAGGAAAAACCTTAGGAAAAATAAATCCTAGGTGTGTGTGAAGTAACTCCAACACCCCCCATGAACATCACTATGGTGAAAATAAAGAATGGGTCTTGACAACAAGGCCATGTTAGGTACCCAAATACAAAAGATACAATGAAATAAAGTGAGGAAAGAGGGAAAACCTCATGGGAACCCCCCCGCTCAAGGTACAATTAATTTAAAAAGAAGAACTATAGTTGCTAGGAAACGATGTCCTTCACTCCAAGACGACTTCGCAGAGAATGGAACTTCTATGCATTGAAGCTCTTGGTGAATATGTCTGTCGTTTGTACTATTGAAGGACATAATTTTAGGTCGATGATCCTCTCGTGTACTAAGTCTCGTATGTAGTGCATGTGGATCTCAATGCGCTTCGTCCACTTCCTCTGAACTGGATCTCTATAGAACTTCAGAGTGCTCTGGTTGTCACACTAGATGACGATCGACCGATGCAACTGAATGTCCAACTCAGTGATAAAATGTTGTAGCCACATAGCCTAAATGGTTATGTTAACTACCCTTTTATACTCTACCTCGGCTAAAGATAGAGCAATGGAAACTTGCTTCTTTCTCTACCAATAGATAGGCCTGAAACCAAGACTGAGTGAGTAACTAGATGTGGACTTGCGATCAATGCTATCACCATCCCAATCAGAATTAGTAAACCTGATGAGATCTAATGTAGAGTCTGTTTCATAATGAATCCTAAAGGTGATGGTTCCCTGTATGTATCAAAGGATAAGCTTTGCATCCTTCCAATGTAGCTCATGCGGCTCCTGCATGAACCTGGAAACTTCACCAACTGCATATGAGAGGTCTGGTCTGGAGTGTGTGATATACAACAAGCTCCCCACTAGATGTCTATACAGTGTGTTGTCAACCAATGGAGTGTCTCTACCATCCTCAAGTTTGACCCCTGATAGGAAAGGATTCGGAGAAGACTTGCAGTCTATCATGTGAAATCTCTCAAGGAGATCTCGTGCATACTTGGACTGAGACAATTTGATTCCTGATGCATCTTGAATGATCTCGAGTCCAAGGAATAAGTGTAGTGGACCCATGTAGCGGACTCCTCTTGACTACAAAAATCGCTAAAGTCGAGCAACCGGTGACTCACAAATCATCAACATACATAATTAAGAGTAGAAGTGAATCAACCATCCTGAGCATGTAGACATTTGGGTCTGGTTTACAATGTAAAAATTTCAGTGACTACAGGTAGGAGTCCATATTGGCATACCATGCCCTCGGAGCCTGCTTGAGGCCATAAAGGGACTTCTTCAATCGATAGACCAAATATGAGTCTTGCATAAATCCCTAGGGATGCTCCATATAGATATCCTCAGAGAGATCACCATGAAGAAATGCATACTTCACTTCCATCTGATGGACTTCCCATCCCTTGGCTTATGCAATGGAAGTGTCAATCGTATGGAATCCATCTTCTCTACAGGAGTGAAGGTCTCATCATAGTCAATACCATGCACCTACTGAAATCCTTTGGAAACAAGCTTGGCTTTGTATCTGCTAATATGTCCATCCATTGCACTCTTGGTCCTGTACACCCATATGCATCTGACAAGTTTCCTCCTAGAAGGAAGGGGAACCAGATCCCAAGTTTGGTTCTCAAGGAGGGATTTGTACTCCTCCTACGTAGCGGATTCCCAAAAGGGATTTCCAGCAGCCTTTCCATAAGACTGTGGATCTGAAGAATGAACCAAGAAAATATGCCTAGAGGGAAATGGTTCAGTGGAAGTGAGTGCAACATGAGGCTCCTCGAAATCAGATCGAGTCCTCCTAGTATCGATTGGATCACCAACAAGATCCCCTGCATCCTGAAGAGTAGTATGTGCCCACTTGGGCCTCTGCTCTGGATCTGCAACTGCATCTGGATTCTATGAATCTATATCTTTATCATATGATTCCTATGAATTATAACTCTCATCTAAAGAAGAGTCAACATGTGCATGCTCATCATCTTGAACAGGTGGAAGAATGAAGGTGTCTACATGTAGTTGTTGAGGTACATGCGAGACACTTTCCTCGAATTGGAAACTTTGCTCAATGATGAGATGGTCCAAGTAAAGATCAATAAGTTTGTATCCCTTCACACCATTGGGATATCCAACAAAAATACACTCAGTGCTCTATGGATCAAGTGCCTTCCTCTTTTCAGAGGGAATCTGGGCCCATGCACGTGAACCAAAAATACGAAAGTGGGTCATTTCCAGTTTGAGACCACTCCAAGCCTCGTAGGGGGTCTTATCCTTGACATATATATGTGGAGATATGATTTGGATGTATGTTGAACAATTAAGTCCTTCGACCCATAGTCTTTGTGGTAGTGAATTTGCATGCATCATGCAAGATGCCATCTCCGTTAGAGATCTGTTTTTCCGCTCAATAACTTTGTTTTGTTGCGGAGTATAGGGAACTGTGTGCCACAACTGAATCCCCGCCTCATAGAAAATATTATGGATCTCATGATTGACATACTCTCCCCCGTTATCAGTTCAAAGGAATTTGATTTTCTTTCTGGACTGTGTCTAAACCAGGGCTTTGAAATATTTGAGGTGTTCAAAGACCTCATATTTTTTATTGAGAAAGTAAATCCATGTAAAATGTGAGAAATCATCAACAAAAATGAGAACAAACCTCGCTTTGCTGAGATATGGATGCGGAAAAGGACCCATATGGTCACTATGGATCAGATCTAAAGGTGTGGAAGCTCTTTGAGACTTTCCTTTGTCGAATTTCTCTTGAGGGTGTTTTCCAAGAACACATTCCTCACATACTCCCTTGGAGAAATGGATGTCTAGTAGACCATCAACCAATATTTTCTTTCTAAGTTGTTGCATGTATCTGAAATTAAAATGTCCAAACATTCCATATCCTACTACTTTCATCAGCATGAGTAAGCAGTAAAGCAGAATCTGGTTCAATAAATTTAGAAAATGTATACAATCTAGACAGATGATTTACCTCACCGGTAGAAACCCTAGAGTTGGTTTGCATGTCATGGATTTCCACTACATTTGGTGTGAATATGAATTTATTTCCAGTGTCGGAATGCGTCATCTGATACATAGAGAGAAGTTTGACAGAAAGTTTGGGAACGCGAAACACATTCTCGAAGATTTTGTTGGTGAGTTCAATCCTTCCTTTGTCAGTGACTTCGACTGGAGAGTTGCACCTCATCAAAATGGGAGGACATTTTCATGCATCCAATGAAGAATAGACTTCTTCTATGGAAACCATGTGATGTGATTCTCTTAAATCTACAATCCAAGCATCGGGAGAGGAGTTGATGGAAATCAAGGCATGGCTAGAATTGCCTTTTTTGGGATTCTGAAATTCTGGCTTCTTCTTCTTGGCACCCTCGGGGATGCAATATCCAACGTTGTTTTGCTGAAGTATTTGAGTCATTATATCTATTTTTTTTTCATGCATGCGGATTCTGGATGGAATCCTTTGTGACAACACGTGCACTTCTCCCCTTTTCTTCCCTTTCCACCTTTGGATCTGGAGGCATCGGTGAAGGGATTTGAGTACCCTTCTTTCTTCGAATGTGCATTAGCTTTCCTTTTGTCTTTATATTTATATTTCTGATATTGATGGATTCCATATTGCAAATTAAGTGCATGCGCCTTTGGCCCTTTGATTTTTACCATGTTCATGAGCTTGGTTTTCTCTTGAGTCATGGATTCAATAAAGTCCTCAAGAGAAGGAAGCTTCCAGGTGGCTCCAGAGGTGAATCTGACTTAATGGAATGTGGACACGAACATAGATAATTCAGGACCAAGTTTGGAGAGAATGGTGAGAACCATTTGTTTCTCCTCCTTAGATTTATCAACCCCACAAGATTTGAGTTGCGACAGTAAATCCTTGAATTTTGTTAAGAAATCTTGGATATTGTCGAAGCTTTTTGGATGCAATGTGAGAAATTCCACCTCCAACATATGTCCCCTCATCTCATAATTTTTTCCAAAGAGCCCTTCCAAGGTTGTCCAGGCTTCATTGGGAGACTTACAGGAAGATATGTGAAAAAGCAGATCGGGAGAAATAAGACTGCAAATTATTCTGAATGCTTCATCCATTCAATTTAAGTACTTGTATTTTTCTATGGCTGATGTCGGTTATCTGTCTGTTTTCAAGGTTAGACTGTACAATCCTCTGGTTCGGAGATGTATGACTATTTTATCCTTCCATGCAAAGTAATTTTAAGGTGTAAGAATGAATTCTTTTGGGAAATCCATCTTTTCATTGTCTTCAATCTTTTGTACCTGCAAAAACATTTGGTGTAGATTTTGCTTAGTAGTCCATCGGCTCTGATACCATGTAAATGTGTTGAGCCTACATAGAATATATCTAGATAGAAAATACTACACACATTTGTAGAGATAAATTGAGAAAGAAGAAGAAGGAGAGAAAGAATGGAAGAAGTCTCATTAATTGTTATGAATGATGAATAATTTACATATGATATACTCTGTATAACTCAATGAATGCACATCGGAGGAGAACCAATGCACCATAGTGGTGGTCTAGAGTGATATGGACACACACCAACAGTTACGGGAGTGAATTTCCACCTAGTCTAGTTTCTCAAGAAGTTACGGGAGTGAACTGCCACCTGGCTGAGTTAACTAGTCAACTAGTATTCATTTAACTGACTGAATAGAGTGTAGTGAGGAGTAGATCAAGGAATCAAGGGTAATGCGCCAGTCTGGTGATGATCCTAAGGAAAATGTGCATTATCATGGTGATGATCCCAATGTTGCATGGTGACAAAACCAATGCAACATCTAGACTCAACTCAACTAGTCAAACTAAAGTGTCAACTAAAGAGAATATTCTCCAAGTGGAATATTCTCCCCTAAAATATAGGAGATTGGATAATGACTAATTATGACTAATAAAAAAGGAAAAACCTTAGGAAAAATAAATCCTAGGTGTATGTGAAGTAACTCCAACAATATATTGAGTGTGAATAAAGGATATGATGTCGAACATTGGTAGAATCTATCAATCAGGGGTAAATGATGTTAACTCCCCATCAGTCATAAGGAATCCCCCCACTGATGTAAATAAGTCCCAAGATATTATTTGGTTTCTAGATCCACTTCCTAGATAATGATCTAACATTGGTAGGAAGAGATCCATCAAAGGATTTCCTTAATGTATCCCACACCAATCAACATGAAACAATAACTGGAAGACTTATTGAAGAAAGAAACCACCAAATACAAATTGACACAAGGATGGATGACATGAAAGGTCAATAATTATGCAGAATGACCAACTCGAGCTCAACTTCGCTTAAACATATAACACAACAAAATGAGGACTTGGGAAGCACTAACTCAAAAGTACCAACAACATAGTGCAACAATGAAGGAGGAATTGAATAAATCTCCATAGTGAGTGGAAGAATAATCAATCAAAGGAGTAGATAACTCATAATCATGGTACAAATCCTAAGGAAATCTAAATCCAAACTATAATAAAATGATGCAAACAAGTTCCAATTTCAAGGGTGACAATAATTAACAAATTCCAATCATGTTGATTAAAGATCATAATTCTTCCCCCCCTTTTCTTTTTGATGGTTTTTTTTGTTATTATTATTATGTTTTTATGAGTGTGGAAAAGAGATAAAAGTATGCTACATTAGAGAAAAACATACAGCTCAATTACACACAACTACATTCCAAGTGCATGGAATAGACCTATACAAAACAAATCCAAAAAACTTGTTGGGCAAGTGATGTCCACTCTTAATTGTTTTATCCAGGGATAAAGGTCACATAACAGAGGAAAATCAATGAAAATGATGAAAGGTCAACAATGGATGCAATGTTTAGAAGTGGGATAAAGATATTTATAGCATAGATGTATGCACAAATAAAAAAGAAACAATAAGCACATGCAACCATAAAGTAACAGAAATAATGGGAACCCCTTCAGGACATGGCTAGAAAAAATATTAAGAGAGAAGAATGAGTTCTTAACTTTTAAGTCATGGTGGGGATAAACATGGATTATTGGGCCTACAAATAAATGTATCATGAATGTTAAATGACAAAGTGAATTCTAAATAGGGTATTCCATGAAGGGTAGGCACTATCATGCAAGTTATGATGTGCAATAGAGAGAAAGGATATTGTTGCAACCTAGCAAGGTCGAGCTCGGTGAGGTCAAAACTAAGGAATACTATTGGGAAAAGGATGGTTAATAAAGAAAGATCATAATTCATGGAAAAAACTATCTTTGTATGCTAGATCAGAACACATACCTCACATTTCAGTGATGATCATCATAGAATGTACCAAAAATATCATTAACCAATCCTACAAAAATCATCAACAAACATTGGTCCACCGATTAAATAATATAGTAGGAATATCATAAAACAATATCAAAGAAAAATCTAGAAGTAATGAGAGGTTTTACTTTGAAAAAGGAAGATAAATGGTTATTTTACACCCTGATTCAGTAAAAATATGTAATGTCCCCATTTTCGAGTTCCCTTGCTTTGTAGTTGGAGATGAATTTATGGGTTTGTGTCAGTATAATCATAGGGGTAATTGGATGTTACCAGTGATATCAAGGGGTTTATAGGAGATATTTGATGACTTCATAGGTCCATTTATCATTTTTCATCATCCAGGTCATTCCTGTGTAGTTATATTTCAATTTCGTTGCATTTCGACCGTTCCCGTAATTTGGTAGTATTATTGAGCATTAATTAATGGATTTCACTAAGGGTGTCATTTTAATAAATTATCTAAGAGAATTACCTTAGTGTAATAGATCGTTGGAACTAGGAGGAAAATATATTAATGATGAGATGATGAAAAAGTGAATTCCAGTGGCCAAGAATGTTTTAAAGTCAAATAAATCATTGTTTGGAGTAAAGGGTTTATTAAATTAATAAACTGATTTTGGGAGAAAATACTAAAGATGAATTAAAAAGTAACTTGAAGGGAAAAATGTGAAAGGGGTATACAGAGGAGATAGGGGCTCATTTCCTCTCATTATGCTTATGATTATTTGATATTTTGGTTTGGAGAGATCATGGAGCCTTTGGGGTTTGGAGGAAACCCTTGTTTGGATTGGTTTCAGAGGTGAAATATTCCACCCTAGCTAATTAGGTTTCGATGGTGAGAGATCCACCCTATCCCATCATCCAGATCTTCCACTTGCTTTCATTGTTGAGAAGTTAAATTCATAATTTTGCAGCTGCTTGGGGTTTCATAGAAGTATATTTCTTTGGAGGAGGATGAGATAATATTCAGGGTGTTTTTTTTCTTGGTAGAGTTCATAATGCTTTTGTAGTAGTCAAATATCTATTGCAAGGGTTGAATTCTTGTCTAGGGAGGTCATATTCACCTTGAGGGTCTCCATTTCTTAGTACGGGCCAAATGTTTTTTGTGGAGAAGTCAATTTACTTTAGGGAGTCGAGTCTTCTACAACAACAACCAAGTTCTTGGATCATATCATTGCTGGGAGGAAATTATTCTTACTGCAATAGCCACATCCTTGTTGGCAAGTCCGTTCTTCTGGCTGTAATGGTCATTTCCTTGGATGGGAACTTGTATTTATGATAGAGGAGCCATGAAACACTACCTCATGTTATGGAGGAGTCTCCTATTCTTGAAAATGGGTGATCTGAACCTATGTACTTTCCAGATGATGTAAAAGGTCAGACATTTAATAAAACCAGATCATTTTATGGTGTTTATTTCTTTTTTGGTTGAGTTATTTTGTTATTCTTTCCTTTAATAATTTTCTTGTAATATGGAAACTCTTCTTGGCATCAAACACACAAATATTCACTGAAAAGAAACACATTGAAACACAAACCAACAACACCGAAGAAAACAATAATAGTAACGGTATGTTACAAAAATCTTGAGTATTCCAAATAAGTGTTTGACGAAAGTCACCAGTCAAGTAAGTCCATAAAAACATACCAGCAAACAATAAAACATACTAGCAACAACAATGGTTGATTATATGGGGTGTTGAGGGAGGGTTTAGCAGTGGTTTTAAGTTTGTTTGCAATCTGTTTGACAGAAGTTGTAACCCAAGTAAGACACAAAAATTTACTAGTCGTCACACAAATATACCAACAACACAAAAGAAGTATATCAGACATATAGAGGGGATATTATTGTGGTATCAGAGTGGGTTTTTCTCCCATCCTGAGGGGTAAAGCATGAAGAATATTATCATATTGTTTTGAGTACATTCGATGGCTTAGGAAGATGAGAACATATAAGGAGTTCATGGCATAATTTTTACAAGAATGTCAGGAATATCAAAAGAATCTAACAACAGAGCCTCCAAAGTGGTTGAAGGCATACTTATTAGTTGGGAAGAAGAAGAATAAGATATCCAAATATAAGGTATTTGGTGAAGCAAAGAACTCATTTTGTGATGAAGGTTTGATAGAACCTCAAGTTGACTTTTTGGATGTGTATGATGAGGGTGTATTAGCAACCAAATATGACGAGGCTTTTTTATTGGATGATTTTCCCTTAGATGTTGATCTAACTTCTAGGGAGTCATGCATGAGGGATGATGAAGAGGAAGTTGGGAAACTTATACATGAACTTCATATGGAGTTGAGTTTGGCACATTCTTAATTATTTCAGTCATCTATGGAAGTCATGACACATGAGGATGGTAGTGGTACTTATGGTTTATGGAGGAGCTTCATGTGATGGTCAAGCATGAGGATAATTCATATTTACATGGGTTGGACGTGATTTATGACTTAGAGACTTTTGATATGCATCTTGGAGATCATGAGACACTTATTTTGGGGATCCCATTAACGACTCAAGTCATTATTGTAAATGTGGGAGTTGAGCATATACTTTGTGGACCAACCATCAGGGAGGTATATGAACCCACTTATTGTTGGAAGAGATATATTGAGGACATGGATACATCATTATGGGATTGTCAGGCAATTCCTTAAGAGAGAATTATTGCCATGAAATTTGAGCATACCATAGACTTTGGATTGTCCAAGGGCGAGAAGTTGATATATGTTCTTCATCGAGCTGCATATTCCTCGAAGATTGATCTTCGATTGAGTTATCACCAAACTACTTCTGAGTGTCATTATGGGCACTATGAGTTCTTGATCATGCCATTGGGGTTGACCAACATACTTTCCACCTTTTAGTCTCGAATGAACCCCATCTTCACATTGAAACTATAGGGGTTTATGTTGGTGTTCTTTGATTATCTCCTCATATACAACAAGACATGGGAGGATCATTTGAGACAGTTACAAGATTCATGGGGGGTTATGGAGAGCATATTTATGCATGGGGGAAAGTACTCTCCAGAGATTAATCTTCGATCAGGATATCATCAAGATAAAGACAGGGAGGTTGTCATGTGATCAGTATGTAGGATGTACAGACACATAAAGAGGATATCCATGACACATTGGATTAGCTTGCGGGGATTTCAACTGATTGGAAGTCCCACCTTCTGGTGGAATATTCCAAGGAGTGGTTTGCACACAAGTTGATGGATGGTCATATTCAATATGACAGGTACAAATTGGTGGATGATATCAACTACTACAAAGATAGAATATACTTAGTCCCTGAGTCAACACTTATGAGAGAGATCATGAGGGTTATACATGATACACCCTTGGTAGGGCATCCTGGATACTTCCAGAATTACCAGCAGATCAGAGAGAGGTTCTCATGGAAGGGTTGTTATGTGATTTACCCCCCACCCTCCCCCCCGTGACTTTGGGTCATGTCACAACAGAGATTGACCAAGTGAAAGACATAAACCTAACCCACACACATAATACTTGTAATGAGATAAATACTTTAATCAGAGAGAGAAGAAATTTTCACACCTTGTATCCTTACGGTTGGTGTTGTTTCTTTCTCTCGACCCTGGTAGTCCTCTTGACTCCTGCTCGAACTAACCTGCAAGAGAAGATCAAGAAAGTTATACAGTAAGGTAGTTATAGCATAAAATCATACAAGTAACTGATAGATATATTCAAATATGGAGAATGATTAAACATGCATAAACACATTGAATCGATACTACACAAGTATGTGGAAAAGAGAAATTTTTATTAGTAATGGTAAAAGAAATAGTTACGACCTGACTCCAATTGTTGGCACTTCCTCGAATCCAACCACCCAGGTTCCTCCAAAAGGCCCTTCAAGCATTACTCAACAATATTTCCCTTCCTTGGATGGCCCAATAAGGATAGGAACACACCTTATGACCATATAGTGAAAAGTGAGGAAAGTTAGAACAAGGGTTCCAGGTTACAGGGATGCTACTCAGAGGATGAAGAGGAATAGGGAGACTTGAAATTTCTTCATCATAACTTTGCACCAAGGTTTTCCTCCTCATTCATGCCCCCAAATGTTCCTTTATACCATCCTCAATAATTTGAGGTTGAATTTCATTTGGTACGGGCTCAGGGAGGTTGTGAAACGAGACCAACCGAAATCCCCACTCAAAAATGTGGAATTATTTTATTTTTCACATTTTTTTAGGGAATCTATGGTTTGTACTCTAGAAAGGAATGGATGTCTACATGTTTCACCAAGGTGATCCATGTATATAAGAAAAAAAAAAAAAATTAAGTATCTTTGATGAGGAAACTTGGGATTTAAGCTTGCAAGTCAGGGGCAAGGACTAAGCCATCTCACAATGAAAATGGTGTGGAAAATTGCGGTATAACAAGGGCCTCGAGGACGATGTGTGGAGTGAGAGAGTGCATGACTTGTCATTAGAATGAGTTAGATCATACCTATCCAGTAGGATTATGGCAGTCTACACTCATTTTGGTACAAAGGTGGGAGAGTGTATCAACATATTTCAACCCATGTCTACTAGAGGTGCATGGAAAGGAATACATTTCAAGGACTTCATCAAAGTATGATGCATAACAGATAGAAAAGTGGTTCTTTGCAGAGGAATTTAGGCTCCATAGGTAACCTGAGTACATTTAAAATGATCGGGACAAGACAACTCTTAGGACATTTTGGCAGGAGCTATACATATTAGCTAGCACATAGTTGATCAATGTAGCATAGTTGGAGTTAGTTTGTATGAGACATAGTGAAATTTTAGGTTGGATGTGGGTTCCATGAACTCAGATGATGGGTCCATTTAATTTTTGGGATGCTTTAAGAGGAGATGACGGGGTGCATGATATATGGAAAGACATATTTTCTCTTTCGATACCCAGGATCAAGTCCAACAGTGGGGTTTCAAACTTTGATTTCATTGAGATGTCATGGTAGGATATGAATTGTGGTAGTGGGTTAATCCCTTATAGGTATTTCCTCTTGGGGTTCCAGGAGAGTAGGATGCAGTCTAGGTACGATGGTCATACCATTATGATCTGAATGGCACAACATTGACATTGTAGTCCCTTTCTGATATTAGTTTGGAACCTTGGGATTACATAGTTTGGAAGTTCAACAACTGATATAGATGAGCGAGCTAGTTTTTACTTTTAGGAATTTAATCCTATGGTATATTGGGGTGGTTATTTGGAAGATAAATTATCTAAGGGGCTGAACGAGTCCTTATAGTATATGATTTCTCTACTTATCAATAATATTTGGGTGGCCGCTTGTGTTAGTCCCTAGTAGGACAATGCTTTGAGGAGGACCCTGGAATCAATCTCAGTTTCAGTTTGGTTTATCCTATTGATCATATGGTTTCGATGGAATTTCATGAGGAAAAAAATCCATTGGGAAGGGAGGATTGTAATGTTCCCAATTTCAGGTTCCCTTGCTCTACAGTTGGAGATGAATTTGTGGATTTGTGTCAATATGATCAAAGGGGTAATGGAATGTTACTAGTGATATCAGGGGGTTTAGAGGATCTATTTGATGCCTTCATAGGTACATTTTTCATTTTTCATCATCATGATCATTCTTGCGCAACCAAATTTCAATTCTATTGCATTTCAATTGTTCCCACAATTTGGGAGTATTATTGAGCATTAATTAATGGATTTCACTAAGGGTGTCATTTTAATCAATTATCTTAGAGAAGTACCTTAGTGTAATAGATCGTTGGAACTAGGAGGAAAATCTTTAAATGTTGAGATGATGAAAACATGACTTTATTTGGCCGGGAATATTTTAAAGTCAAATAAATCACTTTTTGGAGTAAAATGGGTTATTAAATTAATAAAGTGATTTTAGGAGAAAATATTAAAGATGAATTAAAAAGTCACTTGAAGGGAAAAAAGATGAAATGGGTATAAAGAAGAGATAGGGGCTCATTTCTTCTCATTATGTTGATGATTATTTGATATTTTGATTTGGAGATGTTTTGGAGCCTTTGGGGTTTGGAGGAAACACTTTTTTGGATTGGTTTTGGTGATGAAAGATTTGTTGGGTAGGTGTTATATTCTTTGCATGTGTGTGGGCGGGTGCGTAGAATTTGACGACTTCATCTAATGATCCCTCCACAGTAGTTCTCTCTGTGTCCCATGCACCATATTCTTTCTTAGGGGGGCCCTATGGGGGGTGCAGGATCCCCCCCCCCCCC
>ML792201.1:322558-337835 GCA_009831015.1 Picea engelmannii
ACATGGAGCATTCAAAGAAACCCCCCAAAATTTGTTTTTGGGTGTTTTTTTCTATTTTTAGCAGTTTTCTAAATTAATCCTGGATTAATGGATTATGGTTTTGGTAGCTGCAGAATACCTAAAATATTGTATATATTGTATTGCAAATGGTGAAATTAATACAATGAATATTTGAGAGGTGAGACACCAAGGAAGGATGGATTTCTCTGGTTAAGGGTTTCCAGCGTAAATCTATGTGTACTATGTGTATGATCCATTGATTAATTTATGTTGTACTTAAGAATTTGCATGTAGTTCTTTAATTCACAAGTTTAAAACTTATATGTGGTATCAAAGCACATTTTTAGAGTCAGAGGGCGCCTTTGTTGCAAAGGGTTTGGCTTGGTCTTGATAGATCAAGTTTATCTTGGGTCTGTGATAAACCTGGGTTGAGTGGGGCTTTGTAGTGGTGATTCATGTATTGAAATATAATGGCAAGTAGTTCTAGAATTAATATTGAGAAGTTCAATGGTAAAAACTTTGATATATGGAAGCTCAAGATGGAGGACCTATTTGTAGAGAAATAACAATGGATCACTGTGGATCTTGGTACACGACTTACTTTTACATATCCTACTAGTACACAAACTAATGGTACAAAAACTATTAGTACACAAACTACTACTCAATCTACTGGTATGTCGGAAAAAGATTGGGAGAAGTTGGATAGAAGAGAAAGGAGTATGATTCGACTCTGCCTAGATGATTATGTGTTATTGAATGTGTCGGGAGAATCTACAGCCAAGGAGATATGGGAAAGTTGGGGAATGTGTATCAGTCAAAGTCCTTGGTAAATAAGTTGTTTCTTGGAAATAATTTGTATCATCTAAGGATGGAAGATGGAGATTTTGTGATAGAGCAATTTAATGCCTTCAATAATTTGGTAAGTCAACTTAGATATATTAATATTATGCTTGCAGAAGAAGATAATGTTGGAAGTCTGGTTGTCATTGATGTTAACAATGTGCATGACACAAGCTTAGAAAAATAACGTTGCATCACATAGATATCGTTTAGGACACAATCTCAGGAGAAATAACACTACATCATGCAAAAATCGTGCAGGATGGAAGCTCGGGAGAAATAGTGTTGCATCACTCAGATATCACGCAGGATGCAAGCTCAAGAGAAATGGAGTTGCATCGTGCAGAAATCATGTAGGACACAAGCCTAGGAGAAATATCACTACATCGTGTAGGACACAAGTTTAGGAGAAATATCATTGCATCACGCAGATATCATGCAGAAAACAAGCTTAGGAGAAACAACATTGCATCGCGTAGGACGCAAGCTCAAGAGAAATAGCGTTGCATTGCGCATAAATCACCCAAGATGCAAGTTCGGGAGAAATAGTGTTGCATCGTGAAGAGATTGATTCATTGAACAATATTCTAGATCAACGGTGATAGATGTACCATGCTTCATCCATATAACCTACCGCATGTGACATGGAAGTAGTATTAAAACCACATTGTTGAGTCCCCTACCGCACACGACATGGAAGTAGTAGTAAAACCAAATTGTTGAGTCCCCTACCGCACATGACATAGAAGTAGTATTAAAACCACATTGTTGAGTCCCACGGTGTGTTATGAAAAAAAACTAGCGATAAGTGGTAATGTAATCGAAAGATGTTGGTGAACACACCAGGTGATCTTATCGGTAGGTTTGTCTTGCTAGTTTGGACAAACAAAACTCCAAAAGTTATGACACACAAGAGGTACATCCACATTGGGACAAGTTTCAAGACACGAGACGTGCAACCCCATTGTGACAAGTTCTGAAGATACGAGAGGAAAATCCCCATTGTGACAAGGTCCAAAGAGATGAGAGGTGTATCCCAATTGCGACAAGTTTAGAAGATAAGAGAGGTAAAGCCCCATTGTGATGAGTTTCAAGACATGAGAGGTGCAAACCCATTGCGACTAGTTTCAAGACACAAGAGGCGCAACCCCATTGCAACAAGTTTCAATACATGAGAGGAGAAGCTCCATTGCGACAAGTTTCGAAGATATGAGTGGCAAAACCCCATTGCAACAAGTTTTGAGACACGAGAGGCACATCCCCATTGCTACAAGTTCTGAAACATGAGAAGTGTAGTGCCATTGCAACTTAAGCCATGATTCTAAGTAAAATGGCCTGGATATGGGTTGAAGGAAGCGCCTAGGTGTCCAATATAGTCAGGCATGGAAATGAACGATCAATATTTGATCATGATCGTGATCCAATGATAGTCAAATTTCAACGAAACAAGAGCTCTCTGTAATGAGGAAAGTGACAGTCTTAGTCATTTTTATAAGGTTTTCTTAGAATCGATCATTCCATAAGGAATATTGACAGAAGAAAGAACTAAACTTAATTAATTTAAAGGATATTTCAAGCAAATTCAAGTTAATTTCATAACAATATATTTTTAATGAAGAGGCACGTTGATTCATTGAAGAGACACAATGGTTCAGTGATGCACATTGTTTGTTAAGATATTTAAACCCATCAAAATGAAGAATGAAAGTGTGACTCAGGAAATATCTGAGTATACCTGAAGAAAAGTCACTAGAATATATGAGAGTGAAAATAAAAAATTAATGCGTCGTGAGGGTGGAAGGGAGGAGTTAGGGAGGACTGTAGTCCTTTTCAGATAGAAGCTCGAAACAACAAGGGATCGTCAATTGTTGGACAATTGGTTTAGATTGATGGATAGTTGGTTTGGATAGTTAGTTTTCATTGATGTCAACCTTTGGAGAGTGATATTGTAGATTGATGTCAATGACCGGGCGAACAATCCCAGGTCTAACCACACATAAGGGTAGGGTAAATAAGCCCAAATATGTGAAGGTGGTACCTCACACAAAGGCGTGGCACCAACAAAACCCCTTGTATACATAGTAATAGAAGAAATACCACAAACACTAAAACAAGTAGAGAGGGTAATCTCCCTATTTTCCCCGATGCGACCTCATGCTTGACTCTTGTGTTAGAGTAACTTCATGACACACTAGTTGTAAAAATGGATTTTACACTCTTTGATGACTTATAGGTTCATTTTCATGGCCTTGGATATTTCACTCTCCAATCCTATTCCAAGGCCCTAAACCTGTTTAATGTTGGTTTCCTAAGAAAGAAAAGATTCTAATTAATTTTAATTTATGAATTATTTTCTTATGGTTATTTTTATGTCAAAGGGAAAATGGATGAAACTTTTATGGTGTTTACTGTTGACCCAACCAAAGAAATGCAAAAGTTAATTCTAATGCACTTGTTCAATTCGATGAATTCTAATTATGGGAGGTAAAATAGATATTTTTTCTTCGTAAACTTTAAAATTCAACCTCTCAAACACCAAGAAACCATGCAAAACAAATCAGATCCAAACTTTTTACAAGATCTCAAGTCAAACACTTCAATAATGCACTTTGTCTTTAATGCTTCAAAATCTTGAAAGCATGCAAATATTTTTTGTTTATTTTCCAAATATGATGCAAAGGGTTTCTTAATCTAAACAAGAACACAATATACAAATGGAAAATCAGTAAAAGAACAAGTTAGGGTTGTGGGAAATTGGTAGTGATGATGAAAATCCCACTCCAATGTCTCTGCAAGGATATTAACCCAAAAATTACCTATGAAAGTGGATCTAGTAATGAAAACCAATCAGAAGAGGATAAACTAGCCAAACGCAATCAATATAGGACACTACCACATATAAACGAATCTATTGGGTGCACTTCCCAACTTCAATGGATCACTAGACAACAAACAAGTGTAGATAGTAAATCCAAGCAAGGCGCACAAACACACTTCAAACTCAAATCGAAGACAAAAGGTGTGACAAAGGGACTCAATTAGAGACAATATCCAAATGTACAGATGATTAAATCATAGATCCCTGAGACTAAATAAATCAGATCTAACCAAAGAAATCTTGGAACTTTTTTATTTTTTTATTTTACAGGGGGTGTTGCAGGTTCGATGACTGTTTTAGGGGCTAGTCAAAATTGCCAACTAGACCCGCTAGTCGAATAGCCAAGTCGATTGTAGAATTCAGATAGGGAATTCATTCAAACATATAGTTAGAGTCGAACAACCAAGCAGTTAAGAAAGTGTAACTGACTAGCAACTATATATATGTGTGTGTGTGTGTGTGTGTGTGTGTGTGTGTGTGTGTGTGTGTGGCTATGTAATGGAAGAAGAGAGGTTGTTTTGTTATACAATAAAATTCATTGATGGTTCTCCCACATATCATGTATGATTTAATGTGTCTCTATTTGTGTACATGTATGTGATGTATAATATATGATGCTCTCTATAAGGATCTATCGATAACTTCTCGTACTTTCCCTTAAACTACAAAATTGGTTCCATTGCTGGTAGTTTTGAACTAAGAAAAGCATAGAGAAAAAGGAACATAGATTTTAACCTTGTAAGACATACACAAATGGTGGGAGTGTAAAATTGCTAATTATATTAAAAAATATGCAAGAAGAAATTGATTGACGTTATTCGAAGCATGTACTCATTTATTTTTAGAGACGCACGAAGGATTCTTGGAGGCCATTCTAGAAGCACTATATGAATATCTCAATCAATCTAATGTGCAAAATCACTCCTGGTGATCAATTAAGGCAAAACAAATTAAACATAGGAAGAACAAACCTCAATGAGTGGTTTGAAAAGTATTGGAGGCAGGCCAAAGTGGAAAAGCAAGGTGTTTTTAGGGAAAGAAATCATGCATGAGGAAAGAGACAACTTGAAGGAAGCACAGCACATGCGCATGCAAGGAAGGCAACAGCTGGAAGGAAGAAAAACACACATGCATGGGAGGAAGACCTAACAACAGTAGGGTTAGGGTTTTGGTAATACATTGTTAACGGATAAGGAGCCAGAAGCATATAAATAGCGATACATAGGTATCATAGAAGGTTTGATTTTTGTATTATTTGGATTATTGTTGCTATAGTAGTTACGCATGAGTTGATGCGATATGTAAGGGTTTTGTTGTATGATATATTTTGTAAGTTATTGAGCTAGAGGGAAAACGAGGGAGGGTAGATATGGAGGGTTAGATCGTAGGTTGGGGAGCCTGGTGTGATCTATTCCACCTCATATAGATCTTACTCGACTGTGGAGGATTGTAAAGAGCGCGACATTGTAGATGTGGAAATACCATAATAAAAGAGCCAAGAGACAAATCTTTGTGGATGTAGCCTAGGAGGGGGTGAACCACGGTAACATCTGTGTTATGTGATGAATGCATGCATATCTTTATTGTCTTCAGTAGTTATTAATATGTTGAATGAATGATTTATTATATTGCCTGTTTAATTATTGTTGCAAGATTGAGGAAATAAGTTGTTGGAGCTACTGCATAGTCGTGAAGAAAAATATGTTTCATTTACAAGTTAGAATAATGGCTCAATGGTTAACTCCCATATCGCATACTCAATCCTAGGCTATAAACACCTAATTCTTACAACCACCCATTAAAGCTATCTCGGGTGAGACTGCACAGGGCATTTTGTGTGTTGCGTTTCCTTCTGTTTTACCAGGGGGGCCGATAGTTTTATAGGCTTTGTTGGAAACCTGGATAGACATGAACCCTAGATCAATATAAAATCAGACATAACAAAAGAGGAATAGTAACCAACAAATGGTTATGTTGTCGTTGGTAGGAATAGGAGAGGGTTGAGTAGATGAGATAAGTTGACCAAGAAACAAGAGAAGAAAAGAAGAAAGCAATGAGCCAATAGAAGGGGATGTTGAGAACGTGGAATCCCACAAAAGCAGAGATCGAAATCTAGTTGAGAACAAAAGAGCTAGAGTTTGCACAGAAAGACAATAGAAACCCTAGAGCAACACCTCGCAAATATCTGGAGAGATACGTGTTTATTGATTTGCACAAAGTCTTTTTCTATGATTTTCCACACTTATTGCAGGAGTGGACACTAAGGTTAAAGGATAACCATGCAACGAACCGGATTCAACAGCTAGAATGAAACCCAGTACAGATTGAGCAACTTCAACAAGTGAACAACAAGTTCACCCACGCAATAGAATTTTGGCTTGATAGTATTGTGGTAGGTTTCATAATAGATTTTGCAGTCGACACAACAAAATCATACAGCGTAGCAGAGAAATATTTTCTACGAGGACCTGAAGGAAGGTACATTCGGTCCCTGTATACTTCTATTAAGATATTTCTCTATAACAAAAGTGTAATGACAATGGAATCAGACAGCTAAATTTCATTGCGTGCATGGGGGAAGGGGGGAAGCACTGACAAAGAAAGGAAAAATGGAAGGAGGAAAGGATAAAGGAAAGAAGGAGGAACCCTTGGACCCAATCATGATGGATGACAAAAAGATCAAGCAAATCATGGTGACAACTGGAAATACACGTAGCGGAGTACCCTACCAATACAAGGTGAATACTAAGAAGAGAGTTGTAGCCGTGAGGGAAGGCTTGGCGTTTGATGAGGAAGAGGTAGATGATCTCTGGGTTGTGGAGCATATTGAGGAAATCCTGCACGCAACATATGAGAGGAAGATGAAAGGTCCAAGAATGGGAAGAGAAGGAATCCATCCTATCCATATTAATGTCAGTGTGGAACCCATAAACCCATGTGCGACTAATACACCAAAGAGAACACCACCGTTTAGAAAACCAAAGCTCAGAAGTAGTCAGACAGCGGGAATTACATACACGGAAGGAACAACAACTGAAGGGGCCAATTCAGGTAGCACTAGTGAAGTATCTATACCAATAGGAGGTAGTAGTTCAACATTCAAAATGGCAGGACATGATCCAACCATCAGGTTACTTGAATTTCGAAGCGAAATAGTAGAAGACCCTGAGAAACATTTGTTCATTTGTGCAAATATCTGGGAAGAAAAACAAATCACTGATGAAGATACCAAACTTTCACAGCTATCTATTACGCTAAGAGACCACACACTATACTGGTACATGAATTTAGATGCAAACAGTGCACCTGGGACGACAAGGACACTGACAAACATTAAGAAGTTACTGATAAATGAGTTCCAAAAGTTGAGCTCAGACGATCAATACATGAATGAGATGATCGAAATAAAACAAAAACTAGGAGAGTTTGTATGGGATATTGACCAGAGATTCAAGCGACTGAAGGGGAAGTTGAAGTATCTCATGATTGAGATGCAGCATAGACACTTATTTTTCAATTCATTGTTACCACACTTAAAATACCCTTTGTGACAACAAAAGTTCCAAACGCAGGCAGAGGATTTGTAGGTAGCTCTGCAACTAGAAGAAAATCAATATCAGCAGACAGACCCAGCTATCAAATAACTAAAGGAGGACTTGAAGAACTTAACGTTTCAGTGGAAACAGAATAAGAACAAGGACAAATGAGAAGTCGTTTGGTGTACCACATGCAGGATGGAAGGACACCACAAGAATGAATGCCCAACATTTGCGCAGTATATGGCAACAGGAATTCCAAATCCGCTACCAACAGGAGGACTATGGTGTGAAATCTACAAGAAACTGGGTCACAACCCTTATCACTGCACGATGATGCAGAAATACCAAACGGTCCCAAAGCACTCATATTGCACCTTTTGCAAGTCAGTGGGCCACGATGACAAAGACTGTATAATTATGGAGTTGATGCGAGAAAGGACATTCAACGCATATAGAGTGCAGGGAAAAATGATGATTGGGCAAGTTGCACCAGAGTTTAATCAAGGTCCAGCTCCATACAACACTGCGCAGCAACAGTATAATACTATGCATCAAGAATATAATAACACACAACCGCAATACAACATGTCACAACCTCGGTACAATACCATTCAGTATAATCAGACGCCTCAGTACAATGCACCGAGAGGAGATCGAGCAGGCTACAGAGGAGGAAGACGAGCCTGAGTTGGTTTCGAACAATGTATAGGACCAGTGGTATTTCATAATTGTTAACAACTGGGACACTACGCAAGGGAATGTCCACTTCTACCAACAACTTGTATGTACTGATGTGCATTGGACCATGATACAGAGGAATGTCAGACACTACTAGTAAAGATCCAAGAAAAGAGGAACCAAAATAACCAGAATGTTCAATGGATTTCAGCCGAAGCAAGGGATGAAGGATGAAACATCAATATAGTTACTCATGGAGGAGCTAAAACAGGCGACGTCGTTGTTCATCAAGAACCATCACAAAACCAGTGGGTAAAGAAGAAATATGAACCCAAGATGCAGTTCGATGCACAAAAGGAGAAGGAGATATTTAAAGAATCCATGCAAGAAATTTAGAAGGAAGACATAGCGTCGACTTCAACTGCGCAGCAAAACAAGGAAGTACCAGAGTACGATATGCCTCCATTATTGGATCATACCAATGAAATGCAACCCAAGGGACAAGTAAGTACAATCAAAGGATTTTTCCAATCCTATGTAAAAGTGTTAAATGATACATCATCTATGAATATATTGCAAAACATATTAGAAAAATGTAGTACGGAGACGGAAGAAAAACTAGAACCAAAAACTGTCACTCACCTACATGCAAGGAGAAGAACTAGTAGGGAATTCAGAATGAATGCCAACATAGGAGATTTCAACATGGGAGACATCATACTGGATCTATGATCTGATGTCAATGTACTACCAAAGAAGACATGGAAATGCATGGGAGAGCCCACATTAAGATATTTACCTATTCAATTGAAACTGGCAAACCAACACAGAGTCCTTCCAATCGGTAGACTGAAAGGAGTAATAGTAGACCTAGATGGAGTGCACACTAAAGAAGATTTTGAATTCATTGAAATAGTGGATGACACCACACCTTATCCAGCGTTGCTTGGTCTTGATTGGGCATTTGAAAACCAAGCCATAATCAACCTGAAGACTGGGAAAATGACATTCGAGTCAAGAGAATATAGGCTCATTGCGCCCTTAGACCCATCATAAGGGGAGAGGTTTGTAGAACCTACTTGCCTAGACTTAGAGGAAATTGTCTAGTTGTACAGAACAACTGCGCGCGATGAGGATTACGTAAACCCAACTGCAAATGGGATACTCAATTGGCAGAGAATTACTTCATGTGAAATAGACTCAGACACAGGTTTAGAGACTGGAAACAAATGTTGCACAAAGTATCCACAAGAATATGTGCACGAATAGACCACATAGTAAGATGGGTAGGCACAAAAATCAAGGAACCACACAGTTTCCACGGAATAAACTATCTGGAAACATTCTTGACATAGTATGAAGACACGGTGTTAGAGAACTAGAGACTGTTAGCACTGGATTTAGAACTCAAGGCCATACCTGCAATATGGTGGGGCACACACAAAGAGACAATCACAGATTGGTACCAATGTAAGTGGTTACTGCGCATAAGGTTCAGTGTAGAACAAAAAAACAACAAACAATAGAAATATAATGGACAAGGGGCACCGACGGAACACTTGGAGAAGTGCAGAACACTGGTGAAATTAACACCCCCAGAGGAATGGACTCATCACTTCATACACACATTAGAGGGAATACTATCGAATTGGTATACAAAACAGGAATTGCGTAAAGGAACTACGATCTGGATGACATTACAACAAAATTTTATAGTCACTTTCTCATTCGAGCATGAGAACCCCAACATAGATGTCACGCTTAAACAGATAAGACAAGTGATATTCATCAAAGCACCAGAAGTAGAATTGATCACAGAAGAACAACAACGGAACAAACAGACAGTCAAGGCACTATTTTCATGTTACCAGGTACAAGAGGAAGCACTGGATGAAGACAATCCGCGTGATATTCATATTGAAGAAGTGGAAGGAGAAAGATAAGTGGAAGGTCCACCTATAGAATCATAAGTCATTTCTGCACCGATCAAAGTAAAGAAAGTCAATATTAGGACAGTTGAGCAGCCCAATATGTCCAGCATTGGAGACTACTGGGATGAGAAAGTGGAAAGCATAATAGAATTGTTGCGTGAATACAGTGACATGTTGCCCGCAACATTTACAGAGATGAAGGGTACATTCGGAGAGCTAGGAGAAATGAATATACCACTACGACCTGAAGCGAGATCGATCAGACAACAACCATACAGATTAAACCCAATATATAAGCAGAAAGTCAAAGATGATATCAATAGGATACTCGAAGAATGCATCATAGAACCAATTGAATAATCAGAATGGATAATCTCGATGGTCGTTCAGGACAAGAAACAAGGAGGGATCAAGATATGCGTCGACTTGAGGAAGTTGAACGATGCATGCCTACATGACCCATTCCCTACACTGTTCACAGAAGAATTGTTAGAAAATGTAGGTGGACATGAAGCTTACTCATTTACTGATGAATTCTCAGGCTACCATCAAATCAAGATAGCACAAGAAGACAGATACAATACCATGTTTGTGACAGAATGGGGATCTTACCAATACACAGTCATTCCTTTTGGACTGAAGAATGCACCAACAATTTTTTCTAGAGTAGTCATTGTTGCATTTAAGGAACTCATCCATCAGTTTCTCAAAGTATACCTGGACGATTGGACAATTTACAGTTTGTTGAAAGACCATGTAGAAGTCTTATGGCTAATGTTAGAAAGATGCAGACAGTTTCAGATATCACTGAACATAAATAAAAGCATATTCGGAACACCGTTTGGGATATTATTCAGCCATATAGTATGTAAACAGGGTTTATTAGTAGATCCCACAAAGATTGCATTAATTGTTAACTTACAACCACTAAAAACAGTCTGTCAGCTAAGAGCGATGTTGGGACATACGGGATACTACAGGAAATTTATCAAAGGATTACTACACCAATGGAAAATTTGTTAAGAAAGGACACAAAGTTCCAGTGGAACGACGAGTGTCAACATGGTCTGAACACTCTGAAGGAAAAGATGGTTACCACCCTGATATTAGTATTTCCATACTGGTAGAAGACATTCCACGTACATGTAGATGCATCAGCCATAGCTCTTGGAGCTATCTTGGTGCATCCAGGAGCGGGAGACTTGGATCACCCGATAGAATTTGCGAGCAGGAAGCTATCAAACTCAGAACAGAAATATAGCATGACATAAAGAGAAGGCCTAGCTATGGTCTATGCACTGCAGAAATTCAGACATTACTTACTAGGGAAACATTTTAAGATGTTCACATATCACTCAGCCCTAAAATACCTAGTCAACAAGCCAATGTTGAGGGGGAGAATCTGTCGATGGTTACTACTATTCCAATAATTTGACTTTGAAGTAATAGTCAAGCCAAGGAAATTGAATGCAGGACCTGACCACCTATCAAGATTCACCAATGGAGAAGAACCTACAAACTTGGTAGACAACTTTCTGGATGCACATTTATTTTCAGTACAGATTGTTGATGAACATTTCACAGATATCATTTCGTACTTGAGCACGAGTACTGTGCCACAAGAATATAGCACCACACAGAAGAAAAACTTGGTAGTCCGTGTTGTCGACTATCAACTGATTGTAGGACACTTATACAAAATGGGCATAGATAACATCTTGTGAAGATACGTGGTAGAGAATGAAATACCAAGAGTCTTAGCCGAAGCTCATGAAGGAATAGAAGGAGGGAATTATGCAGGCAAAGCTACCGCGTAGAAGGTATTGTGCGTAGGACTATGGTGGCCAACGACTCACAAAGACTCAAAGGAGTATTGTCAAATATGTGACGTTAGTCAAAGGGTAGGAAAACCCAAAAAAAGATACGAGATACCATTACGAACCAAAGTAAAAATACAAGCATTCAAAAAATGGGCAATATACTTTGTGGGACAATTCAACCCACCAACAAAAAGAACAGGATCTAGGTACATTATCACTGTGACGAAATACCTAACAAGATGGGCGGAAGTTGCACTAGTGAAGGATTGCAGCACAGAAACATCAATGCACCTTTTATTGGAACAAGTCATTACTCGATTTGGGTGTCCAAGAATTTTGATGAGAGACCAAGGCACGCACTTCATAAACAACACCATCAACACAATGACTGAAGAGTTTGAAGTCCATCACCAGAAGAGCACACCATATCACCCACAAGTGAATGGCATAGTGGAAACATTCAACAAAATTCTGGAGAACATGCTGACAAAGATCTGTAACATCAACAGGGACGACTGGGACCTCAAAGTACCAGCAGTATTATGGGCATATAGGACTATGTGAAAAAAGTTCACAGGGAACACACTATTTAAACTGGTCTATTTCCAGGAAGCAGTGGTGCCATTAGAATTTTTAGTACCAAGCTTGCGTGTAGCAACAATTACACAAATGACAGAATGAGGCGTAGTACAGGAGCGACTAAATAACTTAATGACCTTGGAGGAAGACCAGATCTTAGTAGGATTTCACAAACAAGTTCATAAATCAAGGGACAAAGCTTGGCATGATCGACACATAAAGAAGAAAACTTTCAAGGAAGGAGATCTAGTATTGATGTATAACAACAAATCATTTCAGCACCCAGGAAAGCTAAGGATGCATTGGCTAGGACCGTACAAAGTAAAATCTGTTACAGATGGAGGAGATGTACAGTTAAGAGACTTTTCAGGCGCAGAACTCAGAGGTATGATTAATGGGAGCCGACTAAAGCTCTACAAGGACAGTCGACCAACCACCACGCAGTAATAATAAAAAAAAAAAGTATATCGAAGGAGAACCGAAAGGAGCACAGTACATTAGATATAGGAAGGGCATGCACACTTAGGCGAGGAGAAGGACAACAGTCACATACAAAGGGAAACAAGAGGGAAAATGAAAGTCGGTAAAAGCAGTACAACAAGACAGCGTTAGGAGAAATTGAAGGTCGGAAAGGATCAATGGGACATCACATTAATCACACCAACTGGAGTCGACAAAGAAGGAGTAATGGAAAGTATGAAACCATTGGAGATGCATTGAATTGGTAATTAAGGTGCATTAAACCCATAATCAAGGGATTATCCTCGGCAAGCATCATGGGAATTCCATACAACACACGGATGCAGGAGCCAATAGTCTATTCATGAAAAGAGAATAGACAGAGGCTAAAGAGCACAGTGTGAATTCACAGAGATCACAAAGACCGTTCGAATCCAGCAGACATTAGACACTCACCGCCATGGCACTGCCCAAGCAAGAAGAAGCGAGCCAGACCACCACGAAAACCAAAGTTCGGACCAGGTCACGAGGATAGGCAGAAGAAGGTGAATAGAAGTCGTCATGGATCATTGATATTGATGAAATCCCATCCCCAGACATAACACAGGTGAACCCGACACCCATACTGGATGAAATCCAACAGCCAGCACTGGAGGGCACAAATATGGGTATACCAGCAGAAATACAGGAGCCATAGAACTAGGAAACAGAAACCCTAAAGGAGGTGCAACTGGAGAACGTTGAAGCAGCTCCAAGAGTTAATGGAATGACGCCGAATTTGACAACAACAGTTGTTACACCTCAAAATTACTCACTTCGCAAGTGTCGCAAGTGTCGTTATTAGTGTCACAAGTGTCACATCTTGACCGCAAGTGTATAAGTGTTCCTGACATCATACTACCTTCTTGCCTATGTCATGCCTCCAACAACATGATGGGGACACTTAGAACACCTCAAAGATTAGTTGTGAAGAGGAGGAATCAGTTTACTAGAAGTACAAGTTTCTTGCTATTGGAAGGACCACTAAAATTGAGTTTCAGGGAGGAGCACTCCCCTATATATTGTTAGGGAGTGTTATAACGCTATGTCCACCCTTCTGGGGGAGCGTTATAACACCAGATCTTGCTTTCCTTCACTTGGGGAGCACTATAATTCCCTGATTCCCATTTTGGGGGAGCTGATCCAGGGGATCAAATTTTGCTCAAAACTTCAAAGTGCTCAGAATTGCTTCAAATCGAATAGGAGTATAGGCCTCATCATTACGAACCCAACACAACTCGCTTGGGTTCAAATGCATGTCGGGAGCGAGAGATATCACGTTCTGTTCAAAATGACAAACAGGCGGAAAAAAAAAGGAATGTTGACTGTACAGTCCGCACAGCTGTCGATGTGGCAGTCCGTACGACACGTGGCAGGGCTGAGTGGCAGACAGATGGTAGATGTGGATGAATGATATTGTGACATGTGGCAGTATTTGGTTGGTTGTACGGTGCCACATGGCCCAGTCATGGGCTGCCATGTGGCACCCTGTTATTGGTTGCTTGTATAAAATTTTATTGGAGTCCACCAGATTCGACCCCGTGACCTCCACCCACATGTATAGTCTTTGCAAAGTCTGTGTTTCCAAAGTGCCCCATTGTACTGCTTATTATATGTATGGTTTTATATCAATTTAAGTTTGAATTGTTTAATAGTTTGCGGGGGTCTGGGTTGGGGCTTAGCCCCAACCCCCGATCGCATAATACAATAACATATGACCATACCGTGGGTACCAGGACCACTGGTTGGCGCATGCATGATTTGGTTTTGAATGTGGTTTAAATGGTTTTTAAAACCAATGACCCGCCACTTGTCTCTTTACTATTCTCCTTTGGGACGGAGCCCCATTTGAGTTTGTGCATGGTCACATGGGCCGCAAGACCTCGGCCTTGGCGGTTAGGGGCTAGGTGTGCCCGTAACCGTCCTACAGTTCACACCGTTTGTACGGTTGCACCCGGTGCTGAGTTTTAATGCTTAAATGCACGTGGGGGCTAGGTTGAGCCAACAAGGGTGCAATTTGTCGATGCAGAGACAACAAGTTTGAAGGGCGACTTCCAGGAAGCCTATCTTCTTCAATTTTTGGCCAAACGAGGTGCCGAAAAAGCCCAGCTAGGGGTTTTTGGACATTCTGAAGCCATTGGAGCTATCTATTTGGAATTTTGAGTATTGTAAAGCACATTTTTTTATCACTTTGAGCAAATAATACAAAAGATCCATTGGAAGCTGGACCATGAGATGTAGCCCAAGAGAGGGGTGAACTCCTTTATCATTTGTTGTGTTATGTGTTTTCTGTTCACTGTTTATTGCTCCTCTTTATATGCATCTTGAATGAGTAAATTCTATTAAAGTTGTGTTGAAAATTTGATCTATTTGCATTTTAACACATAAAATTAAACTTGCAAATATTTTCAAGAATACAAGTCTTCTTCATTTTTAGATCAAGTTGGTATCAGAGCATAGGTTTTTGAAGACTTGATTATTTGCAAGTGTTTTGTTTTCTGATGCTCACAA
>ML792201.1:347958-370182 GCA_009831015.1 Picea engelmannii
GAGATGAAGTTTGGCTTTACATTAGTAAGGAGAGGCTTAAAGGAGAAGGTAAAAAATTGAAACCAATTCGATATGGTCCTTTTAAGATTATTGACAAGATTGGTAACAATGCCTTCCGTTTAGATTTGCCTCCTTATATGCAATTGTTAATGTTGAGAATTTGAAATTGTATGAGCCTCCTCTGATTGATGATCAAGGAGACCATGTTCAGATTCCTTCTATAGATGATTTTTCCCCATAATAGCTTACAGAACTGCATGAAGACACAATCCTTGACAGGAGAATGCGAACTTCAAAACAAGGAAATGTGGAGTATCTTCGAGTTGGTCTTAAAGGTACAAATCCAAGAAAAGCCAAGTGGATTGAGGTTGGAAAGGTGAGGGAGCTATACCCTCATCTTCAGATAGACTGAAAATAGTCTTTTGGAGGTCCAAAATCTTTCCAATGGGAAGGTGTGATCCAAGGGATCAAATTTTGCTCAAAAATTCAAAGTGTTCGGAAACGCTTCAAATCAAACGGGAGCGTAGGCCTCATCGTTACAAACCCAATCCAATTCGTTTGGGTTCAAACAAATGTCAGGAGCAAGAGATATCACATTCTGTTCAAAATGACAAACAGGCAAAAAAAAAGGGATGCTAATTGTACAGTCTGTACGGCTGCTAACGTGGCAGTCTGTACGACACATGGCAAAGTTGAGTGGTAGACAGATGGAAGATGTGGAAGAATGATATTGTGACACATGGAAGTATTTGGTTGATTGTACGGTGCCACGTGACCCAATCATGGGCTGTCACGTGGCACCCTGTTATTGGTTTCTTGTATAAAATTTTATTGGAGTCCACCGGATTCGACCCCGTGACCTCCACCCACATGTATAGTCTTTGCAAAGTATGCATTGCCAACGCACCCCATTGTATTTCTTATTATATGTATGGTTTTATATAAATTTAAGTTCGAATTGTTTAATAGTTGGCGGGGGTCCGGGCTAGGGCTTAGCCCCAACGCCCCGTCACATAATACAATAACATATGACCATACCGTGGGTACCACGACCACCGGTTGGCGCGCACGTGATTTCGTTTTGAATGTGGTTTAAACGGTTTTTAAAACCAACGACCCGCCACTTGTCTCTTTACTATTCTCCTTTGGGACGAAGCCCCATTTGAGTTTGCGTGTGGTCACATGGGCCGCATGACCTCGGCCTTGGTGGTTAGGGGCTAGGTGCACTCGTAATCGCCCTACAGTTCACACCGTTTGTGCAGTTGTGGCTGGTCCTGAGTTTTAACACTTAAATGCACGTGGGGGCTAGATTGAGCCAACAAGGATGCAATTTGTCAATGCAGAGATAACAAGTTTGAATGGGGACTTCCAGGAAGCCTATCTTCTTCAATTTTTGGCCAAACGAGGTGCCGAAAAATCCTAGGTAGGGGTTTTTGGACGTTCTAAAGCCATTGGAGATGTCTATTTGGTATTTTGAGCATTGTAAAGCACATTTTTTAGCACTTTGAGAAAATAATACAAAAGATCCATTGGAAGCTGGACCAGGAGATGTAGCCCAGGAGAGGGGTGAACTCCTTTATCATTTGCTATGTTATGTGTTTTTTGTTCACTATTTATTGTTTTTGTTTATATGAATATTGAATGAGTAAATTCTATTAAATTTGTGTTGCAAAGTTGATCCATTTTCATTTTAACACATAAAATTAAACTTGCAAATATTTTCAAGAATATAAGTCTTCTTCATTTTTAGATCAGGAGCACTACCTATTCTAGGTGAAAATTGGTTTGTTGAGAAGAATGAGGGAAAGATCCCCTCAATATCTAAAGGCAGTTGGATTCAAATCCTTGTTCAAGCCATGATCTTAGGGCAGATCCATAACTAAAGGAGGAAAATCCTCAACTTACCCCAAAGATATCTCAAGTGGTTGGGCCTCTCCAAGCCTATTTAAATAGGCCTTCTCATGGTGAAAGGGATGGAAAACATATTATGAAGAATCCAACCTATGATCTCATGAAGAAGGTGTCTTTCAGAACATCACCATTCAGTGTGTTGTCTTTTTGAGCAAGGGTTCAGACGAGGAAGGCTTGACGAAGCTGCTACACTCACATCTATGGCTATAAGCATTCTTCGTTGTTGCTCTCTTTAATATAATATGCTTGGCCTGTTTCTTTCAAATATGTGTTTAATCTCACATGAATTTGTCTCTAATAGATAGGTC
Source organism: Picea engelmannii (assembly GCA_009831015.1). NCBI lineage: Eukaryota > Viridiplantae > Streptophyta > Pinopsida > Pinales > Pinaceae > Picea > Picea engelmannii. The sequence goes on from ML792201.1 coordinate 350,178, forward strand.
TATTTCAAACTAATCTCAATAGAGTAGGAAGTTGTTCATACTTTTGTTTGTCTACAGGGCTTATCAAGGAGCGTAAGATTGGAGCTCAACTTGGACCGTGCAAGGACAAACACCGGTAAAAGGTACTTATTTTCTCCTTCCTCCTCACACACTAGTTTACCTAGATCTAAAAGGAAGTCAGTGTCCATGATAAGCATCTTCTGTCTTAGGAATTAAGAGTCTAGCTCTCAAGAGGAGATCTACCTGTCCGCAAGAAGATTTTCCTTCAACAGAAATTGGCGACTCCACTGGGGACGAATCGAAACTTTCAGTTTTGGTTTTCCTCATAGACCTTGTCTTACCCTTTGTTATTTTAGACCTTGTTCACCCCATATGTTTGGTTTCATATGCTGGTTGACTCCTTACCCCATCACGTTCATCTTGATTGCCAAAGTTTGACTGAAATTTTGGGTTTTTTGGACAATTTTGTGAGCTGTGGTAGCCCAGTGCTCCCCTACTTTGTTAGCAGGGTGCTAGCACTCCCCCTTGGTATTAGACATATTTTTATAATTCTCTAGTGCCCATTACACAAGAGCACCAACCTCCCTTTGCAAAAAATCCTTTCCAGAATTGCATTTTCTGAGACCCAATCTCTATTTTTCACTTGCTGAGATTCTTTGTGACTCAACACTTCTTCCTATTGACCTTTGATATCCTTCCTTATGAGGAATAATCACTTTGTTGTTCATATTTTGAGGCCTTCTTCTTTATTTTGAGTTTTTTTGCTGTTGAGAACTTGGAATCAATCCACTGCTTTCTTCTCTCTTATCCGACTGAGAGGGAACTCTGGTGAAGGGCATCAGAAATCTGTGAATCATCTTATTTGGTTCTTTGAGGTCATCTTTCTTAAGCATATTTATTTTGTTTGAGATTTCTTGATTCTCTTTGTTATCTTTTGTTTTCTTTGCTTCATGTTTCAATCATAGCAAGAGGGTGTGTTGTTTGTGCGAAATCTGCTTATGCTTGTCCGAATATCCTTGATCTAAAAGGGTAGTTGGCAGGAGAAGTTTTTGCATTGAATTAATCTTCATTCGCATACAAATGACAAAAAATACATCTTAGTGATTGGTTTGCATATTAGAAGGCATTTCTGAAATGTTTTAGCATTGCATTGAATTCGATTGAGAATCAATTGATTGAGGACATTCCACATTAGTGTTTGATAGTGAAAACGACTCTTTCTCTTTCCCTTAAATAGGCGTTCATTGAAAAGAAATGATTGCTTATCATATTTCATGCATTTTTGGGGAATTTGAGTCATCATTCCATCAGTTTCAGTTTCATACACCCTTTGAGTAAAGAACAGTTGTAAAACGAATGCTAATTACAAATTATCTAGAACACTTTTGTTTTTAGGATCTTCCACCAACAGTAGACTAGGGTTAGAACTTTGGATTAGGCTGTGAGTACAACTCTCCAAAGTTTTCAAAACAAACATTAGAATCCTGAGCTAGGGAGAGTCAAATCCAATTGTCGTATTGGTTTTCTGGGATCCCCCTCTCACACAGGGGTTACGCACGAGGTCGCATTCGGGCGAATTACAGAGATTATCCCTCCGTGGTTCAACTGTTTGTAGTGGTCGTATCATATATTGGGGGTCACTTGAAGGTATACCCACGATTATGTGTGGGAGACTCTTGGGTTGATTTCAGACTTGTTAACATGGCCATACGTTTCGGATCGGACTGTCGACTGTACCCACCCAGGGACTCACTGTGAATTGGTGTCTTTAGTTGCCATAATCTTTAGGTACTTACACAAGGTGATGATGAAAGGAAGTCTCACTGTACCTGGAATAGACATTGGTCAAACTCACTCGGGCTCCTTGGAGGGTAAATCCACAATTTCTGCGTGGAATCTTGCACCAAGGTGAAAGTCCGTTAAGTAGGTCACCATTGTAACTATTCCACCATATCCTATCCCCTTCTCGACTTGATCACGCGACGTTGGATTTCATCACCAACCAGTACAATCATTGAGAGAAGTTTTGTTTGCTTGGTTGATTCCTAGATTTTATTAGCGTATGTTGTTTCTTTTTTATTAGTTGGCCCTAGTTTTTTAGTGTGTTCTATTATTCTCTACAATTGAGCCTGTAGACGATAAAGGTCTTCACCGATCACGTAGGATGAAATGGCTACCTCTGGAAGGCTATCAACCCTTACCTCCTAACCCTCCAGAAGACAACTACTATAGAGAGGTAGAAAATCAATCCGACACTGGAAGTGTTATTGCTCCTATGTTAGATAAATCAGAAGGCGCTTTGGTTACGGTTGAAAATCCCACTACATATGTGTCGGTAACTCCTCTCGAACCACTTTTGGTTCGTTTATACTCCCTTGGGAACATCATAGATGAAGAGGTCCCACGACTACCGGAGAGGAATTTTACCGAAACATATATGGGATCCACAGAACCAATCTTTGGTGATGAGTATAGGACTCTTGTTCGTCCTAGCACCGCAGTAGATACCAATCCCACACCTGCTTGTTCTGTATGGAGGACTTCATCGGGACGCGATCTCTATGAAAATTTTGAATCCTTTCAACAACCCTTTCATCCTCATGACCCTCGTAGTGAAACAGGACCATCCGGTCAAACCATGAATCACCCAGTCGATCAGGTTATTAACCCTACTGTTACACCAACACAAGTCCATCCTATTGCTAGACTCATCACCTCTACTCATCCCCAAAGAACTTCAATCTGGAGTTCTCCGGGACCACAGTCTTATCCTCCTCATGGGTCTAATGTGTATCTGCCTCCGGGATCTACTCCTTACCATACTCAAGGGGAAAATGTTTATCCTCATGGGAAAGAAAATCACCCAGCCTATAATGCTCAGAACCCACCGGGTTATGCAAATGTTTCTCATCCATCATCGAATCCTATTTATCCTAGCCAGCAACAACCATATGTAGGCAAACCTACTGGTTACAACTATCCACCTAACCCATTTTATGGTCCTACTGGTGTTCCTATGCTGCACCAGTATCATCCACAAATTAACCGACAACTACCTTTCCTTGGGACTCTGGATCTCCCAGACTTGTCTCGGTTAACTAATGATCCTATTTTCCATTCATCGGTTTGGCCAGTCATTCCAGCTAAACTTCCTTCTGATATTCTGAAATTTGACGGAAAATCTGGCGAAGATCCAAACAACCATGTGATTACTTTCCATTTGTGGTGTTCATCAAACTCCCTCATGGATGATTCTGTACGTTTGTGTCTTTTCCAGCGAACACTTACCGGCTCGGCAGCAAAGTGGTATATTGAACTACCACGTACTTCTTTTCATGATTTCAATTCCCTTGCAAAGGAAAAGACATTAACGGTACTGGTAATTTACCCTGACAAAGGAAAAGACATTAACGGTACCGGTAATTTACCGGATCCATCATCATCCTTCATTAGTCTTCCATCGGTTGCTCCTCCATCTGGACCACTTCATATTGAAAAACCCATGTTCGACTCTATCTTACACCCTCCTAAGAGCACTATATGTAAAGCTACCTTTAATCCTAGTTCACCTACCGCCCAGAACTACAACATTGTTGAATATTTGGCTCAAGCACCGTGTGCTATGTCTGCGTTAGAAGTTATACAACACTGCCCCAGTCAACGTAGAACACTCTTGGCTGCTATTGGAGCTATTGATCCTGAGTCATCCAACCATATCATTTTTAACCTGGAAAATTATGCAATTATGCATCTCAGCTCTCCCACCAACTTGCTTTCCAAGTTGATGTTGTTGTTCATAATCAACAAATCCACCGAACTATTCTGGATGAGGGAGCCTCAACTTGTGTCATGTCTTTAGCATGTTTCAAAGGTTTAAAATGACCAGCACTTAACAAATCCCCAATGATGTTACGCGCCTTCGATGGGCGAGGTTTTCATCCCCATGGGATTTTACAGTCCCTGCCCATCCAATTGGGTGGAAAAACTATTATTGTTGATGTCGAGGTGGTCGACGCTCCCCTCGATTACAACTTCTTACTTGGAAGAAGTTAGTTTTATGCTATGATTGTCGTTGCCTCGTCGGTTTTTCGATGTGTCCAATTTCCTCATCAAGGCAAAATTGTCAGTGTTGAACAGTTGGAGTCTGCACGACCGATGCTCTCATTCCCGCTACCAACAATATTCCTTTCTTGGGAGACCACAAGATCACGTATGAAAGCGTTGGTTTTGGCTTACTGAAAGATTCTAGCCTCATGGGTACCTTCCCTACACCACTTCCACCGAATACACGTCATATTGCCACTATTGATATGATTTCGACCACGGCTTATCAATCTTTGGAATCATCTGACCCTTGGATTGTACCTTGTCCATTGGAATTCGATGCACTAGGTGACACCGTGCCACTTGGTCCAGCCGAACCATCATACGTTTCTATCCAATCCGCTTCTCCCTCGCTGGATGACCAACATCTATTGGCACCCAACAGTTCCTCAATGCAATCACAGTTGAGTTCCTTGCCGTCTGCGATCGACTACATTTCCCCAATTTTTCCTTTTAATGAATCTATTCCAAAAACTCTTCACATTGACAAGTTACCTCGGGATAATAACCATCACCGATCCTCTTTTCTTCCCCTTCATGACGAAATTCGAGCAGATATACACTCTATCTCTCCTCCTGATATCGATTTTCTCTAGTCTCCCATGCCTTCAACTTTCGATGATTTGGATCCAGTAGTTGACATGGTGATTTCTTCGGTAGGGGTATTGGTGCCTGATATCCTTACCCCTGTCGTGGCCCTTGACATGTGTTCTTTCCCGAGTGATTATCTTCCATCCAGTGAAGATCTCCTGGAGGCCATGACCGAGTTTTGTCCCTTGACATGGTACCCTTCCAGAGCATTATCCTCTTGGAAGCCATGATCCAGACGAAGCCACAAGCATAGCTTCTCTTCTCTATAGCAAGCTCGTTAAAAAATGAAACAGAGGCCCTGAGCATAGTTACCTCTCTTGCACCTTCTTTTCATCCACCTCAAAATCGGTGAATGAATTGAAGCTTGGAGGGCATGTCTCCAGCCTTTGATGATTTTTCTAGAGTTAAGCCACTAGCTCTCAAGTTGGGGGCATATCGAGCTTAGTCTTTGTTCTTTCTCGTGCTCATAAATACATGAGAATGCATCTAGGTAAAGATTTATCTCTTTTTCGAACCTGTATGGATACACGAAAAAGGAACCCCCTAGAGTCTTCTTTAAGCTCTTTTCAGACTCTCTAAACATGAAAAGATTGCCGAGTGATCTTGCTTCCTTTCCCACTTGTTAAAAGGTTTGAAAGGGCGTCTTTCGAGTGATAATTTATCTCTTTTTCGGCCTCGCAAGACTAACATTATGAAAAAGGACAACATTGGAGTCACCTTTAAGTTCTTTTCAGACTCTCTAAACATGAAAAGATTGTCAAGCGACCTTGTTCTCTTCACGCTCGTTAAAGTATTTGAAGAAAACATCTGTTGAGCGATAGTTTATCTCTTTTTCGGTCTCATCAGACTACTTTATGAAAAAGGAACTGAGAGAGTTCTCTTTTAAGTGTTTTTCCAGACTCTATAATCATGGAAAACCTTCGAGTTTACCTTCTTTGGACTCATTAAACCATCATACATTGAAGGGCCCATATGGGATCGAACCCTTACTCCTTCCAGTTTGTTAAAAAAAGGAAGAGGAACTTACCGAAGGTGAGTTATATCGAGCATGTGTTACCCTCCTCGATCTTGTTAAATTAAAAAGAGGTACTCATCTATCTGGATGGGGGAAATTTTGAAAGAAGCAAGCCAAGCAGTTTTTGAGAACATTACCAAGTAACTCTTAGAGTCACCCTTGAACACGACACTTTGTCTTTGCACACATCTTAATCCGCTGAACCTCTGCACTGAACCAATCCTTGAAGTTTTTCTTACTCCTTTGGGTCACCTGATGAAAGTCACAGTATCCATTGCATCATCGTGTTTTGGTCCATGTCATGTTTCTGTTGTTGTGCCTCAGTGTTCAAGGGAAGTATCCGCCTCGAGAGTCAGCCATCACAAATATATTGTCTCAATACCCGTGTTAGTCCATGTTCATTTGATCTACTAATTACATCTCTGTGTCTGTTTCGTGTCATTGATGGGGGATACATCAAGGCCCTCCTTTGATGAGTCTATTCCTGTCAACTTCAACACATTATCCAGGGACTAGACTTAGAAACCAATTAGTACTTTGGGACTTCCATGCCTCAATGGCAGGCCTCCTCACGTTCGACAGTGGGTTTACATCATTGACCTTTGATCAAATGATTCCATGGATGTTCGAATTCAACTCATCCATTCACATTCGTTGGAATGTACTAGAGTACCTTGGGAATCATTGACATTAATGGTGATCTCCCTCGCACTTGTTAACGGTTTACATCATTAACCGGTAATCAAGTGGTTTCTGCCATGTTCAACATCAGGACATCTATTCACATGGTTAGATTTGTACTACATAGGGATCGGTAAGAAGACCTTGGGTTGAGTGATCACTCTGATATGTACTTTTCCCAGGTTGCGACGGAGTTCCTCTTGAACACTGACACATATACTGTCACATAGATCCACTTTGTATTGGTTGTGGCTATGTCTTGTCATCTCGTAGATCCACTGTGTATTATTCGTGGCTACGATCAGTGCAGGTCATGGGAGTATAGATCCACAGTGTATTTTCGGTGGCTATACCTTTTATCAATATAATTATGGATCTGCTATGCATTTATGGCGGCCATACCTTGAAAGTCTCTATCACTCAAGCAAGTGTCGTCATTAGTGTCGCATCTTGACCGCAAGTGTGTAAGTGTTGTTGACATCATACTGCCTTCTTGCCTATGTCATGCCTCCAACAACATGACAGGGACACCTAGAACACCTCAAATATTAGTTGTGAAGAGGAGGAATCAATTTACTAGAAGTACAAGTTTCTTGCTATTGGAAGGACCACTAAAATTAAGTTTCAGGGAGAAGCGCTCCCCTATACATTGTTAGAGAGTGTTATAACGCTCTGTCCACCCTTATGGGGGAGAGTTATAACACCAGTGCTTTCTTTCCTTCTCTTGGGGAGTGTTATAATACCCTAATGCCCCTTTTGGTGGAGCGCTACCTATTCTAGGCGAAAATTGGTTTGTTGAGAAGAATGAGGGAAATATCCCCTCAATATCTGAAGGAATTTGGATTTGAATCCTTGGTCAAGCCATGATCTTAGGGAAGATCCATAACTAAAGGAGTAAAATCCTCAACTTACCCCAAATATATCTCAAGTCGTTGGGCCTCTCCAAGCCTATTTAAACAGGCCTTCTCATGGTAAAAGGAATGGAAAAAGTATTGTGAAGCATCCAACCTATGATCTCATGAAGAAGGTGTCTTTCAGAACATCAGAATTCAGTGTGTGGACTATTTGAGCAAGGGTTCAGACGAGGAAGGCTTGACGAAGATGCTACACTCACATCTATGGATGTAAGCATTCTTCATTGTTGTTCTCTTTAATATAATATGCTTGGCCTGTTTCTTTCAAATATGTGTTTGATCTCACATGAATTTGTCTCTAATAGATAGGTCTATTTCAAACTAATCTCAGTAGAGTAGGAAGTTGTTCGTACTTTTGTTTGTCTACAGGGCTTATCGAGGAGTGTAAGATTGGAGCTCGACTTGGACCGTGCAGGGACAAACACTGGTAAAAGGTACTTATTTTCTCCTTCCTCCTCACACATTAGTTTACCTAGATATAAAAGGAAGTCAGTGTCCATGATAAGCATACTCTGTCTTAGGAGTTAAGAGTCTAGCTCTCAAGAGGAGATCTACCTGTCCACAGGGAGATTTTCCTTCAATAACAGTTGATCCAGACGAGTCTCAAATGACCATTTTAGACCACCCAACAGAAGGGATGGTTGAAGATGTCTCAGATTGGCCGGAATTGTATACAGAGGAACAATTGGAAGCCGCTGGAACTTCAAGCCAGCCACCACTACTGAATAAAGACAATATACATATACCCAGGTCACCTCACAAGAAACCTGCAGCAGAAATCGTTCTATCGTGCATACCAGAGGGGGTTTAGGTAGGACCAGACCTGCTGGTCTATATAAGGAAGCTCAAATACTCTGACCACGATGTAGCAGACGAAGACAAGTTCCTGGAACTTGTGAAGAGGGTATTCTTACAGACTACAAGCATAAATAACGTTGGGGAATTGGTCGATCAGCCACTCCAATGGGAAATGGGGTTAGAGAAAATAGCAATTTTAGGTCTATTGGACCTTCCACATTTTGGCAGAGGTCAACACGCAATCGCATGCATCAAACAATTGTTAGCATTTACACATGGCGGGGACATATGGTTGGATAAGATCGTCTCGATAGACATTGAGCTTATCGCAAAAATAACAGGGTTACCAATTCGGGGTATGGATCCCGCATAGTTTTTGGATGACAAAGATAGGGAGAAAAATCTAGTAGAAGAGATGAAGAAGAAGTATGGAACTGACAGGGGGACAAGAGGGATCATCATCAAGAGGATCAACGATTTCGTGACACAATTGGGCATGAAAATCTTGGCCTGCAAGATGCTAAGAAAATGCCGCAGGGAGGAAGTTCCAGTTGGAGTTGTCGCAGTTGCAGCTCAATGCGCAGAAGGCACTACAGTGAGCTGGGCACCGTACCTCTTGAACCTATTCCTAGATGACTACAAGGATGCGCAGGATCTAGGAACAGAGTTTCACTACTCATGGATGATCACATTAATAACCTTCATGGGATGGAAGGAGCCAAGGTATGTAGTTTTTGGCACCAGAACCAAACCAAATCAAGGAGCGGGATATTTGTTTCTCAGAGCCAGGCCAAAGGCCAGGATAAAAAATGCGAATGGGGCCATCTTTGAAGGATACCTATGCGACCTGCAAGAAGCGATCTCCAAGATGTGGAGAATAACACCAGAGGTCACCGCGCGATATGGGAAAATTTCCAACTTCAAGGCCACACGACATACAATGTGGATGAAAGCATGGAAGGATCCTTCTAAGTAGTGGCTATAGATGCACTATTGTATCATATAGGGTGACATCGACATGGTTATCAGCGAATGGGCCGATGAATGGAGGATTCCAACCATCACCCAGGAATTTTCGGAAAGAACAACAGAAGAAGAGGTAGGACAAGGAGAAACCCAACCTCTGGAAATCCAAGTGCCTAAGAGATGAAGAACGAGCTAGGGAAAGACAACACATATAGATGAAAGGCCAATGAAGACAGGGACCTAGAAGGGGAAAAAGGAGAATACGCAATTGGCCAAAGAACAACAGAAACAGGTTGAGGGAGTGCAAGAGACCACACCATGTCCCAACCCACAAGAAGTAGGGGCAAACACGAGGCCAAACACACAGCCAAGTGGTGCACACACGAAATCAAAGGCCCAAAGAACACCTCTAGAATATATGATCACGGATGATGATGGGGAGATGAGAGCCAGAATGGTCCAAGACTATCTATCCGAGGAATTTGACCATGCGACAAACCATAGGGACAAGATTCAAGAGGAACTAGAAAACATGTGGCAGTTCCTCAAGCAAATCGGGGAAGGGAAGAAAACCAACAGGAAGGGGACCGAACCATCAACACCATAGACAGAGGAAAGAGTGCAAGAAGAAGAACGAGATTCAGTCCAGGCAATACTGCAACCACATATAACAATCCACATCACCCCTAGTATGTTGTGCATGGACGAAATTGTGGGGCAGACTCCCTTGAAGGAATTAATCCAAATCCAACTAGTGCTGACGAGGATACTAGCAGGGGCACTACATAGGTTGCAGGTTAGCGTGAACCATGAGGTACAGTCTCGAGCACACAAGGATTTAACTAAATTGAAGTAGGCAAGAAATAAATGGGACATGCTAGAAATAGTCTATGAGCAAGCTAAATCTAAGACCCAGGAGGAAAGGGAGCGCATAAAAGGATTGAACCAAAAAGTGGCATGAACTTAAGAAAATATTCCACAGGCCGCGCAAAGAGAGGAAATCACAGCAACAGAAAAGATTGATCGGATTGCACAGGAAATTGATGAATATCAGAAGGAGATAGATAATATCTGAGAACATATCACACCAACCACTGCACCAGCAGTGAAGGAGCAAAGGAAGAAGGAAGCAACAACGCAACTACAGGAGATAGAGCAACAGGTCATCACAGCAACTGACTTGTTTGATAAAGCAGCACAGCTTTGGACTAGATTAGAGGAGGATCGGTAGGTCCAATAGTAGTAGAAGAAAGAAGAAAGGATCAAAGCAACGATACAAGAGCTCAAGCAAAGGCAGAATACAATACCAATCACAGAATGCATCAAAGGGACGCAGGACATGAAGAGATTGCAAGCAGAGCTAATTACTGGGCAAACCCGGAAACAGGAGCGATGGGCTCAAATGAAACCGTTGCAAGAACAGGTAGTAGAAGTGTTGGCACAAGTAGAGGAAGCCAAGGCACGTATAGCACAGACCCAGCCAGAGTGTGTGGAATTGATCAGTGATGAAATTGTAGTCCAGATAGTAGACACACTCAAGGATAAGAATGCTCAGGCATAGACATAGAAAACAGAGCTGAAGGAAAAGTTCCAGGTGATCACCAAGGAGATCGAGGGAGAACACAAAGGTTAGGTGGCTCAGGACGAGCCACATGTCAGCGTTGGGGGCCTATTGGAGGCAAGCAAAAGCGGAAATGCAAGACATTTTTTGGGAAAGAAAGCATGCATGAGGAAAGAAATAGCTGGAAGGAAGCACAACACATGTGCATGCAAGGAAGGCAACATCTAGAAGGAATAACAACACACACACATGGGAGGAAGACCTAACGAGAGTAGGGTTAGGGTTTTGGTAATACATTGTAAACGGCTAAGGAGCCAGAATAATATAAATAGTGATATGTAGGTATCATAGAAGGTTGGATTTTTGTATTATTCGAATTATTGTTGCTATAGTAGTTACACATGAGTTGATGAGATATGTAAGGGTTTTGATGTATGATCTATTTTGTAAGTTGTTTAGCTAGAGGGAAAATGAGGGAGGGTAGATATTGAGGGTTAGATCACAGGCTGGGGAGCTTAGTGCGATCTAGTCCGCCTCATATAGATCTTACCTAAATGTGGAGGATTGTAAAGTGTGCGGTGTTGTAGATGCGTAAATACCATAATAAAAGAGTCAAGACCCAAATATTTGTGGACGTATCCCAGGAGGGGGTGAACCACAGTAAAATCTGTGTTATGTGATGAATGCATGCATATCTTTATTATCTTCAATAGTTATTAATATGTTGAATGAATGAGTTATTATATTGCTTGTTTAATTATTGTTGCGAGATTGAGGAAATAAGTTGTTGGAGCTATTGCATAGTCATGAAGAACAGTATGTTGCATTTACAAGTTATAATAATGGATCAATGGTTAGCTATCATATATCATACTCAATCCTAGGTTGTAAACACCTGATTCTTACAACCACCCATTAAAGCTATCTCGGGTGATACTACGCATCACATTCTATGTGTTGCGTTGCCTTCTGGTTTACCAGGGGGGCCGATAGTTTTAGAGGATTTTTTGGAAACCCGGACAGACATGAACCCTAGGTCAATATAAACTCAGACAGAATAGAAGAGTAATAGTAACCAACAAAACGATCATGCACGATTACGTTGAAAAACAAGTGATTAAAGTCAGAGAGTCATTCGAAGACATCAAAAATAAATTTTACACAAAATTACATGATGGGTCCCTTTGCATCGTCCTGTCCTTACTTCATAAGTTCCTTTTAGACAAGGGATTCGGGGACATTGTTGAGTTTCGACCCCCTCTGAAATATACTCATCAGAATTCCAATTGGCAAGAAAAACAAGAAGAGTGGGAACAATTTATGGAATCTTATTACAAAGATACAAGAGAAGATTGGGATTATTTTCTGAAGAAATGAAATTTGCAAAAATAAGTAACACTAGTGACCTCGAGTAATTCAGGCGGGCAATGGGGGTTTGGAAAATTCGTGAGATGATCTAAGTCGAGTCGAGCTTACCCAAGTTGGAAATGTCTAAATTTGGGAGGAATATAGTTGAATCAAGTGAGAAATTTTCACATCAAATGAAAACCCATAAACCTTAAGCATATATTCAAAACTTAGAGTGGAACAATAGGAAAAAGAGGAGAGAACAATTACAAAACGAAAGTGATCATATAAATTCTCATAAGAAACCTACCGAGGAATGGCATATCACTGGAGAATCCATTGAAAGCGCCCCGGTAGCTCCTCGAAGGAGTAAAAGTTTACAAGTGAGTATGGTATTTGATGGTGACCAACAAGCAATTGACCAAGTCAATAGTATGGAGATCGAATATTATCCTTGTAAGAATTCCTATCTTGTGTATTGCAAACTTCCTCCGCCAAACACTTCATGTGGATACACAATCACTAAAGGTGTGATGATGAATTGATAACGTCGATCAGATAAGAGATACGTTGCTAATTGAAGAACAAGAAAATATTGAAAAATGACCAGAGGATATAATCCTCCATATTAAAGACCTCATGAACTTGGTCGCCCTATTGAATCTACTTTTTGAAGACTCTAAATAAACAGACAATAAAAATGAATCGGCACAACCCTTCAGAGGAAGATTTGTTGAATACATTGACAAAGGTTGTTAGACATATGATCTAATCCCAAGAAAAGAACAAGCATAGTTATCTATTGAATACCTTCCAACTGAAAATCAATGACAAATTGTATTGGTCGAGTCGAATATCTAGACTTCAACTCGAGAAAGTAACACCACATCAACTTCCCAATCAACTTTGAAAAAAACTCTTGCAATAATTCTAGCCTTGATAAACCCCAAGAAAACAATAATGGGCCTTAATCATATCCCTATTTATGAAGGCAACGAAGATACCAAACAAAATTTGTTCGTTTGTGAGAAATTATGATATGCAGATGATATAACCGATGAGGATAAACAAATGGACCAATTTGGTGTTGCGATTTGAGCCAGAGCTCTTACCTGATTCATGAATTTCACAGATAATCAACAATGCTTGAAGGAATAAATAAAGAAAAACTTCCTCACATTTTTCAAAACACAAGAAATAAGCCACTCGAGGGACAAAAAATTCAAAGAAATCAACCAAAATCTAAGAGAAACCTTCCACAAATATGATAAAATATTTAAAGATATTTTAATTCGAATTCCCTATGTAATTGAAGAGAAACTGTTTGTACAATGGTATGTGGTAGGCTTATTGTAAAATATCAAAGTACTATTACGCATGTATGAATGTGCACTCAAAATGGTGCCACATATGTGAGGAAACAAATCATTCAATGAAATAATTTTGGTTGAATGGGAAAAATATAAGAAACATCCATTCAGTATATCATACACAAATGATTGACAAGAATGTCAACTAAGATAATGGAAATTGTTACAGAGGTTGAGGCCTTTGTTGTTATCAAGGTTGAGGAAGAGGAGGAAGAGGAACATTTGGTAGAGGACACGGTCAAGGCCACTACTATTACTTCAATTGTTGGAAGGACGACCACATAATCTCAGATTACCCAATAAAGAATAGAATTGATCTTAATTTCTGCAACATTTTTTGAGTAGGAGACCACTCCCTTGAAGACTGTCCAATTGTGATAGATAAAGTAATGAGTAAGAGAAATGTAAACCTCTTGCATACAGTGCCAAAGCATGACATCTTAAATTCAAAAAATCTACATGTAGTAACATGATCGGGAGCTAGTGAAGAAATTTACCTAGACCCTCCAAGTCAACGGAGGGGAGGTCGAAATGCATATCCTGACCTAGAACATTAAGAAAGAATAATGCGGGAAGCAATGAAATTCTTCAAAAATATCAACCAGGACAAAGTAAATGGAAACAAGGGAGAACATGCAAACATTCCAAACACTGCACTAGATGAATTTCTCCAATTACTAAAATAAAAAAAATCGGTTGGTCTCTTGATTGACTTGGTAGGAATTTTAAGAGAATGCAAAGAAGATCAAAGACCAATAAAAATTAATTCATATTTTTCTCAGTAAATACATACAAATGACTTCGACCCACAAGTCGACCTAGAAATCGACAAAAATGTGATCAAACAAGTTGTAGTTGACTTTAGGCCCCAATTAAACATCCTCCCCAAAGAAACGTGGGTTCAAATCGGGAAACCCCTGCTTCAGCCAACAATGAATTTTCTAAAACTATAAGATTAGAGATTCATTGAACCAATTGGGACACTTAAAAGTGTAATAACATCCATAATGGGAATCCCAACAAGAGTCGACTTCGAAGTGATTAATTTGGTCGAAGGCATTCTTGGTTACCCTGCATTAGTCGAATGACCATGGGGTCAAAACATGAGGGCCACAATCTCCCTTGAAAGGGACATAATTAAATTGAAAGGTAGCGGCAGGAAAATCATAATCCATTTGGACCCAACATAAGGAAAACCTTGGGTTGTAACATGGGATGAAGCTCATGAAGCTCGAAAATTGTATCAAGTAATGAATGAACGAAAGGACAACGTCGAGCCCAATAGTAAAGGATAAATTTTAGTCGGATCACCATTGTCAATAGGAAAAAACTAAGAGACAGAACTCTAGAATTGGAAAATGGAGAATTATGAAGCTCAATCTAAGGAGTGATGGTCGATAGAGGAAATTTTGATAAAGCAATCAAGATCATGTTTTTCATTACAAGTAGTCCCTACCATGGTCGAAAAAAAGTTTAAAAAAACACCAACACTGATCCTGACTAACATATAGATAAGATCCCCCTACGATTTAGTGAAATGAAATCTTCGTTGATGCATGTTGACGAGGTTTCTAAATTATTTGAAGAACAAGGGAGAGTACAAAGCTAAGTCGAATCCTTCATGGACCAAGCAGCCCGATGGTGGGAAACAAGTGCACCACGATTGCAAACATGGAATACTTATACCTTATATTTTGTGGAAATATTTGGAGGAAAAAAATTGTAAAAAAATCCCAACATCCTGACTTTCAAACCTGGGTTCGACCATGTCGCTCACATTTATCATTGTGAGAAAGAATGGAGAAGAGCAGGATACTAGGATGAAAGGGTGTGGCCACATATGTTCCTGAATACATTGGATGATATACCACATAAGTGGTATAAAAATGAAGAAGCATGTGGACAAACATTCGATTGGAATGAAATAAAAATAAGTTTCCTCAAATACTTTGAATTCAAACCCGAAGAAGCACTTCTGCATAAGGCAGCTAGAGAAATTTTTTTTTTTTGGAAAACCCAAGTCCCGATGAAATTAAGAAGAAATACAAAGCTAAATTTGACATGGGATCGACTTCGACTTACAATTTTGTGTCTAAACAAAATCGAAACAATGTAATAGCTCGTCGAATAGATATAGAAAACATAGGTTTTTCGGGGAAGATTTTTCGATGGAAAAAAAACCATCTAGGAGTACAAAATTATGTAAAAACAATTTACTCAGTGTCCAAGGAAGAAAAGGATGACATAGAAAAACTTGACTTCCCATTAAGCTATAATAAAGTTGTAGAAGGAGAATTCTAATTGGACGAATCTAAAGCACTCGACTGGATGCATGCAGAAATTTATGCATAAAGACTAAAGATTTTGACATCTCAATATATGATCGATCGAAAATTTCCAGAATGGACAACTACTGGTCCGATAAGGAAACCATGGAAATAGTCAACCTACTGAAAGAATACCAAGATGTATTTACAAGGGATTAAAAAGACCCGAAAGGGTTGGTACAAGAAATGGGAGAGATGAAAATTTTCCTCATCCTTGGGGCCACACCCATCAAAAAATGACCATATAAGTTGGCACATAAATATAATCCCATTGTCTAAAAGGAGATAGAAGCAATGCTAGTTGTTGGCATTATATACCCTATCAACAAGTTGGAATGGGAAAGTCTGATGGTTGTGCAACCCAAAAATAACGACCCAAAGAAAATTAGAATGTGTGTCGACTTTAGAGGACTAAACAAACTTACAATAATTGATTCATTCCCCACATCGTTCACTAACGAAATCATCAATGAATTCGCGGGACATGAATTGTATTATTTTACCGATGGCCTCTCCAACTACAATCAGGTACCTATTGCAAAAGAAGATCAAGAAAAAAGCACATTTGTTTCCGAGTTTGGGTCATTTGCATACAAAGTAGTTCCATTCAGCCTCAAGAACGCCCCAACAGTATTCTCTAGGATAGTGGTTAAGGAATTTCAAGAATACATATACAAAACAATGGTTGTGTATTTTCATGACTAAACTATTTACAACATGTTGAAATATCATATCCAATAGTTAAGAATGATGATTAAAAGATGTAGACAAATTCACTTGTCTTTGAACATTAAAAAATGCACATTTTCCACACCTGTAGGCACTTCGTTGGGTCACATCCCATGCAAATATGGAATTAAAATTGACATGGCCAAGATCAAGGTTATTCTCGACTTGAAACCACCAATTAATTAGAAGAAAATCAAAATCTTCCTTGGGCATACCGGATATTATTGAAAATTCATCTAACACTACTCTGACACAACATTTCCAATTAACGAGCTATTGAAGAAAGAAGTTGAGTTCCATTGGAGCCAAGAATGTGATAAATATTTTGAGTTTTTGAAATTAAAACTAGTAGAAACACCCATACTAAGATTCCCAGACTGTTCGAGGAAATTCCATGTCCATGTGGATGCATCTAACATTTTTGTTGGCTTAGTATTAGCCCAACCATATGAAAACATGGTTGATCACCCAAATGCATATGCCAATCAAAAATTAAATAAAGAAGAAATAAAGTACACGACGACAGAGCATGACGCTCCAACAATGATTTTTTTCCCTTCAACAATTATGACACTACTTACTAACAAATATATTTATATTCTTCATGTACTATCAAGCGTTGGAATATTTAATAAATAAACCAGAACATAAAGGAAAAATTATCAATGGCTACTACAATTGTTTCAAGAGTTGGATTGGGATAGATGATGACTTATGAGATGCAAATTTATTCAAGGTTGAAGAAGATCCCAAGGAACTAGAAGAATTTGCAAACTTTCTAGGATAAGGGAAGGTACCTAAATATCTCCCAACCAATAAAAGAAAGATCCTAGTGTTGAAAGAAACACCATTCACTCTCATGAATGGATACCTTTACAAGCTAGGAATAGATAATATTTTTCCAAGGTGCGCATTAGAGCATGAACATGAGGACATAATTAATGAAGCACATGTAGGCCTAGCGGGAGGTCATTTCCAAGCCAACATGACAAGAAGAAAATTCCTTCAAGCCAATCTTTGGTGGTTGACTTTACACAAAGACTATCGAGAGTAGATAAAGAAATGTGAACGGTGTTAGAGGATGGGTCGACCATTATGGAAAAATGAAATGCCTTTACATTCGTTAAACCTCATTTTACCATTTGAAATTTGGGCTATAGATTTTTTTTGTCCATTTCTAAAAAGAGAAAAAGGATATTGGGAAAAATACATAATCATAGTATTCGAGTACTTAACTAAATAGGAAGAGGCAGAACGATTTGAAAATTGTACAAAGGAAACAACTACAAAATTCATCTATGAAAGCATAGTAACTAGATTTGATTGTCCTTTGACATTAATTAGTGATCAAGGAACTCATCTTATCAACAATACAATTGAGGTATTGATTAAAAAGCTCCTGATCGACCACATGAAGACAACTACTTATCATCCGCAGGACAATGGAGCTTTCAAATCATTCAACAAAACATTACATAAAGGATTAACAAAAATATGTGGACTAGGCAGGGATGATTGGGATGATAAGATTCCAACAATACTATGGGACTATATAACAACATATAAAATATCGACTAGCTAGACACCATTCAAGTTAGTCTATGGTCAAGAAGATGTAATTCCATTACACTTCTATGGTAATGCAGGAAGGATAGCCTCCGTCCTTGAATTCAACCATATTCTTATCATAAGACAATGCTTCTACCAGTTAAACCAATTAGAATATGAAAGGATGCTTGCATCGCCGCTTCAAGAACCCCAAAAGAATCAACAAAAACCTTGGCACGACCGACATATTAAAAATAAGGATATCAATGTGTTGACACAAGAAAAATCACCATTTTCCAACAGTAGGGGTTACACCTAGTAAGAAGTCTTGATCAGAACTATCACCATTTGGAATAGGGAACCTATCTGAATTCTATCCCGACAACCTTTTCTAGTTTTCGTTTTACCGATTGCAGCCCGGTCCATTGATGAAGGTGAATGATGGATGGTTATGAAAACGAAAGATGTAGATGAAGATTATGTAATTGCATGAAACAAATCTAGTCTACTTTTAATTTATCATATCCTAGCTAGGAGTGAATTATGGTAAGTGAATAAGCTATAATGAATCTAAACTCTACTTAAGACCCCACTAAGATAGTTTTCATGAAGGTGCAAAGTTAAAAACACATGTATACACATACATAAGTAGAAAAGTATAAATCATATATATGCATACATCAACAAATCATATGCTTAGGACATGTAATATAAGAAAGAATAATAGTATTGTGAGAAGAACATAAATTGCATTAGAAAATTCTATTCAAATGTGTTCTTACAACCCATGTCAACAACATACATTCCACTTGAAATTGTTTGCAAATTTTCTCTCTATCAAAAGTTGGTGGCCCTAAGAGATTCTCTTTGACCTTTCATTTACCATCCTTTGTCTTTATTTCATTTGTGATGACGAGAAAACAAAGACATCAATTACATTTCAAATTTTCCTTCTAGTGTTAGTGGGCCATCCTAGTTTTTGGCTATAGTACGCCTCATCCACCATAATGATTGGATTGGGAATTCGGGGCATTGATCGTCGTCGAGTTCAAAATCCCACTTCAACTATTCGAGCTTGATTCCCTTCGTTGTTTCCTACTGCTGTGACAATTGATGTTTTACATAATGCTCTATTATCCTTGGTTGTAGATCGCATTGCAAGGATGTTGACTTTGTCCTCCTCTCAAAATATTACGTGGAACCATTAAATATTACGTGGAACCATTCAACATATCGTAGATGAGTGGTTTCAGAGAGATACTTAAATAAAATACTAAAACCAGCATTTGAACCCATAAAAATGAAATACTAAATAATCCATACTTCACATAAACTTCCTTGAGTTCGATTCATGGTTCCTTTGCTCATGGTTGAGGTATGGTGTTCTACCGAGGTGATAGGGTGTCAATATTAATACTGAAAAATGAATATAATTGGTGTGGAATATCTTAAATAATATAACTGTAAATTTGTGTATTTCCAAAATACCTTTCCAACAGTATTTGTGTGGAATATTGATACTTTGATTATCCTGAGAAATACGAGCGGATCACAAGGGAGTCTTGAGCAAAGCATATGTATTTGCTCACCCAAACCCTTCTGATCTTAGAAAAAATCGAAAAGGGTTCCAGTATGGTTATTTCTCAGCGAAACTGGTGCAATTCTAACCAAAATATTGTGCACCTTTTGCTCTTGAAACGGCCATGCACAACTTATTTCGTTTGACCAGAAATTTAATGTCTCAACCCAGGTTAGATCATGCCAAGAATACCACAATCTTGAAATCGGTCGATGGCATGAACTTGAACATCCTGAGAATTATGGTATGTTTTTACTTTCTTCCTCAGGAATGATACTCGTCTACACAACACTACAATAATGGTTATGTTACCTGGATTTTCTTCTTCGGCTGACATCTATCTCAAAAGGGAAACCTTCATGGTTTAACTCTGGCCAAGTTTCTAACAAGTTCATTGGCTGCACCGACGTTGATTAGCTCGATACTTCCAGGTTTCACCGGTGACTTTCCTATTAAGTGCTCCGGTTTCAGCAGA
>ML792202.1:15304-26674 GCA_009831015.1 Picea engelmannii
CAATGAAACTAGTCCCACTCAATTTGGATACTCTAGCAAGAAGTTATGATTGTTTTACCTAGAACACCTTCTTGAGACTAGTCAATAGGACTAGTCAGATACCCTATCTTACACAAGGTGTATCTACAAATTTAAGATGACCCCGAAGCGAAAATTTTTACCAAATATACCTTAGTAATTTATGTAAATTTACTCTGTATTTCAGGGTCTGAAACATTACAGAAAAGTTTTTATAGTGAAAATTCCGCAATGACTCATTTCAGGATGATTCCAGAACCCTATCTGGAACAGGATGTATCTCCGAAAGTATAAGGCCTCAGGAGCTAAATTTTGAAAACAACGTACCTTGATCCGTCTACTAAATATCCTCCAAGCCGTTCCTTCTAAAACGTTGTATAAAAAAAGTTATAGCGAAAATTCCACGGTGTCTCAGATGTAGCAGCGAAACCCCAAGACCCTGAGCTCTGATACCATCTGTTAGGAACCAAACATCAATATAGAATAGAAAAACCTCAGTAAAAGTACTCAACGCCTTGAAAAAGAGATAATTTCAGATAATAAGCCTCTTCGAGGGGGAAACCTCCTTTTATCCCACTTAAATGTTCAAGTACAAGATGATTCAAAATGAAAATGTCTCCTTGGTATATATAGGAGACTAGGAGGTATAATTACAACTAATGGCCTAAAGCCAACATAAATAAAATAACATTACTAATCTAATATTCCCCAATTAAGGGTTAATGAGCCAATATTAGGGCTTAACAAGATCCCATACTAACTTCCATCACCTTATACTTATAGTCATTTTTGTAATTCTTATCTTTACCACATTTACAACATATTCTTGTCGACTAAAACAAGGATTTAGATCTACCCTTTGACTTAGAATTTCTACCCGATAATTTCCCTTTATCTCTTTCAACCGACCAACCTCTCACCACTAAATCATATTTGGTCAATCCTTCCATGTTATTTCTTCTCATTTCTTTTGACAATATAGAAGAAAACACATCTTCTAGTGCTAGTGTGGTTGCATTACTCCCTATATCCATGACTAATCTATCCTAGGAGTCTGGACGAAAACATAATAGGATTATACACTTCTCCTCCTTAGTGATTTTAATATCCAGAGACAATAATAGGCTTAAAATGGTATTAAACACATTTAAATTCTCAGTCACCGAACTGCCATCACTCATTCTCATAAGATACAATTTATTTCTGAGAAACAACTTATTTACCATATATTTTGACTGGTATAAGCTTCCCTTCTTGTCCCATGGTTTCTTGGTCGAATATTCACCTGAGACATTCATAAGTACAAAATATGCAAGAAAAATCTAAATAATACTTCTTTCTCTTATTTCAAGTTCTCCCATTCTTTCGTTGACATCTTTGTCGATTTTGTACCTGGACAGACTGTTGTCCACTGTTCTCGATCTACAAGATATTCTATTTTAAGCTTCCAAAGCTCAAAATTTTGGCCATTGAATTTTTCTATATCTATTCTTGAACTGCTCGCCATTATTTACCATGATCTTTAACACAATTTATGACTTACAAATCTTATTATACCTAGGTGTTATCTCTCAGAGTCAAGATTGGTAAATCAAGATTTGATACACACGTCAAAGCATAACAGATCTATGATACCACTTGTCAGATTTGAAGTTTTATCTAATACCACATGTCAGGAAATGAGATACACTTACATACTAAACCTAGCATAAGAGAAGAATGATTTAATAAAAAAATGTAAATGACAAAGAAATCACACTGTACACAAAGATTTTACCCTGGAAACCCAAACCGAGAAAACTAGCATTCCTTGAGTGTTTTTCTCTCTTGTTGTCTTATTCAATCTAAATAAAAGGCTACATGTCTAACTTCATTCCACACCTAAGACACAATCGACATCATACCCTCTTTCTTATGAAAGAACAACCCTATATCCAATCTGGCCTACATCTGCATGACCAACAACCTATAAGTTACAAACTTTTGGTGATTAGCCATTCATCATCTAAAGATTCAATATTATCCTTTACGGCCTTACAACATGCCTTTTTATAGGCTTTACAATAGGAAAAACCATAAATAAATAGCACCCAAAAATATTTATAGATCCATGCATATCAATGGCTACAAATCCAGTGAATCTTTGGATTTTGTTATATTCGACTCCATGTCGAATTACCAGTTGGCCTTCATTCATTCTTCAGCTGGTTTCCACATGCCCATATGTCGACCTCTTGTCAGTTGACCTATTCAACTTGTTTTCAATAACTTTACCATGTCAACTTGCCTCGACCTTTAACTTCAAATTTGCCTGGTCAACTAACTTCGACCTTCAACTTGTTGTCAATCTACCTCAATCCTTGACATGTTTTCAATCCACCTTCAATTCGACTGTCAATTGATCCACCTCGACTAGAATTTCACTAAAAATAATATAACAACCCAACACTTCCTTCAAGTTGGTGCTTGTAAAATGTTGAAACTACTTAAGAAATGTATCTATGGTTTTCTCCGAGTTGGGTTTCCACACAAAACTCTATGTGCAGTGTCTATGAGTTTATGTGATTATGAATGAGATGATTAATGGTTAATATTTATGTAGTGCTTGAAGGTTAAAATTGTTGAAATAACACTATATTGATTCACCCCCCCTCTCAGTAATCTTGAATATTCTAAAAATTGGTATCAAAGTAGGTTCCTTCAAGAACAGTCTAACCATTGGAAGGAACATCATGGATAAACAAGGAGAATTTACCAAAAATAGAACACCATTGTTTGATAGGAAAACTATGCTTTTTGGAGCATAAGAGTGAGAGAATTTTTATAGGAACACAGATTTGATGTTTGGAAAGTTGTATTAAATCGATACATTGCAGCGGCTTTCCCCCCAATAGATGATGTTGGGAAAATTCTCAATGAATAAAACTCAAATCCTATAAATTCCATTCTAAGTGGTCTAACAGGTTAAAAATTTGTTAAGGGGATAAGATTCATACTTACAAAGGACAATTTGAACATCTGATAATGAAGGAAGATGGAGATATTGCAACTTATTTTCTTTGCGTTTATGAAATGGTGTGTTGATAGTTTATTTTTAATTGATGTCAACCCTTGAAGAAGCCCCAACGGTGTGGTTTTGGTATGCAAATTTGAGTAAGGAATATGGACAATAAGGACAATGTAATTACAGGGAAAACTATCATATGCGGATAGTAAATGTTGTGTCGTTTCTGGTGAGATATGGAACACCATGTGGTTCCTCACAGTTAGGAAGATATGGATTTATAAATTTGGAAGCCCCGAAGAGTGGTCAAGAAGCCCCTAGTTAGTTACAAGTCTTAGTCAAAGGATAAAGTGGTTGCAACAAGAAATCCCTAAAGTAAGGAGAGGATTTACCTATCACAAGTATATAAACACCTCAAGGAGTCATTCACAAGTACACTCATAGACTCGTTCATTGATTATATATCTTGTGATCTAGTGATATTTTGTTAAGGTTGTGACAACATTTTTCTAAGGTAGCAAAGGAAGATCGAAGGATAAATTCTCTTGGTTGCAACAAACCGTAGCTTTTTAGGCATTAATGGGTTGCAGTTCAACAAGGCATAGATATACGTGGGATGTAATGGAGGAAAGCACAGATATCCATGGGTTGTAGAAGAGAAAGTCGTGTATCTATGAAAATCTAATGAAGCTTTGAGTAGATGTTGGTACCAGGTCCCTAAAGGTTTGAAGGAAGTCTACATGTCAGCATATCAGAGTTTCTAGTCAACTACAAAGGTATTGGAATGGTTTTATACATGTTTTGATGGTTACTTCTTGTCATCAAATGGTGTATTCTTTAGGCATACTTGGTATGGTTGGTATGTTATTTTGGTAGCTTGGCTAAGTGAGGAGCAATATTATATGTGGTTCAACATATGACATGGTCCTTATAGCTCTTACATTTGAGTTGATTGTATATGGTTGAGGCATATTCATGTTGTATGAGGTCATATGAATGAGGGGCATGCATTGGTTCTTTGAGATACTTCATTGATGATATGGTACAAATATGCATATGGTTGATGGTATGGTATATAGTACAGGTTACACATAGTTCATGATTCATTATTCTTTATTGATGTATCTTTGGTTCATTATTGATGCATGAGATAGTATGTATGTTGGTATACAATCGATGCATGGTATGGTACATGTGTTAGTTGGTTGATGAGAAGATATAGGTTGATGAGACAGTGATAGTGATAGAGTGATAGTGACAATGATAGAGTGACAATGACAGTAAAAAAGTTTGTGATAGTTACCATTGTTCAACACTTATACTTCAGGGTGGTAGGGCGAATCAAGGATAGGTGTTTATAGCCACCTTTCAGTTGGATCCGGAGAAATTAGGGGGTTGAAGCCTCCTTCTGGTTGTAGCCAATAAACTCAAGGATTTGTAGATTCCTTAAGGTTGGATCCTGTGAATAGGGGTTTGGAGTCTCCTTCCAGTTGTAGTTGTAGAATCACGAAGTTGGTGATTCTAATGAATGTATTCTTTTGACATATAAGAAAAGTGTTACGTGGTTTTCTACCATTTGGGTTTCCAAGTAAATTTGGGTGTAATATGTGTTGGCACAGGGACAGAACCAAGTTTCAACACTTTAAAAGAGAACCAAAAAAACCGTAATTGTCAGCCCTTTCGACAACACATGTGAAGCAGATGAAGTCTCACCCGAGGTAGAGGCAGGGGGGGTTGCATGACTCAAGTGTCTACAACCTAGTTGGGACACAGATCTGCGATCACAATACTTAACAGAGCACTTTATCCAATAATATTCATTATTCTCTAACTCCTTTATTCACATCATAGGTTAAAACCCTAATTGCATATCAGCGCAATAACAACCAAGATCCAAGCATATCTAACAATTCAGCACATAGCATCAAAGTATATCTAACATTCATTCATATCATAAAGCACTAAGCATAAGATCGATCTATCCTACATCTATATTAAGAAATTAAGTATGTAAATAACATGAAAACCATAGCACAAAGCACATCGACATAGGATATACGTGGTTCACCCCAGTGTGGGGCTACGTCCACCAATCTTCTTTTATTATCAGTCTCTTACAATATTCTTGTATGCACCAAGCCACAATGTCAACTTCGCATAGGACAAGAGATATGCATGCACCTTTCTAGATCCTCCTTCCCCAAGTTAGGTCCAAGCACAGAGCCTCTACACAGTCTGTGCACAAATAACTTACAAAACACTTGCACTTAGCTCTGAACACCTTAACACGTTCGTGCACAAAGCCAATGAGTCATGCACTAAGTTGATCAATGACTAGTTACTACTTCTTACATCACCTAGCTACTTATTTATAAATTACAAAAGGGGCTTGAACATTGGTAAGACCCATGGGACAACATCCCATACCCATTACATAAACCCTAAAAACCCAAAAATACCACAAAAGGGGGCGAGATCCCATGATCTTCAGTTCGCCTGGGTGCTCCATCTTCGACCAGCCTTTCGAAATCCAAAAAATGGTCAAACACGACCAAGTTTCTCCAAAACTTGGTTGAGGGCCAACAAGCCCCCAAAACTCACCTGTGACTCATCCTGAGTCACTCTTATCTGGATAATTCTACTTCGAAGGCCTCGAGCTTGGCTTCAGCTGCCTCGACTTGCTGCTTCACCAGAGCCTCTTGTTCAGTGAACTCCTGAATGACTTTCTCGGTGACAGGCCCTTCCAAGCATTGTTCCATCGTGGTGACCACTTGTTCCAGTTGTTCATCGTGTTCCTCGATCTCTTCAAAAGGGTGCAAGCTTCATCCTGCACCGACTGGAGTCATTTTGGTACCTCCATAACTCCACTCTAGATGGCAGTGACCTGTTGTTGAACTTCACGTTGTTCCTTTGACCTTTTCATCTTCTCCATTGTGGTAAGCAGTTTCAACTGTGCTTGTACTGTAGACGCATGTTGCTTCACCTCCTAGAGTTGTGCCTCCAATCTCCTGAGCTTCGGGTCTTCTACAAGGTGCTTGTAAGTCTGTGCACTTTGGTTACTTAGTTGCTTGCATTCTAAAGACAATGCTTTGATTCTTTCGACTGTTCTTCTGGAAATTTCTTCCCTTTAATCTCACACTTCTCGCAGAGTGCTCAACACTGCTTGCAGTTCTAGTTCTACTACTCTTGCTTGAAGCTGTTGAATGGCTTCAGCGAGCTTCCCAACTCGGCTCTCAACTATCTCTTCTTCCATCTATGCCAGGCCTGACACAAAGCAAATTACTCTAGTTACTACTTTTCTAACCCCAATCTGCTCCATGAGTAGCTGGTCTTTTTTCCAACGAGGTTCAATTTTTGCAAGACTTCTTTCTGCGAAGTCTTCTCTGGAACCTCGTGCAATTTTTCTAACTTTACTTTCTTCTTACTAATATTTCTGGCCTTCTTTCCTCTGATATGAGTCACTAGATTCCTCTTTCCATTCTTATTCTTATCTTCTCTTAGCATAGTAACTTTGCACTATTGAGGGTCTTTCATAGGGTTCGAGGGTAATACTTCTTCTCTTCTTGTTTCTAGCATAGGTTCTTTTCTCTCCTACATGGATAGGTTATTTAAGCCTTCTTGCATTCTTTCAACTTTGACAGTTAGGTATTTGTCCCTCAGTTTCTTTGAATTTTCCTCTTGTTCTTCTCTTGCTCATTATGTTTTCTCGGCTATGAAGTCCCTTAATTCTCACTTTTTTTGTTCCAAGGCTTCCTGTTCTTCTTTCCTTCAAATCTGATCTTTCTCCATCCAATTATTTCCTAGCAAAAATGCAAAAGGAGTGTTGTTCTCAACAAAATTAACAACCTTGAATTCTTCTCCCCTCGATGCTCCATGAGAAACCATAGGTACCTGAGTAATTCTTCCACATAGGGTTATCATATTTCCTTTCAGCAATCCTATTCCTCCCAATGAAGGAATCATAGCAGGCTTTCCGAAAATTTCCCAAGTACTTTCTATAATGATATTTACATGTGTATCCTCATCCAGAACATAGTCTATGTCGAAGTCTCCTATTCTTGTTTAGATGCACTCCTTCTCTTTTAAGATCTTTGATAAACTGATGTCTTTGTGATCACTCGGGGTTTCTTTATCTGCAATAATATACTCTCTGCTTCTTTCTAGTGTTCTAGAATATCCTTAGTCTCTTGACCTTCTTCATGGTTTTCTTGTCTCATATTCATGTTTTCAACTTTAGAAATCATTCTAGGACAATCCAAAACCTCATGACCAACAACTTTACAGTAAAGACAAATAGGACCTGTACCAGGGAATTCCTTAGCAAGATGTCTTGGTCTTCTACAACTATAACAAAGACTCAATCCTCTCTTTCTCTTAAACGATCCCCAACCTTTCTTGTACCGCGCACTGGGATCACAGTGATGAACCTGCAAAAAATTCATTATAGGAGCATGCATCCACTTATTAGTCCAAAAATTCCTTTTATACATAGGAATAACATATATTTCATTATTTCTATCAGATTTATTCATATCAAATCTTCTCTCTTCTAGTTGTGCCATAGTTTTCAAACTAGGACAAAATCTATCAAACATACCTAGATCCATTCTTTCGAAACAAAAATTTCCACATATCTTACCTTTACTAGAGAACAAAGTTTTAATATCTTACCTCTTTTATTCATATTTGATTCCCTTCTTAGCACAGATCTTCACAAGTCAAGTAGAATACTGTGCACTACAACAACAAATCTACGCACAGAGCTTTCTCTTTTCTTCAGTTCCCAACAATCCCAGTTGTGGGTCCCGACAACAAAACCATTTGTTGGCACAGGGGGAGACCTAGGGTTAAACACTTCAACAACACACCAACAAAACCCTAACTACAGGCCCTTTCAGCAACACGTGCGAAGAAGATAAAGTCTCACTCGAGGTAGAGATAGGGGGGGTTGTAGGACTCGAGTGTCTACAACCTAGCTAGGACACAGATCTGTGATCACAATACTTAACAGAGCACTTTATCCAATAATATTCATTAGTCTCTAACTCCTTTATTCACATTCTAGGTTAAAACCCTAATTACAAATCAGCGTAGTAACAACCAATATCCAAGAATATATAACCATTCAACACATAGCATCAAAGTATATCTAACATTCATTCACATCATAAAGAACTAAGCATCAACGGGATATATCATACATCTAGATTAATCAATTAAGTACGTAAATAGAATGAACACCATAACACAAAGCACATCGACACAGGATATGTGTGGTTCTCCCCAGTGTGGGGCTACATCCACCAATCTTCTTCTCTTCTTATCAGTCTCTTCCAATCTTCTTACATGCACCAAACCACAATGCCAACTCTACATAGGACAGGATATTTCCACGCACCTCACCAGATCCTACTTCCCCAAGTTAGGTCCAAGCACAAATCCTCTACACAGTATGTGCACAAATCACTTACAATAAACTTGCACTTAGCTCTGCAAACCTTAACACGCTCATGCACAAAGCCAACTAGCCATGCACTAAGTCGATCAATGAATAGTAACTACTACTTACATAGCCTAGCTATTTATTTATACATTACAAAAGGGGCCTAAACATGGGTAAGACCCATGGGTCGACATCCCATACCCATTACATAACCCTAAAACCCAAAAATCCTGAAAACATGGGCGATATCCTGCGATCTTCGCTTCACATGGGCGCTCCATCTTTAACTAGCCTGTCGAAGTCCCAAAAGTGGTCAAACACGACCAAGGTTCTCAAAACATTGGTCGAGGACCAACACTGTGTATCTATTGTGATGTGATGTTTTTTATGATTATACTATTGATGATATATTGAATGTTAATGATAAATTGTTGAATATTGTTGAAGAATATATTGTGGTTAAAATTAATATAATTACTCATTACGGATTCACCCCCCTCTAAGTAATCCAACAATTGGAATCAGAGTAGGTCCTTCAAGACCTAGTCTAACCACTGGAAGGAGATCATGGATCATGCTTGTAATACCCCAAGGTTGATCCCCTGTTGAATTGTAATGGTGTTTAAATGATGTTTATAGGCTCGTGAGACAAGTAATTATAAGTTGGGGGGATTATGTGTTTATTAGGCCGGAGAGCCTAGATGCAAAGGCCTATGAGCCTAAGTTTGTGTATATGTAATTATGAAGATCATTAATAAAAATACATCGTTTCATGTAGACCAACCATGAAGAAAGTGCTATGGGGGATTAAGCTTCACTAGGAAGGGAAAGGGAAGGGTGCTGAGAGGCTATGAAAAAGGGGCTAAGCTTGAGGGCTTAACCTATGGGAATATTATAATATATTCCTAAAAGACAAAGGTTTTGGAAATAAACCTTGTTATCCTAAGTTCCTTTGGGGAGAGGAATGAACTCCAAGTGGAGAGGAGAAAGCTCCTGGAGAGCCAAGTTTCATGCAAGACACATGCATATTTATGTGGGAAATTCCATCATTGTGGGGGTTTGTTGACCATTATTTCCATCCTTTTTCCCATTCCATGACACACTAAGAAGGTACACAATCATCCATTTACACCATTGTTGAAGCCTCCGACATTGTGAACCTCTATAAGTTTTTGAGCCATCCCTTTCCTTACTCGATTTTACTACTGTGGTTACCTGGTTGACTTAAGAGATGGACATAAGAAGAAGGTTGTCAGAAATGTGGTTTGAAGAGGCAAGTTGTTAGGCCTGTGGGTTGGAGAAGCAGGTTTTCAATCCTATGAGAAACTCTCTCCAGGTGAGAGAGATTGTTGGGGAAGTGATTTCTCATTAAGGGAGTCCAACAACAGCTACAGAGCTCTGAGAATTCCTGATTTGGCCTACTATTGAAGCCCTGGAAGGGAAGTTTAGTTGTCGATGGAATATGGAACAGTGAAGGTGTATCTTCCCAGGGTGGGACAAGCATGTGGGGAATGAGAGTCTATGAGAGGTGGGCGTAAGTATGCTCCTTGGAGGGAATCCTTCATGTTGTATTGTGCATTTTTCTGTAGTCTCATCCTAGCCTAGGATTTCCTTTACCCTGGGTGGAGTTTAGTCCCATATTGGGGGTGACCCACTTTTGATATCTTGGAGCAACATGGTCTAGGGCTGGGAGGTTCATGGAATTTTTTCATGCAGTCGGTGGTATTCTCATAAAAACATAAGTACTAATTCTATGTTGATTGTATGTTGTGTATCTTTCACATGTGTTATAATGTTATTGTTGGGTATGTGTTATATTCTTTGCACAAGTAGTAGTGTCTGAGCATCTGCGTCGGGTGCTCAGGGGGGTGCAGGGGGGCGGAGCCCCCCGTGCGGGGGTTTGGGGGCAGTGCCCCCGAATTTTTTTTTCGCACCGGAACGACATATTTCCGGGACCATATGATATTTAGGTGGTTTTTCGGCACATGGTTTTTTGCCGATGGTTTTCTATTTCCGGTTAAGGAATTAGGGTTTTGGAATAATCCAGGTCATTGGGTTAGGGTTTTGGATGCCACTGGCTCCTATATGTATATTGTATTGTAAACAATGTAACACAATGTATGAATATAATATATGTTGGTTTTCCTGGTTTGGATCTCCAGGTGAAAAATCTCTGTGTAATGTTTGTATTTTCCATTGTATCTTTTCTATTCTTTTTTGAATATCAGTTTGCAGTAGATATTGTACAAGGTTAGAATTTACATTTGGTATCAGAGCTTTATTGGCTTTAGGGGGACGCCTTTGTCATCAAGGGTTTGGCTCGGGATTGTGATAAGCCTTGTTACAGTGGGAGATTTGCGGTATTGTATTTCAGATGAAAAGAAATGGCAAGAAATTCGAAGATGGAGATCGAGAAGTTTAATGGGAAAAGATTTGAGTTGTGGAAGCTCAAGATGGAAGATCTTTTGGTGGACAAAGATCAGTGGATCGCAGTATATCCAGGTACTGCACCTACATGAACTTCTGGAGATGACTGGAAAAAGACGGATCGAAAGGCAAAGAGCACAATTCGACTGTGTCTCTCTGATTCAGTATTACTGAATGTGTTAGAGGAAGCTACAGCCAAGGATTTATGGGAAGAGTTGGGGAAGTTGTATCAGTCTAAGTCCCTGGTAAATAAACTATTCCTAAGAAAGAAGTTGTATAACTTAAGGATGAGAGATGGAGACTCGGTGGCAGATCATTTGAACGCCTTCAATACAGTGGTAAGTCAGTTAGTATTTGTTGATATTAAAATTTCAGATGAAGATAAATGTATCAGTTTGTTGTGTTCTTTACCAGACTCGTGGGATAGTCTGGTTGTGGCCATAGGTAGTAATACAACTTCTTTGAAGTTTGAAGAAGT
>ML792202.1:52889-70102 GCA_009831015.1 Picea engelmannii
TTATTGACATAGGAAAGTGAAAATAATTTAATCATAATTAAATTGTGATTTATGTCTATGAAAGTAAGGTCGAGTGACTTGTTAATTTATTGGAATATAAATTGCAACCTACACAGCTTATATAAATTAAATATAATTAGTGCGCAAATTGTGCAACCTTAAGTAAGGTCGATAAGATGATTTCACATTTACTCCATATTGCATCATTAAATAGATTCGTTTTTGAATTAGTGTCATACCATTAAGAAGTTTCTTGATGAGATAAATTTGTAAATTGCGCAAGTGATGTATTAAGTTAATTAAATATTTAATAATTGTTGAAAATAGTTGCATGAATTTGTAAATTTACCTTATGATTATCATATTGAATTTATTTATTTTGTATTTATTTACCCAATGATGACTAGTTATGGAAGGTTCTTACATATGGATTGAATTGTGAATAAATGATGACTAGTTATGATGCTAAGGTTCTTCCAGTATTTTCCCAGAAGCAGTATGAGTTTCCATAGATGTGAGACCTTAAATTGTCAAATATGATAATAATCCCATCATGACGCACTCTAAAGGAGAATACTGTCGAGTTATTAATTTAGTTAGTAGGTCAATAAACATAAGAAAATTCAAACAACAATGTTATCCTGACTTCAAGACCTTCACCCAGTTGTTAACATGATGATGATTGGTTATATGTTAATGTCGTATACATGTTATGAATATACATTTATGTTTATAAATGATTATTTATGTTCATGGTTTGTATGATTTTTCTTTAAAAAACAAAATGGAACTTTTGAGTCAACTAACACAGGGGTGTTACAAAAATTATGTTGGACAAGACGACCACACTAAGAGGGGGGGTGAATCAGTGTGAGGCTCTTTTTACACTTCTTACAAAACTTTAGTTAGAAACACCTTCAAACATTATCATTCATTCACAATTTATTACTTGCATATATCAACATTCATGAATAATGGAGAACATTAAACCATCACCATAATGAACACAAAGAACACCAGATATATGTGTAAATTTCTTTTGTATTATGTGTTGCAAGAGACTACGATCCTTGGGTTTTATTAGCACTAACTAAAAAAGAGCACCAACTCCAAGAGAGCACCAAATATCAATGAAAGACCCAACCTTTGTATCTCAGCACCAACAAAGATGTGAGGAATCCAACCCTCAAGTACAAGATCCAACATGTACATAGAAACCAATCTACCAACATGTACGCGACCTATTTATACTACAACCCACGTATGTACATGATTTTCCTATACTGTAGCACATGTATGTATGTGTCCTTCCCTCTGTCAACTTGCGTACACCTTCAAAATACTAGGGTATCCATTCTTCTACACTTTTGAAACTTTTCTTGCCTCTATCACATCCACCAGTACCCTATCACTACAACCACCTTGTCACTGCCCAACATGTACCATCCCAAACACAAACAATTCTACACCATCCAACAACCTATGCATGTTCAACATGCATACACCATCATAAAATAGAGATATCCCTCAACCATATCAAAACAAAATCACTCAATCAACCAACCAACATCTACCATATCCAAACACGATAACAACCATACAAATAATGTTGCAAGCATTCACCATACCATGAATAAATATAAGCATCAAGAACACATATAACCATACCAGAACTTCTGTATCAAATTTGAACCTATAGAATGATACCTTGGGAACTTTCTTCAAACTTCAGAAACTTGACACTTTTCAAATACACATGGCATGTGCTTATTCAGAAAGTGTGTGTATTCCACCCAGCCTTTTGCAGTCCATGTATGTACATGACCTGGCCCACTGCAAGTCATGTATAGCTTCAGAAAAATATGCTTTTATGAACCTCTGAAACTTTCTTCATCAAAATTTCTTGCTACCTTGGACTTGTGAAACTTCTGATGCATCCATGAGTACCTACAATGAACCTTTCACCAAAAATATATCTTCAATATTCTCAAAATATTATTTCCATAAGAGAATCTTTCTCTCTTATTTATACTTTCCAAGTATCTTTCTCTAGGGGTTATTATCTTACCAACTTCCTCCTTTTGGGGCTAACCCACTTCTAACCACTTTGTCCACTTACAACCACTTTATCCACAAATAGTAAACTCTCCACTTCTAGTTGCAACTAATTTATTTTCTTGTTGTAACCACTTAACCCATGACTAACCACTTTGATTGGTCGTTTTTGATTAATTGGGTTGGTTTTCATTTATTTCAACCCTTGAAGCAAGTTTGGTAGCTATTTCCAGTATACCCAACAACATGGTTAAGGGACCCAAGTTTGTTTAAGAAATAAAGTCTTTAAGATCATGATATTTGCAAGTGAGACTACTTTATATGGATAATACATGTCATGTTGTTTTCGTTGATATGTGGAATGTCATGTGGCTCCTCAAGATTAGTGAGATATGGCCTTGTGAAGTTGGAGTACCCCCAAGAGTATTCTAGAAGCCCCTAGAAGGTCAACAAGAAATCAAGTATTCTAGAAAGTCTTCAAGAAGATTCCTAGTCAATGTGGTTTCATGAGAAATTAATTAAATAATAAAGTTGGCAAAGTGGCTAAGTGGATACTTCTAGAGGAAGCTACTTGGACAGTGTAAATAAGTGAGAAAGGGTATCCCATTAGAACCTATGGAGTATATTGAATATCTACAAGTGACTGAGGTAACCAAAGGATATCTAAGGAGAATTTCATAGGGAAGGTGAATTAAAGAAGGCATAAAATTAAAGGATAGGTGGTTGTAGACACATTTTGGTTGTAGCAGGAGAACATAGTGGGGTGTAGCCTCCTCCTAGTTGTAGCCAGAGAATTGGGGAGTTGGATCATCCCTCGTGTTGTATCCTGAAGATATAGGGGGTAGGAGCCTCCTTCTAGTTGCGGCTGGAGAATAAAGGAAGTTGGTGTTTCCAATGAATGCAATTCTTAAAGACATATAAGAAAAAACATTATGTGGTTTTCTCCCACATTAGGTTTCCACGTCAAAATACTGGTGTAATGTGCATGTGTATGATTTTTCATTGTTTATGATTTATTTACTTTGCACTTATTGGATGATAATGTTATATTGATCACAAAGATAAATAACACTTACATATTGTGGTTAAAAGGATTAAAATACTCTATTACTGATTCACCCCCCCCTCTTAGTAATCCAACAATTGGTATACGAGAAGGTTCCTTCAGAAATCAGTTTAATCATTGAAAGGTAGATCATGGAGAGAAACAATATGTATAAAAATGGAATACCATAGTTTGATGGAAAAAAATATTCATTTTGGAGTAGAAGGATGAAAACATATGTACAAGAAAAGGGATTTGAGGTTTGGAAATCAGTTGTAGATGGATATAAAGAACCAACAATTCCACAATCAAATGACACTAGAAGGAAACTCAATTTAAACAATTCAAAATCCAAAAATGCATTTCTAAATGGTCTTATTGATTCATTATATGGAAAAGTTATGCATTGCAGCTCCATAAAAGAGATTTGGGACAAACTTCAAAATATTTATGAAGGAGATGCAAAAGTCAAGGGAGAAAAGCTTGTTGACGGGCGAAATTGACCGTCCGTCAACTGAGAGAGTGGAACCGGTCCGGGGTTGTCTAATAACCCAAGCCGTTTGGAATGAACCACCCTGACGGGTTTAGTGGCTCCGTTGGCCGCTCTAAGGTCCTAATAAAACCAAAGAGAAAACTAATCTAAAATAACTAATCTAACAATTAAAACAAACTAAACTAACTAAAACTAAATAAAACAAACTAAACTAACTAACAATAAATAAAACTAACTAAAACTAACTAAACTACTCTAACTATTCTATATACAATCTACTAATTAATATTATACTAACTCTAATCAACTATCTAATTACTAACTGCAATATCACTTATTCACAAAATGTACAATATAAACAATCTACAGATCTAATTAAAACCTGCAAAACTCATTATATTCTGCCCTAAGACAGCGAGATATGTTTTTGTTGATTTTTTTATTTTATAAATAAGAAATAAAACTTACTGAAATTAAACAATCTAATATACTAAACATATATATCTAACTAAACTACTAATAAATACATTAAACAAACAAATGACAAACTGACCTGGAAACGCTCCAAGTTTTGTCCTATGTAAAATGACTTCGAAGTTGATCGGAGGAAGGAAACTCGCACCGGATAATCCAAAAGCTTTTCGTAAACGATAGGCTGCAATGCTCTTTGAGTTTGTTTACAGGACAAACAAGACATAAAAAATCATAACAATTATATGATTTATAAATCTCTGCAATAAGGGAAACCTGTTATGCAAAAACTTATACTTAATAATCCAATCAATGAACAAGAGAAATCTATCGTTCACAAACTGAATCAAGTAATTGCTATGTCTTTTTAAATACTGGAGAAATCAGATATGGATTATATTGATTAAATCATATCATTTGCAAAAGATTAAGATAGCTAAAGTAGTCATTAACCAAATGCAAATTGATACACATAAACATGAAACGAAATATTGATATTATGAAAAGCTAAAGCTGTAACAGAACATCAATTTCTATCTCAGTCTGTATTAAAATTCCATATCCTTGTTCTCCCATGAATGAGGATGATCTTATTACAAAAATAATAAGTATTTGTAAGTTTTACCACAGGGTAAAACCTCCCAGTGGATAGTATCAAACTGTTTACATAATCTGGGAAGATATTCCCAAGATCAACTAAACTAGGAAACTAAAATGAAATTAAAATATCCAAATATCCTCTAAACTGTCCATGAAATCCCATGCAATTCGAATTCACCTGAAATAGGTCAGAAATAGAAAAGTTAGAAAGATATTTTATTAATAAAACAATAAAAATTAAATTCTATAGACTAGCTACAGAATCAGAATTGAAATCAAATCAAATCTTTGAATGAGACTTAATTCAATTATCATTTAACAGCCATTTGAAAACTAATCGTTTCATTTGAAAATGTTACATCATTTGAAATCAAATAGAATCAAAATCCAACAATCGAATAGAGAAGTAGGCATACTCTGTTTCGATTGTTATCATAAATCGGGTAGACAGAATCAAAATCAAACAGTTTTGAAAACCGTTTCATATCCAATTTGAAAGTAATGCAATCAAGTAAATCACAGGAAAACGTTGTGTTTTTCCAATAACAAGAGATACGATCAGATCGAAACAAAATCGTTTTAAAATTATTATAGTTGTCACGACATCAAACGATTCATGCTGCAAGTAGATTAATTCAAACAGGTGCGAGAATCAACTCATATAAAATCGTAACCAGATCGATTTGACTTTGATCATAATCATAATAGAATCGACAGACATGATAATTGGTTATTGCAAAATGGGAAAATAAAGTTGATTGGTATTGAACGAAATCATTAATTTCAAATGAATCATGACTGAGTATAACATAGAAATAAATTGTGAATCCGGATATAACCAATCTCGTTCTACAAATCAAAATCAAATAGAGCATCCATTGCAATACAACTCCAACTCAAAATATGGTCGATCTAACAATACTTTAGTCAATGCGAATTAACCGGCTGGGGTTCAGCATAATCATTAAGCATAAAATCCATTCCATGATTTAGGCGTGTTTGTACAGGCTTAATAAAAAGTAATGTTTCTGAAGAAACCGAGTCACATTGGAAATGATCCGAATTGTATTCCTGTTTCTTGAAGATCATATGGCACAACAAAACCATAACAATTAACCTCATCAAAATCATTGTCAATCATAGCGTATGAATTATAACGAAATCGAATTGAAATGTGATTGTATTCTAAATTGAGTACGAGAAACATTTCCTGTCTAGGATAGATACAAACAAATTCGATTGACAGCGAAGCATCCATTTTAACTTAATCAAACAAATCAAATCCACACTAAGATCAATCAAATCGATGAAAATATAAGAGAAACTAAACTGGGAATGATCAGAAAAACGAAATTCTATTTACTCAAAGCAAAATATACAGTCAATTCACAATATAAACAGAGCTATCCGAGAGCAAAATCCAATCACTATATTAATCACGATCATTCACAGAGCCAAATGATATTGAAATCATACTTGTGTAGCGATGAGGCTGCTCAATTATGCCAACTTGGAATTTACAACTGTCGTGGCTAATTCCACGTTTTTAAACAGGATGGAGCCGGTTGTCTTTTGTTTCTTATCCACAGCTTGGAGCTTAGCCTTTTGACTGGTTAACAGTGCAATCTAATCTTCCAAAGATTGAATCATTGACTGAAGAATCGGAACATCAAGATAATATCGCTCTAACCACGAATTGCACTGATCACAGGGTGATTGTGGAAGTTTAGACAGAGCAGGCAAGGGTTTGGGTGAGTGAGCGAGGGTTTCACAAGGTAACTTAATGCCTGGGTAGTTAGGGTCATCTTTTAGGCAGGGGGGTAGGTTGGATACAAAATCATACGAGGGTTCGGCACACAATCCTTGCGAATAGGGGTATTCGCTAGCCAAGAAACGCTCCACTTCCGAATTGGAGTCCTCACTCAACACGATAGGGTTTGGCTCAACAGGGGGTTTTGGCTTGTTCCTTGCCATCCGTGAAATCAAACGTGCATTATTTTTCCCTTTGGCATTTGCAGCAAGGTTTTCCTTGAGCTTTTTGCTCATAGGCTTAACAGTCTCAACACTCTTAGTCACAGTGTGGGGTAAGTCGATAGGAGGGTCGGCTGAGGGTTTAGGCAGTAGGATATGGTAGGGCACTAGGGTTACAACCTTGACCTCACTCACCACAGGTTTGTCAACCTGTGTAGGGTTCGAATCCTAGAAACCATTCCGAGCAACGAAATTGCTCCAACTATCGTCGTGTAGACTCAAATGATAGACAACAATAATCTTAACAAAACCATAATGAAAAAGGCTACTGTCAACCTGGTGTCTTTTGTACTTCTTGGACATTTTAAACAGGCTACTATGCATATAATAGGGCATATTTAGGGGATAACCTATGAAAATCATCAATAGACGCAGGTGGTAAAGGAATACAAGCCCGTATCTGCCTTCGTAGGTGACAAACTGCTTGATTATCATTAACAAATCATGCCATCGTTGTTTAAGCATATTCACGGGAATACCTCTATCACAGGAGGTGATTTTACGTGATTAAAACAACAATGTCCACGGCACTTCCTCGACCTTGCAATTCTTAAACTAGCGCTGTCCCAAAGTAGCTAAGCCCGTGGCTGAGCTGATAAACTGTTCATCAATATCTAACTGTACATCGCCTATCTTGGCTCGAAATCCATCGAATGTCATGGCAAATTGTCGATCCATGCAAAGGTTAAAACCCTTGAACGTTCCACGAAGGTAAGCCATCCACTGTCTACCAAATCTTGGCGGGCATTATCAAACATCAACAGGGCCTAGTTGCCATTGGGTTCAACTCACACGACTGGTGCCATGGAGTTGAATGCATGGTAAGGGAAGGGTTTGAATTCATCAACACATAGTAACAGAGCTACCCAAACCAACAGCAATGAACGAGCAAAAGGGGGTAAGCATAAATGCGCACATGCGAGGGTGGTGGAGTCTGCCATGCAAAGTATTGATTATCCAAGTACAATCGCCAAGTTTCATAGCTATTCACTCCATGATAATAGTTCAGCCATTAATTCATGCGTACAAACAATGAAATCCAATGTGTATACATGCAAATGTTATGCCACGGTGTTCAAACATTCGACATAATAATCAAAAACCCATAAACCAACTATGCGCCAATGTATATAATCAAAAGTTTAAACAATGGTGCCAAACGATATCCATAAAGTTGACAAGCCAAAAGCTATAAAATATTAACATAAGGATTATAACATATATATAAAAACTTAATCGAACCCCTATGCATTTTCATAGAATCAATGATAAGGCATGTCATAAAAAGTGTAAATCAAAATGCTCAATGCCTTACAAACTCAACAACATCAAGTTATGCAATCAATATAAGAATGTCTAATGGGCATAGTTTGAAAGTCCTTCCAGCCATATAACGATAAAAAAAAGATAAGCACAGTAGGAATATCAATAGAAAGATCATGACAGTTCAGATGGTGATCAAAATGTGACTTCAAACGGAGAAGTTTTCACGCTTACAGTCGTGAAAACTTAACGAAAATAAATGTGTAAATGTCGCAAGAAATGAAAGTGTCATTTATTTGAAAATTGTGACAAAACTTGATGCTTGCAAAACATAGGTGTAGGCAGCTTATAGACGATAGGAAAAATTGAGTTGGCTGCCAACAAAGCTTCAAACTTACATAGGTCATTTTGAACAACTGAAAATGAAGGAAGATGAGAATATTGCAACTTACTTATTACGAGATTATGAAATAGTGAATACAATTAGAGGATTCAGAGAAGAAGTTGATGAATCTATAAATGTTCAATGAGTGTATTATAATTCAAAGTGAATACAAAATAAATTATTTCAATAATAAATTTAATGGAGAAATTAGAAGTGGACCCAACCCTAAAATAAGAAAAGTGGGCCAAGCGACCTAGAAGATGTTTTTAAGGAAGATACTTGGAGAGTATAAATAAGAGGCAAGGCTCTCTCATTTGAATCACACTTGAGCATATTGAATATCTATATGTATCTGAGGTAACCAAGGATATATAAACTAGAATTTTGAGTGAAGGTGAAGAAAAGAAGGCTGAAATGAAAGGAAGGATAAATTCTTTTGATGGTGCTTTCTAAGGTATGTTATTTACAGGTCATCTCACCATTTTCGCTATAACTTTTTTTCTATAATGAGTCAGACAATGAAATTGCAATGAAACTGAGAAACCATATCCAAGTATATATGGTAAACAATTCATCTTGTGGGTCGTTTTATTTTAGGAGTTACACTCTGTGGAAAATAGGGTTTGTGGTCAGTCCTGAAACTAGTCAAAATCAAGTGTTTCAGGTAAAAACATCATAACTTCTTCATAACAGATCCAAATTCAGTGAGACAAAATGTATTGGTTAGGGTAAATCTTTTAGTATGTTTTTTAATATTTTTAGATCAATTCATTAAATATTTTGTGTGGGGCGCTCTCTACAAGGTCTCTCTCTAGAATAAGCTAGAATTTAGCAAGGTATGTCATTTCTGCTATAACTCCTTTTCTGAGAGGTTCCAAGTAGTGAAACTTGTAGGAATTGGATAAAACACACTGAATAACATTGTATATCATTTTCAGATATTTATACATTACAGGTTCAAAGTTATGAATACTTCAAGTTAGGGTTGTTGACTAATCCAAAACTAGGCATGTGAGACTAAAGAAACGTTTGATGAAAATGCTAGTCTCTTGTTTTTAAAGTTAAGGAAGGTTTGGAGGAATGTGATCATATACACCAGGTCTATTACAGAGCTACAAATCATATTTGGATGATGAAATTGATGAGGGATTTTGGTTGTGGTACATGTTGAGTACATGGTTGAGACAACTAGTTGATGAGTTGGCGCACATACATGAGGTGTATAGTTGATGATGTTGGTACATATTGATGAGTAATAGTTGATGAGTAGTTGACACATGATTAGTACATACTTGGTACATGGTTGGATGCACTTGTTTATGGTACGGGTTGATTACAGGCTGGTGCATGGTCGATGCACTTGTTTATGGTACAGGTTGATTACAGGTTGAGGTACACGTTGATGCATGATTGATGCATGGTTTAGATTTATTGGTACAAGTTTACAATAGTATATCTCACAGTGATAGTGTGACAGTGGTTCCATCATTCTACTTCTACTTTAAGGTGGCAGGATGGGGCAAGGACAGGTGGTTGTAGCCACCTTCTGGTTGTAGCCAGAGAACATTGGGGGTTGCAGCCTCCTTCTGGTTGTAGCTAGAGAATTGGGGAGTTGGGGCTTCCCTCGGGTTGTAGCCTAGGTGGTTGGAGCCTCCTTCCAGTTGCAGCTGGAAAAAAAAGGAAGTTGTTGCTTCCAATGAATGTAATTCTTTAAGACATATAAGAAAAATCATTATGTGGTTTTCTCCCGATTTGGATTTCCACGTAAAACACTGGTGTATTGTGTATGTGTGTGATTGTTTATTTCTTACTACTCATTATTGGATACTAGGTCTACATTGATATAACATTTGAAGAAAAAGGATTATAACTATGCTATTACTGATTCACCCCCCCCTCTCAGTAATCCAACAATTGGTATCAGAGAAGGTTCCTTCAGAAATTAGTTTAACCACTGAAAGGTAGATCATGGAGAGTACCAACTCATATAAAAATGGAATACCACAGTTTGATGGACATAAGTATGCTTTTTGGAGCATAAGGATGAAGACATATATACAAGCATAGAGATTTCAAGTTTGGAAATCAATTGTAGATAGATACATAGAACCAACAGTTCTACCAACAAATGACAAAGCAGTGAAACTCGGAGAGAATAATTCCAAAGCCATAAATGCACTTTTGAATGGTCTCAGTGATATGGTATTCACCAAAGTTTCACATTGTAAATCTGCTAAAGAGATTTGGGACAAGCTTAGAAATATTTATGAAGGAGATTCAAAATTCAAAGCAGTAAAGCTTCAAACTTACAGAGGTCAATTCGAACAACTAAAAATGAAGGAAGATGAAGATATCGCGGCCTAGTTCTTACGAGTCGATGAAACAATGAATGCAATCATAGGATTGGGAAAAGAAATTAAAGAATCTGTAATTGTTCAAAAGGTACTAAGATCTCTTCCTATAAGATTCAACCCTAAGATATCAACACTAGAAGAAAGATCAAATCTAAACTCAATAAGAATGGATGAACTGCATGGAATCTTCACAGCATATGAGATGAGAACTGAACATGAAAATTCAGATGTAAAAGAAGTAGCCTTCAAAGCATCCAAAAGATCAAAGCAAAAGAAAAAGGAACAAGAAGAATATAGCAATAGCAGTGATGTCTCGGAAGATGATGAAGAAGTGGCCAACTTCATGAAAAGTCTGAACAAGGGAACCAACGGTAGGTACAAAGGTAAGCTTCCTTTAGTTTGTTTTAATTGTGATGGTATTGGTCATTTTACTAAAAAATGTCCTCATAAGAAAAGAGAAATGATAAAGGTTACTCAGAAGGCATACAAACATATAAAGGTAAAAGAACTACAAAGAAAGTTTTCAAGAAAAACTTTTGCACCAAAGAAGACATCTCATCATCAGATGAAGATGAAGTCAATGACAGTGAAACAGGGAGAGTTATATTCATGGCAGTAGAAGACTCTGATAAAGAAGACTCCGAAGAAGAATATGAAGAAGCATATGAAGAAGAAATTGAAGAGACAGAAGTTGACTTCCGAGAAGAATTAATGAGTGTCATAGAAGTTATCATAAGAGAAAAGAAGGAAAAAAAGAAACTACAAGCAGAACTAGATAAGAAAAAAGGCACTCAAGAACTAGAACAAATGATCACAAAATTGAAGGTTCAAATAGAAAAAAAAAAAGAATTGAATAAGCACTCAAAGAACAACTAGAAGGAAGGGACAGGATCATTGGAAACCTCGAAGAAGAGATTGTCACACTAAGAAAGGATATTCAAAAGAAAAATATGCAGAATAGCTCAAAAGTTTTGGATGACATTATCAGCAGTCAAAAATCTTATCTTGACAAGTCTGGACTAGGATACAATCAGACAAAAAAGGGATCAAGCTGGAAAAACAACAGAACAAGAAATAAATCCAAAAAGTTATGCAGAAACAATCAAAGGGGATAAAAATATATACAAGGAAGATTACAGGGACGCTCCTCCACAGATAAGATTCAGATTTCAGAATCAACAGTAGATAGACAGGCCTCAAGAAGAAGAAGGATTAATAAGAGCACATCCTTTCATAAGATCTTCAACTACCAGGTATCAAACTATATTTTTTGGTTTATGTTATGCATGTAATAATTTTGGACATAAAGCTGTAAATTGCAGAGCTAACAACAAGAACAATAACTACTTTGCGATCCATACACAAAGGGGTTATTCAAGAAGACCTAGTGAAACACAGAGAATAAGTTACAACAGGTTTGAATCTTTGAGCACTGAAGTGGAATGTTACAAATGTAATAATTTTGGACACATGGCCAAAAATTGCAGAATGACAGTCCCTCCTAAAGAATCTCAACAGAGTCACAAACAAGAACCTCAAAAAATGACATGGATAAGAAAGTAAGATCAATATAGCAATGAAGAAGGCACACTCGCTCTACAAGATAAATAGAAGAAACGTGGTTGGTATGTTGACAGTGGATGTTCAAAACACATGACAGGTGATAGAGATAAGTTTCTTACATTACAAAAGGAAAGAGATGGATCAGTCTCCTTTGGAAATGATGATTCATCCAAAATCATTGGAAAAGGCACAGTCCGAATTGGGAACAAGAATGAAAAGGCAGAAAATGTTCTACTAGTAGAAGATATGAAACATAATATTTTAAGTGTGAGTCAAATGTGTGACCAAGGTCATAAATTTACTTTTGATTCACAAAAGTGTGAGATAAGAAAAGAAGGTTCGGTGAAATTGGTCGCTACAGCTGCAAGAACTTCAAGCAACATATATGTGTTAAGTGAAATTGGAAATGAAAAGTGTTGTCTAGGAAAGGAAGATGAAAGTTGGCTATGGCATAAAAGAATGGGTCACATGCATTTTGATAACCTTGTCAAAGTCAGAAAAAGAGAAGCAACCAGAGAAATGCCCCAGATCACGAAACCAACCAACACTTTATGCAAGCATTGCCAACAAGGAAAGAAAACAAATACCAGGTTCAAATCAAAGGAATATTCAACAACAAAA
The DNA here is from genome assembly GCA_009831015.1 of Picea engelmannii. Taxonomy (NCBI): domain Eukaryota; kingdom Viridiplantae; phylum Streptophyta; class Pinopsida; order Pinales; family Pinaceae; genus Picea; species Picea engelmannii. The sequence goes on from ML792202.1 coordinate 65,771, forward strand.
CCACTAGAAATTGTGCATACTGATCTAGTTGGACCAACTAAAACAAACGGATTAAAACGTGAGATATACTTTATGTTATTATTTGATGATTATACAAGAATGAATGTAGTTTTCTTTCTTAAGAACAAATCAGAAGCTTTTGAAAATTTCAAGATCTACAAGGAAATGGTTGAAAATGAGATGGATTCAAGAATCAAATGCTTAAGATCGGATAATGGAGGATAATTCACCTCAAAGGAATTTATGGACTACTGTAGCAATCATGGAATAAAAAGGCAATTCTTTGTCGCTAGGACACCTCAACAGAATGGAGTTGTTGAAAGAAAGAACAAGACAGTACAAGAAATGGCTCAAACAATGATAATGGATTCAAATTTAATAGATATTTTTTGGACACATGCAGTGCATACAGTAGTTCACATTCAAAATAGAGTAATGCTCAGAAACAACACTGATAAAACTCCCTATGAGCTATGGAAAGGAAGACCAGCAAATGTGAAGCACTTCAGAGTTTTTGGAAGCAAATGCTACATCAAAAGAGAAGATGGTAGAATGGGAAAGTTTGACTCTTGTGTGGAAAAAGGAATATTTGTTGATTACTCAAGTACAAGTAAATCATACAAGTGTTACAATCTAAGATTAAACAAAGTTGTGGAAAGCATCAACGTAACAATTGATGAAACAGGCAGACCAAAATCAAAGGAAGAAGAAAACAAATCAATGGAACAACTTTTTGAAGAAGAAGATGAAAAAGAAGAAGAAGAGGAAGATGAAGATGAAGAGAATTCGACAGAAGTAGAAGAGAAAGTTCAACAAGTATCTCCAAAGACACCTAGCAAACGAGTACAGAAGAATCATCCTTCAGATCAAATTATTGGAAACAAAGATGCAGGAGTTGAGACTAGAAGAAAAATCCATTCTCGAGAACAAACACACCTAGCACTCTTATCTACAATTGAACCAAACTTTTTTGAAGAAGACAACAATCATGAATTTTGGAATAAGGCCATGGATGAAGAATTGGATCAAATAAAGAAAAATGACACTTGGGAATTGGTTCCAAGACCAAAGAATAAGAATGTGATTGGCACAAAATGGGTGTTCAGGAATAAATTGAATGAATATGGACGGGTTACAAGGAACAAATCTAGATTGGTATGTAAAGGATATGCACAGATTGAAGGAATCGACTTTGAAGAGACGTTTGCGCCAGTTTCCAGAATGGAAGCAATCTATTTTCTTTTAGCTTATGCATGGTCCAAAAATGTTAAAGTATATCAGATGGACGTAAAATCAGCTTTTCTGAATGGGGAACTTGAAGAAGAAGTCTACATTGAACAACTAGAAGGATTTCAGTTGTCAGAGAACACAGACTATGTGTGTAAATTAAATAAGGCCTTGTATGGTCTAAAACAGGCTCCTAGAGCATGGTACTCTAGACTAGATAAGTATCTGCAACATGCAGGGTTCAGAAAAGGAAGTGCAGACAACAACATCTACATCAAGGTAAGTCAAAGTAATATTTTATTAATTGAAGTTTATGTTGATGATATTATTTTTGGTAGTGATGATGACAGGTTAAGCCAGAAATTTGCAAAAGACATGCAGAATGAATTTGAAATTTCGTTACTTGGAGAACTATCCTTCTTTCTGGGACTTTAGATATGTCAAAGAAACCAAGCAATTTTGATTTCTCAAACCAAGTATATCATAGAAATGTTAAAGAGGTTCAGAATGGAATATTGCAAACCAGTTATCACTACCATGCAAACCAGTTGTAAGTTGAGCAAAGATGATGATTCAAAGTCTATAGATCAGAGGAAATATAGGTCAATGATTGGCAGCCTACTATATGTGACATTATCTAGACCAGATGTAATGCATGCAGTTGGACAAGTGGCACGATTTCAAGCAACACCAAAGGAATCACATGTATTAGCAGTAAAGAGGATCTTCAGATATCTCAAAGGAACAGAAGAGTTTGGATTATGGTATCCAAAATGAAAATATCTATCACTTATTACCTACACAGATGCAGATTGGACAGGTTTTATTGATGACCGATGAAGCACTAGTGGAGCAGCGTTCTAATTAGGTGAGTGTTTGGTATCATGGCTAAGCAAGAAACAATCATCGATATCTCTATATATAGCCGAGGCAGAGTATATTGCAAAAGAAGCATGTTGTACACAGGTTCTTTGGATGAATCAAACCTTGACAGATATACAGGTTGAGTATGATGAGCCCATTCCAATATATTCTAATAATACAAGTGCCATCAATATCTCAAAAAACCCGGTGATGCACTCCAAGACGAAGCACATTCCAATCAAGTATCACTTTCTATGGAAACAGGTTGCAGAAAAGAACATCAGAGTTGAGTATGTGGGCACAAAAGAACAAGTGGCAGACATCTTTTCAAAACCACTTCCACGGGAAGCCTTTGAATATCTTCGCCAAAGACTTGGAGTTATTTCTACTCCAAAAATGAATGTTTTTTGAATGCTTGTCTTATATGTCTTAGATGTACATGAAGAAGCACCATAAGAGGATAGTCTGTCAGGGGGAGCAGGCTCGGATGGAGAGATACCTTTGCTATTGATCACAAAGGGGGAGAGATTTATCATATGCAGAGGACAGAGGCATGGTTCCAGGGGGAGAAGATTTATCATATGCAGAGGACAAAGGCATGGTTCCAGCGGGAGCATGAGTGATATGATTTCCGTATTGCATCAGAGTGTTGCCATCATTGCCAAAGGGGGAGAATGTTGATTAAGGTTTGTTGTCATTGATGTCAACCCTTGAAGAAATCCCCGTAGCACAAAGGTTTGGGTAATGGACCCAATATTGTTTGATGTAAATATGACTCATTATTGTTTTTTCATGGTTTATAAGAAGTAAATATGGATGAACTCCAAAGTGGTCCCTGTATGGTGAAAGCCCTCATGGGAAGACACTTTGTGGAGTAAGAGAACCCATGCTTAATTGTGGAATAATGAGATGAAGGAAAGTGAACTTTTCAGGGAAAATATCCTATATGGATAGTGTTTTTCATGTCATTTCTAGTGGTATGTGGAACATCACATAATTCCTCACGGTTAGAGAGTTATGGCCATGAGAAGTTGGAGACCCCAGGTTTGGGTAATGGACCAAAGTTTGTTTGACGGGTAACAATATGAGTTATGATATATTTTTAGAAAATACTATTCTATATGGATAGTACATGTCATGCCATTTCTGGTGGTATGTAGAACGTCACATAACTCCTCACGGTTTGAGAGTTATGGCTTTACTAAGTTGGAGGACCCTCATATGTCATCTAGAAGCCCCAAAAGGTCAAAGTAGTCAAAGTGGTTTAAGAGATTTTAAAAGGTAAATAGTGATGAGTGTATTATAATTATAATTGAATACAAAATAAATTATTTCAATAATAAATTTAATGGATAAATTAGAAGTGGACCCAACCCTAAAATAAGGAAAGTGGGCCAAGTGACCTAGAAGATGTTTTTAAGGAAGTTGCTTGGAGAGTATAAATAAGAGGAAAGGCTCTCTCATTTGAATCACACTTGAGAATATTGAATATATATATGTGTCAAAGGTAAATAAGGATATCTAAACCGGAATTCTGAGTGAAGGTGAAGAAAAGAAGGCCGAAATGCAAGGAAGGATAAATTATTTTGATGGTGCTTTCTAAGGTATGTTATTTACAGGTCATCTCACTATTTTCGCTATAACTTTTTTTCTATAATGATTCAGACCATGAAATTGCTATTAAAGTGAGAAAACATATCCAAGTATCTATGGTAAACAATTCATCTTTTTGGTCATTGTATTTTGGGAGTTACACTCTGTGGAAAATAGGGTTTGTGGCAAATCCTGAAACTAGTCAAAATCAGGTGCTTCGGGTAAAAACGTCATAACTTCTTCATAACAGATCCAAATTCAATGAGAAAAAATGTATTGGTTAGGGTACAGTATCTAGTATTCTATGTAATAGTTTCAAATCAATTCATAAAATATGTTGTGTGGGGCACGCTCTACAAGGTCACTCTCTAGAATAAGCCAGAATTCAGCAAGGTATTTCATTTCTGCTATAACTCCTTTTCTGAGAGGTTCCAAGTAGTGCTACTTGGAGGAATTACATAAAACACACTGAAGAACATTATATATCATTTTCATATATTTATAAATTACAGGTTCAAAGTTATGATTACTTCAAGTTAGGGTTGTTGACTAATCCAAAACTAGGCATGTGAGACTAAAGAAAAGTTTGATGAAAATGATAGTCTCTTGTTTTTAAAGTTAAGGAAGGTTTGCAGGAATGTGATCATA
>ML792202.1:70152-94104 GCA_009831015.1 Picea engelmannii
CTTCAAGTTAGGGTTGTTGACTAATCCAAAACTAGGCATGTGAGACTAAAGAAAAGTTTGATGAAAATGATAGTCTCTTGTTTTTAAAGTTAAGGAAGGTTTGCAGGAATGTGATCATATACACCAGGTCTATTACAGAGATATAAATCAGATTTGGATGATGAAATTGATGAGGGATTTTGGTTGTGGTACATGTTGAGTACATGGTTGAGACAAGTAGTTGATGAGTTGGCGCACATACATGAGGTGTATAGTTGATGATGTTGGTACATATTGATGAGTAATAGTTGATGAGAAGTTGACACATGATTAGTACATACTTGGTACATGGTTGGATGCACTTGTTTATGGTACAGGTTGATTACAATTTGGTGCATGGTTGATACACTTGTTTATGGTACAGGTTGATTACAGGTTGAGGTATAGGTTGATGCATGGTTTTGATTTATTGGTATAGGTTTACAACGGTATATCTCACAGTGATAGTGTGACAGTCGTTCCATCATTCTACTTCTACTTCAGGGTGGCAGGATGGGGGAAAGGAAAGGTGGTTGTAGCCACCTTCCGGTTGTAGCTGGAGAACATTGGGGGTTGTAGCCTCCTTCTGGTTGTAGCGAGAGAATTGGGGATTTGGAGCTTCCCTCAGGTTGTAGCCTGAGAAACTAGGGGGTTGGAGCCTCCTTTCAGTTGTAGCTAGAAAACAAAGGAAGTTGGTGCTTCCAATGAATGTAATTCTTCAAGACATATAAGAAAAAACATTATGTGGTTTTCTCCCGATTTGGGTTTCCACGTAAAACACTGGTGTACTGTGTATGTGTGTGATTGTTTATTTATTAATGCTCATTATTGGATAATAATTCTACATTGATATAATATTTGAAGAAAAAGGATTAGAATTACATTATTATTGATTCACCCCCCTCTCAGCAATCCAACATAATAGAGAATTGATGAAAGAATTGTGTGAGGAACCCTGTTTGAATTGAAGCTTGAAGACTCCATTTTTCTATCAAGCCATATTGGACCTTCTTCATGCATGTGTAGAGAAAGTGTGTGTGTTGGAACCGAGACCACTGAAAGGAATCTTGTGACATCAAGGCGATATGGTTGTATCTTCTACTTTCATTTAATATAATACAGTGGCATGTCCCTTTCCCATAAAATCACTCTTATTTTATTGCATAACTCCTTGATCATATGCATAGGTTGTCATTGAATATATTTTTTCATATTCACTTTGGTTGGTTTGTGTTGTCTTGGACCTAATCTCACAAGAGCATCGGAGCAAAGTAGGAACGACATAGACCTAAGGAAGAGATATAAAGGTATGTCACTCATTCCCTCCTGATAGTAGATTCAATGATTTCAACTTAGAGAAAGAGTCATGTCATATCCTATTTTGTTCTAGATCCAGGTGGATCTAGGGAGATCTGTTAGTGTCCACGTATACCGATTTATCCTATAACACCTGGCTTCTATTTGATCTCAATCATCTTGCTCATAAATTGATCTTATGAGATTGGTTTCTGAAACTCATTGAACAATTTATTCTTCACATTTGTGACAATTTTCAGTGATCCTATTGGATTATTTACTGCGAGATCCATATACTAGTCTAATTCATGATATCTGAATGTGATTGAAAACTGCACAACCTTTGTATCTTCATTTGTAATTTGCTTATCTACCCAAATATTCTCACAAATGAACAGATGTTTTTCTGGGTCCTCTGAACCTTCTCCTCAGAACTCTCATAACCTAATAGTTGGATCTACTCCTGCAATTGTGAAGTTCTTTGTTCTACCGCCTCCACGCGGTGTAGATACTTGATTGTTTCTCATTGAACTTATACTTCTGCTGGAATTTCCACTAGACCCACATGTCGTAAAAATCCTTCTATCAGTAATTACTTGTTGGTTAATCATTTATTCTTCTTTAGATGTCTTATTCACACATGGGGTTGTGGGTTCTACACTAATTTGGATCTGGAATGGAGGGCCTTCTTCTACATTGGACCCTTGACCTCTTGTTTTCCTCTCATTTGTCGTGCGCAGGATTTCCTCAATCTACCCTATTGCATGGAGATCCTCTACCTCTTCCTCATCCATGGCCAAGCCCTCTCACTCGACTAATTCCCTCTTATTACTATTGATAGTATACTAGTAGGTTCACTTGTTTCTTTTCACTCCCACTCAACTCAATATCTCCTTGGTATTTTCCTTATCCATCATGATTGGGTCCATTGCTTCCTTCTTCTAGCCTCTCTCCAGAGACTTATCCATCTCTCATATCTTCCTTAGTGCTTCCCCCATGCGCATAGAGTGATTTAGTTGTCTGAATCCATTGTCATCACGCCTTTATCATGCAATAATATCTTGATCGACATGTAAAGTGACCTGATATACCTCCCTCTTGGTCCCTTCAATAATTTATACTCTGCAGTAGTGTATGACTTCGTTGTATCGACTACAAATTCAATAATAAACCTTGAAATAATATTGTCTAACCAGAAGTCTATTGCACGCATGAATTTAGTATTAACCCTTTCCAACCACGCAATGTTCTAAGTAGTCCACTCTACTAGCCTTATATGATTGGTGGTATGAGTATCCTTCAACCTTAATATCCACTCTTGTAACAACTCTAGGAAATAGTAGAAAAATTATTCATGCAAATCAGTAAACACATACCTCTGTAAATAATGGCGTGGTGTATACCTAGAAATTCTATTATCTTTCTTTGCAAACTCAAGATGCTTTGTCTCCAACCATATTTCAATTTCCAGCTTAGTCGAATTCCATGGCATGAACATCCCTTTCTACCACTGCATTTTCTTCATTGACCTTCTCATCAGATCCCTTCCGAGTTATTATTCTAAGTTCCAATCGTTAACAGAACCATTTGTTGGATATATGGATTGACCCAGGTTCTACCTTAGTTCTCTGAAAAAACCCTAGAAACCATCGGCCCCTCTGGTAAACCAGAAGGAAACACTACGCACAGAGTGCACAACGCAATCTCACCCAAGATGGCTTATGGGTGACTGCATGACCCAAATGTATGTAGTTATGGAAGGGATGTTTCTCATGGGTATTTTAGGCCTATTATTCTATAAATTCAACATTAATTCTACCATAACATCATTCATATCTACCATTCATTTAACCCTTAACACTCATTCTTCATAAAATAACATGTATAATTTAGTGCGCACTATAAGTTAGCCTCAACAAATTCATTTACTTATCCATTCATTTATCATGATAAGAATTGCAACACATACAAGAGACACATTCCACACATTAACATGGTATTTTATTGTGGTTCACCCCCCTGGGCTACGACCACAAAGATCGTTTTCTTCTTATTATTCTTCATCAAAATAGGGTGATGTGCGACCTTAGTTCTTATTACTCTGTGAGGTTGACCAGTGTTTCACCAAGCTCCACAACTTATGACCTGACCCTCAATTACACTCCATGATTCCCCAAAATTGATACAATCTGAGCTCCACAAATATCAACCAAAAACTAGTATTGTGACTCCAACTCAAAAAGGTTCTCAAGATACTTTTTTAGCATACCAATTTTTTTTTCTATCTACCTCACACATCTTCTATTTATATTACAAAAGGTGGGTAAAAACCCATTACATCATAACAAAAACCCTAACCCTATTGGATTAGGCTTGTCCACATAATAACTTCTTTCGTGTGGTTGGTCTTTATTCCTTTCTTTGACTATGTGCTTCTTCTCCTTAATTTCCGACACGCTTATTCCTTAGCATTATGTCGCGTTGATTTTCCTTCTTCCATGGCGCACATAGCTTCCTTGGTCCATTCCTTAACTGAATTCTTCGTTTGCTACACTCTTTCTTCAGACTTTTCTCCCAAAAAAGCCTGCTCCAATAATGGAAAAGGCTCACTAGCCAAATCAATTGTATTCACAACAATGCTACATATTTATAGTATAATGGATGATTGCACCTGATCAAGATATTTTCTCTAGATACTAAAATCATGCATGATGACTAGGCTAGGAAATCCCAACTAACTCACTTAATCATCATTGAGGATAAATGAATATTATCCTAAATGAATAATGAAAATAATGGTGACAATGAGACATTGCGATTGCTAAGGTAAGAAATAGGATAACATCCCCCCCCTCAAACACAATTCTAGCTATATGTGCCATATAAGTTAAAAGTTGATATCATGGATTTTTCAAAAATCCATAACATGAGATTCAATGAAAAATATGCCTGAAAAACCATCAATATAGATGTTGAATGGTTCATCTAAAATGAAGTGGAAGAGAACTGAGATATGGAAGTGAATAACTGCAATGTCTGAACATTCCCTAATTGCTTGAAAATTTGATCATTTTTCCAAGTATTCAAGCCAGAAGAATATGATGTCTTATTCTAATTGATGAACATGTATTATCACTACTCTACTATCAGTGTATCACTAAAAGTGCTCTCTGAATCTGTGGGATGACCACTAACAAATTGATACCATGTATCTGGTGGTTTTGGATTACCACTAACCAATTTTGACACTTTTAGGTGTCCAACAACATCCCAATGTATCCTGTGTATGACTCAACTACAATTCATTGAACCATAATTCTTCCAAGTTCCACCATATACATATTATAGTTTCCCATCTAAAAACTTTCATGCCCATCTAGCATATTTGTTTTTGAAACCTTTAGTTTGACAACCATATTCAATTCCATCATCAGTTCCCCCCTTTTTCAGCTGAAAGGAGAGACCAGAAGTGGTTTCACGATCCATATTCACTTTATTTTTGAATTCCCCCCCCCTTAAGGTGCATGAGAGCTACAATGTCAGTATCAATATTGTATTTTTCAATATGACATAAAAAATTGCTTGGAAGTTGATAACCATTACCAAGGATCGATCCACTCATAGTTAATTTTCAATATTGTAAGTTTGTTTCTCTTGGAACATTTGTCTGATGGATGATTCTTCTTGCCACAATGTTGACATGGATGGAGATCATAAAATTGATTTTCCATGTGACCAAATTGATTTCAATGTTGGAATTTTTCATTCTGGTGCTCAACTTGAACATGTGAAGTCGAATCTTCTTGAAGGAATACAACATTTTGGAACTAGATAGGTCTAGAATAATCAGGAATATGAAAGGTAACTTCTTTGTCGTATACAAGTCTTATTCTATGCTTTTTGTAGAATATTTATTCCCAAGGTCTAGTGATGGGCTTGGAAAGAGTACTCTCAACCTATTTATTTGAAATCTATGAAAGTTTATTTACTGCATAATGTTACATCATTGAAAGGTTTTATTCACTAAACTCAAAAGAAAACTCTTGAAATGAAGGTTCATGAATATATTCATATTCATCTTCATCTATAATTGTGTGACTGAGTTTCTCCTTCACTGACTATTGATCAAAAACATCATCATCATCATCATAGAGAGGGTTGTTCTGAACAAGGACTAGTTCGAAACAAAAACTAGTTCAAAACAATTCACTGACTATTAATTTTGAGATCCTTGATTTCATCATTCAACAGTTGAGATTGATCTTGGAGAAGTCCAACTTTAACTTGCATCACTTGCAAACAATTTAGGACTGATTGAAGAGCATCTTTATTCAATATCACAGTGTTGTCTTCAAAAGTGTTTATTAGAGTGTTTAGAAACTCAAATAATTCAAGACTTCAATCCATTTCAAAAACTAAATGAGGTCTCCTTGTGCAGGTAGATCCTGATTACAATTTGACTCGACAAAAGAAGGGCTACTTGCAACTCGCTCGCTTGAATTGTATTACTCACATTTTTTTACTTCATTCTCTCTTTTGTTTTCTTACAATAAGTTGAGGGTGTCAAATACTATCGAAAATGCACCCAAACTCATGAATATTATAATGATTTGAGTTTCAACTACTCAACCCTATCAAATTTTACTCAAGAACATATACATGAAATAACTCAATCTTAGGTGTTGGATTCAACTTAAAATGCACCTGATACAATTCAACGTGATTTTTGTACTGACACTTACAAATAAACAATTGAAAGCACTAAATGATATGCAAAATTTGAAGGCTTCATTAACTTAATTTTCCCATTGCTTGATGTAGAATTGTTTTTTCTAAATTTGAATTGATATTCAAATTATCTTAAAGTGCCCATTGCTTCAATGATATGAATGTGAATTGTTGTTGAATGTTGATGGGGATGAAAACTTGAATGTTTTAATGTGCTATGTAGGTGCTTGATCAGATGTTCTTTATTGTGCTTGAACGTCGTTAATTGTGTTCCTTTCTTTCTTTGTACTCTATTTGTGTATGGTTGTATTGTAGAAAAAATTGGAATTACAGTGTCAAAACTAGACACTAGAAATAAATGGCATCAAGAACCCAACAAAGCATGCACCATTACACACAAACACCAATTGTACATGAGATCCTATTGACGGGAGAAAATGATCGTCCGTTAATTGGAAGAACGAGTTCGATCTGGGTTCGTCTAAATAACCCAAGTCATTTGGTATAACTCGTTCCAACGGGTTTAATGGCTCTGTTAGCCAATCTAAAAGTCCTATAAGAAACAAATAAAAGAAACAAAAGAGCTAACTATTAAATAACCACTCAATATATATATATATATATATATATATATATATATATATATATATATATATATATATATATATATATATATATATAATATTTACACGATAGGTCTGTCTATATTGTTTATGTGCATGATATACAAATGGAAAGTTTTAATCTAAACTCATGAAAATCTATGTAAATATGGTTGCTTTAACGAAAGCAGATAAAGAAAGCACATAAGCTATTTTTTGTTTTTTCTTTATTAATCTAAGATTAAATAGAAAAATATGTTATGAAATAGGAGCATGTGGACGGTCAAAGCCAGACCATGTATTAGAGTTTAGAAAACAAACAAACGACAAAAAGAAAATAACTAACCTATTAATGCATCCAACGTCTATATAATAGAGAATATCCATCCACCTTGTCCGAGAGGTAAACCTGCAACGAACCTTAAGATTGTTCTGAATAAATGTGAAACAATATGCTGGAAACTGAGTTTCAATAACAAAACGTATAATACAAATAGTCGTGGTGATCTTATGATTTACAAGCAATTACAGTGAGATAAATATTATTGTAAGAACTTTGCATTTAAACGTTCAACATAAAATTAAAGATAAATTTCATAATTTGAGTTGAATAGATGATCACCCTATATAATATCTGAAGAATCACATATGGACAACATTTATTAATAAATTATCCCAACTCATAATAAAGCATGAAGACAAAATCTATCAACACCTATTATCATATCAAGATAATAGAACTTGAACTAAGACCCCATACATAAGAAGCTAAAGATGTAGTATGTATTTTTGTTCCATTCAAGTCTGTGCATTAATTGTCCATACTTCAGCCCCAGAACCAGATGTTTTCATTACAAAAAATACGAGTTTTTAAAGGGTTCAGAAAAGATAACTGTCTTATCTTATGAGATAAGATTAAATCTCTACAATCATCTACTGATTACAAAAATAGGAGGGAATATAACCACCCCAAATCACACTAAATCTCTAAAAACGAAAAAGAGTTTGTTCCTGTTTACACAAAAATGAGCCATGGATATGGCTAATAAGCTCAAAAAATATCCAGATCATTTATTCACCATAAACTCCCAAATATCCTGAAAGAAAAAGATGAAATAAATAAATTCAGATATACATTTAACCAATATTTTCCAAATTTCGAATAAGAATAGACTAGCTACAGAATCTGTTGGTTTTGTAGCTAGTCTTATTTTAGCAACAAAATATAATTTATTCTATGAACAAGAATGTAACACTATTTTAAGACAAAAAAAAATCTTTACCTTTAACTATAAAATCAAATCGATTCACATGATCTCAGAATTGATCACTACTGTGACACTTTCGACATTTTTTACTATGATGTTCCCTGTTTCTTTTGGATGTTTTCCTTGTCTCTGAACAATGGAATTGAGCCTACGATTTTCATCTATTAGCGGGTCGACCAGATCGGTAAGGGTTTTTGTCTGTGATTGTAAAATGGGTATGTATGTGTAATACTTGTCAATCTACAACAGAGAAGTTTCACATTGTGAACCTGTGACGATCGTTTGAGAATACCCACGGTTGTGTGTCGGACTTTCTTCACTATTTCCTTTAGGTTTGTTATCAAACTTGATACCTGGAAATCCTTGACTGTGCTTCAAGCAGGGTGGAAAATTATCCACAAAATTGTAAGCCTGGTTAGGATCTGCTTGGAAGGAAGGAGGGTTTTCTTCTGCCAATAATTTGTCAATCTTCGAGTCTAAGCTCTCATGGATCTCGATCATTTTGATCGAGCTCACATGAGGGTTTGATTTATTTTGTAGTTTCCTTGAGATCAACCTACCTACCCTTTTATTTTTAAAACCTAAATCGATATCACCTTTAGATGGCTTGCCCACAGGTCTGTTTGTATTCTTAGAAGAGGCGTTAGGACGTACGTGTTGTTCACGGCTCTACTCAGCAACTTATGGGTCGGGTATAGTCTTACTGAGGGTGGTCGTAACACAGGCCTGTGTAGGTGAAGGGACCGCTCTAGTAGGAACTATGGTTTCCTCTATCATAGGTTTGTCAACCTCTACAACATTGGGGTCAACGAAACCATTTCGGGTCAGGAAAACGTTCCATTCATCATTTTGTAACTTCAATTGATGTACCAACAGTATATTTATCAAGCCATGGTGAAACAAGCTTGAATCCAATTGTTGTCTTTTATACCTCTTTTACATTTTATACAAGCTTCTCCACAAGTAATAGGGAATATTTAATTGAAACCCAATGAAATTCATAAGAAAACATATATGATAAAACCAAAATGGCCTTTGCATGTGATGAATTGTTTCAAGACTGCTAGCAAACCATGCCACCAATTTTTTAACAAGGACACAGGCATACCTTTGTCACAACAATTGATTTTTCAAGATGTGAAGAAAAGGCTCCATGGAACCTCCTCGACCTTGGTGTTTTTTAACCACTTTTTCTCGGTCAAAGGAAGACCTATTGCTTGACCTAAAAAATCCTCTGTGACTTCGACCTTAATGTCTCCTACCTTGTCTCGGCATCCGTCAAAATAAAGGGAAAATTCCTGAGCGGTTCGCAAGTTAAAACCATGGAATTTCTTAATAAAAAAAAGCCAGCCTTGACCCTTGACATCCTCCCTTGCATCATCACACAAGAGCATGGTTTGAGAGCCATTGGGTTCAATCCTGACAACCGGAGCCATGGGGATACAAACGGTAGACAATAAAACACAGTGAGTAGGGAGGGTTTCTAGGAGAAGACTAGAGCGACAATTTAGATCCAAAACTCAACAATACCCTAGCACGTATGAACATAGGTTCTTCAATACCAAATGAAATGCTTTATGTGAAATGAATGTCAGGATTACATGCGAAAATCGAGATTTAGCTTAAGGTGATGGGCTCATCGTTGTCGGACTGCCACCTCCCGCGGGGTACAGGCCACAACCAAGTTCATTAATTTTTATGATTGAGAAACAAGGTGGATTTGGTTTCTAAAGTTTAGGAGAGGATAAATTTATAAACCAAAATGTAGTGACAAGGATACGCATGACCAAAAACCACAAAAAATATATCAAAGTTTAAATTAAATGTACCCTTGGTGAATCACATAACAATCTATAAGCATACTTCACATTTGAGGAGTCAATAAAGAAGATGAGCTTGATAGCAGGAAACAAAATCTTAATTAACAAAAATTGTAGAGCCATATACCTTTCATAAACCTTAAATAAAGCATTAATCTAATCATAGGTTTTGATGCTTCATTTTCATGCTTTCAGTCATGAACGAAGCATGAAAATGAAAACACTAGGAATAACCGAAAGATCACAATCATAGTTTCAAAAACTACTTATGAAGAACAATAATTGTATGACCCCAGGTAGGAAGCTACATAAATTATTATTTGATGCTTTAAAAAGTTGAAAATATGTAGGGTTGCCAACAGATCCCCTTATTCAATTTTGGGACAGATCTAGAACACAATCACCACAAAAAAAAATGAACATTCTTTTTATTAAATACAATGAGCTCTTTGCACTTAAGAGAAAATATTTGTTCAATCTATCCTTTGTATCCTTTCAACACAAATTCAATATCCCCATCCTTTCACATTTTCAATCCCTTTTACAAAGTGTTCAACCATACCAAAAAACACATTGAAAATGTCTAATCCCTCAACCATACAAAAATACCTTTTACAAATAATAGCTCGAAAGGATTGTTGCTTGCATAATCCACGAAAACAATTTCCTTTAAATAACAGAGGATATGTCGAGGTTTTGAAGCTGATTGTGGGAGAATTGAAGCCATACATCCTGGTGCACTAGAGTTACAGTGTTACCGAAGTTTAATTCATCTTGATCCCCATGATTAAAGAATCAAAGAGCAGATTGTTGGTATCCATTTGCTAGAGTATCTTCCAATTGATCATTTTTCATTGCACACTCTCACTACACTTCACATCCCATGAAAAAACTACCATAAAGGATCTATCATTCCCCTTAAAATTAAAGAGCCTTTGATAGCATGATAAAACATGCACAATAAAAGCAATATGACGAAAAAGTCTCACTATCCAACTCAATTGTATTCACACCAATGCTACATATTTATAGTATAATAGGTGATGCCACTTCAAAGAGAGATTTGTTATAGATCCTAAAATCATGCATGATGACTAGCCTATGCAATCCCAACTAACTCACTTAAAGTCATCAACGAGGATAAATGACTATTATCCTAAATTAATAATACAAATTATGGTGACAATGATACATTGTGATTGCTAAGGTAATCCATAGGATAACAATCCACTTTAACTCTAACTATAACATACCATATTCTAGCAGTCATCCTCAACTAATGATATTTCATCATGAACTGGATCTTTTTTATGACACCATAATCATATGTGACTATTCAAAATGTAAAGGGTTGAAGGTGAACCCTTAATGTGTCACATTTTCCCATTATATTAATGATTTACTACCCAAATTTAATGGCCTAATACCTCCCACTATAGTTAAGGATCCAATAGGTGATATAGAATAGACACATGGAAACAATTCAATATGATATATATTTTTTTTAATTTGGAATCCAAGTCAACTATGTTTCAATAAAAATTGACCAACCTGTCTCCTAATATTGATTCAACCAAGATTTATAGTGATTCAAAGTATGCTATCAATACTACCCAAAACATCTCTACTAGGAGATCCAAAAAGTTGTATGAATTAAGAGAAAAATTGTCCAAGTACACACCAAGGTCAATTCAATTGTTGGAGATTCATGCAATGACTTATCTCTTCTTATCCATCTCCAAAGAAAATAATAAAATTGTTGGAAATGTGCTACCAAATCTATTACAAACACACTTTCTATGGTACTTTCCCATCTTCCCTTCCCATGCCCATTTTTGGGACCAAATTCTCCTTTTGTGGTAATAATTATATGATTTCCAAGTCTAAAATAGACGTTGGAAATCTTGGGTTTCTTATCCTTTCACTTGTGTCCATTCCTGCCAAATAGTCAGTAGCACTTGTGCGATTTTCTGGTCCTCTTTATAGTCAGTTTGATTACTTCAATATTGTTAAATACAAACATGGAATTTTCATGTATAGTATGTGCATAAATAATTATTCTCACATAAACTTTAATAGGAAGAACATGTTACTTATCAAAGTTCATCCATGCACTCCTAGAAATCTTACAAGGTTCATAAATAGTTGTAGGTTCTCATTGTTCAGTGAAAATTTTTCATTTGAGGAACACTCCGATGACAAAGAGTTCTTTATGAAAATGAATGCATCCATATTTATTTTGTGCATGCAATATGTAGTTTGTCTCTAGGTAGGTGTTGGTAATAAACCACAAACTTCCTATGCCCCCAATCGGTTGTTAAAGGTGGCACGCATTGGAACTACCTTTAGATATCCCATTGGGGTGTAAGAAAAAAACCATTAAGTAATTATATTTTTGGATTTTCAATGGAATTAATATAAATTTATTTCTTAATCTGAAATTTGTTTTATAAAGTGGTTGTTTGTATTTATATTGGAAACAAAAATATCCATGTTTCTAATAAATGTTTTCTCTAATGTTTAAACATGCTGAACTCATTTCCTTCACTAATTTCATCGATTTAACATTCAATATTTTTGCGATTAGGATTTTGATGATGAGTGGCATGTCTACCATCTATTGTTGCACCCCACTACAATCTCAACTCAAGAGAAGGATGATAAATGAGTACAACTTGGAGATGAATCATACCAAGCATGATTGAATAAACCACCTATTCAATTCCCACTATTTCTTGAGTCACCAACTCAAAAAATCTATTATAACTATGGTTCTTCACATGTTATGAATGAAGACAATGATATATAGATTCATTTGGATGATTTCTTACAAGATATACATGCCATGGAGGGAATGTTTTTAAAATAATTTTAGCAAGATAGGCTAGGGGATGATGCTCATATCTTTGATACCTTCTTCAAAACCGTGGGTTATCTACTTCCACCACCCCTCTCCTTGGGCATGGGTCAAGGTCTACTTGGCATGGGTCAATCTCTACCCAACTAGTGAAAACAATGTTATTGTACAATTTAAAAGCAATGTATGGTATGTCAGATGCATGTTTCTTGGATCTATTGAGGTAACTAACCATTTAATCCCCTATATTTTAATGAATCTTGTCATACATCAGCAATGAAAAGGTATTTTCTATGTGGTTAATGATAGTTTACATTTACATTTACATTTCCCATTAATTACAAGTTACTCAAAGACACAGTACTTCCAAGTGATAATGGTCTCCCCATTAGTTACAAAGAGGAAAAGAAACTATTGAAAAGTTTGTATGTCAAGTGCATATCATATCATGCTTGTTCGAATGATTGTATTCTATATAGAGACGAATATGTGGACAAAGAGATATATCTAGAATGTGGGAATTAAAGGTACCATTTTATTTTTATATGGTAAGGGACATGGTCCTCCTCATAATATGAAGGCTCACATGCCTATAGTCCCAAGGATTCAAAGGCTCCTCGTTATAAATAATTATATTTGTCGCAGGAATGGAATGCCTCACATAGAAGTGAGACAAGAGTTGTGCAGATCCTAGAAGATTAAATAGCCATGAAGCATATAGGGGGTAAATGTCTCGATAAACTCAAGGATGAAGTAAGAATCATTTTATTGAGCATATCCATGGATGGATATAACATGTATTCCCTCAAAAATACCAACTATTTTGTTTGGACAATCGTAGTTATCAATAACAATATCCCTCCATGGTTTTCCATGAGGAATGAACATTTTATGTTGGATCTTATATTTCCTAGTAGAATACAAGTGAAGGGAATGGATTTGTATCTCCAACCATTAATTGATTAATTGAAGAAAATATGGGAAGCAATACAAGTTTATGATCTATCAAGGCTCATCCTAGAGGAGAGGAATTTTATATTGGATGGTGTTGGCGTTGGATGTCACTCCTGGATTACAGGAGCAGAGCCCAACGCCCATCAGTTTATGTCACGAATAAATTTAATGGGTGATCAAATGGGTAGAGACCCAGGAAGGTATCACTCTAACTCAGGGACCAGGCCTGGTATGTAAAGAACAAAGGAGGTCTTTATCTAACTTTCGTCAATGAGTTGATTGAAAAATGAGCAGGTGGAAGACTTGGTGAGGTGAGTGAGAAAGACTACCTCAGGCATCAGGCCTTTCAGAAGCTTGAGGAAGAAAAACTCAGAATACAATATCCTCTTGGTTATGAGTTTCGGGGAACCGAAGGGTGACTTGATTGGATCCTCCAATTCCAAATCATTCAACGATGAGAAAATACAAGAACTGATTAGAGACAATGCAACTATTACAGTGATCCAACCTACATCATCCTATAACAGTGCAACTCGACTGGATACTCTAATTCCGAGTTGTTCTAACACAGTGTAAACAAAGAGATGGAAAGAAGCTGACATTCATAAGGCAATAAGTCTCAAGTGCCAATACATAACCAGAACAACCAGTGCTTCATTAAAAATTTACAATCGAGAGCCTAGCTCAACCATCGATACTAAACAAAATGGAAAAAATGCCTACATATACTTGGAGCTGACTGAGGCACTGAAGGTGTGATCATATCATGAATTCAATGCTTGAAGTTGAGGAGATTCTCTGTCAGACGGCGCATGCAGACGTTGGGCAGACTGCCCATGCAGTCGTTTTTCAGACGCAATCTCTGTCAGGATGGACTGTCAGTCCACCTCTATGCTTGGTCCTTTCCTGGCCTTCTTTTTATGGAAGAAGACGATGTTCAACCACCATCAACTACCACAATAATTGCTTCCTTGGGATTGGGAATGGCCTCAGTCAACTCTGTACTCGTACGACGTGGCGACTTTTCTTTGAATGCTTCTTAGTTGGACTACTGCAAGGGGACCCCTATGGAATATGTGGATGAGGGTGAGATGAGAGGTGCTAAGGTGGAAGCACTAGGTGGCGAAGAAACGAAAGTTGTGACACTAGATGATGAGGCGATGTACTGCGAGAAGGTGACAATGAGGCCGCAATGCGACAGGTTGTGGACTGAGGACACAACACAGGTGGAAGTGGCGTGGAGTATGGAGGTACAGGTGTTAGAGGGTAAGAGGGTCTAAGGGGAAAAGGAACTTGACAATGAGAAGAGTGGAAGACAGGTATGTGGTAGCGAAAGGTAGAAGAGGAGTGGGAGATGTGATAGGGGAAGACACATGGAGGAAGGCGTTAAATGGAGGGAGTAGGAGATGTGACAAAAGGGGGCCCAGTTTAAACCGTCAAATCCAGACCCCCCCCTTATTAAAGGCAGAAAAGTCGGGGGGTCCGGAATCCATTCTCAGCCGCAGATCCAGGTGCCCGAATCTTAGTCACTCAAACTTGCGTGCTAAATTCCGGACCCCCCCCCTCTTCCTTAAAGGTAGAATGGTGAGGGGACTCCAGAATCCAACCTCGACTGTAGATCTAGGCACACAGATCCCGGCTGCACAGATTTTCTCGTTGCTTAACGGATGCACATTTGTGCCCGAAACTTAGGATAAGTGGGTTTTTCAACCCACTTCTTTGCATTTACCACTCCAAGGCCCAAACCATTGAGGAGAACACCCCTATACAAGAAATGTTTCTAACATTAGGCTCCATGGGGGATATATTCATCCCTGAGATGCTCTAAGAACTCATTCTGCAGTTCCAGTGCCTTGTTGTTGGGCTATGGAGTCAAGCTCGAAACTCCCTTATGAAAATACAGGCCGAAAAGAAGAACAAAAAAACATACATGCTCAAAAGAGATTATTTATGTACAGCATAATACTAATATACTTTGTGCATGGGGCTAGGTGAAAGAAAATTTCCACCATATCCAATCAAGTAACCTCTTGAATGGAATCTCTTTCCTTCTTTCGATGATTACAAACAGGTGGTGTAACCGTGACAGCATAATGGTTACGCTCTTCAACTGCTCCTTACTAGCTGAAGTTGAGATGAAATAGGGCGGCTCCAATTTGTGAAGGAAATGCAACTCCATGTATTCCTTCACAGGCTCATAGGACCAGTGGAAAACTCTAGAAAATTGGCGACAGGCAGCCTCCTCTGCTACATAGTTGTGGATGGGTGGCTGAATATCTATGGTAAGCACAGGTGGGTGGACAACTGATGTAGGTTGAAATCTCTCAGGCGGTGGTTGCTCGCTGACTGACTCTGGACATAAGGCAAATAGCTCCTCTGGTTCTTCTAGTTCTTCTTCTTGGCTCTCCCCCAGGTCAGCTTCGTATTCATCATAAATAGGGACCGCGGATAAATTATGCTCTTCAAACTACTGCTCAGTGACCTCTATGTAGGTTGTAAAATGCACCCTTTTCTGGTCCTCCTCTTGCTCTCCATAACTCTCCCAGGGATCAGATTCATAATCATCATAAATAGGATACATGGGGTTCTCTTTAATCCTAGGTAAAAATATATCATGGAAAAACCCTTGAAGGCAAAGAGAAGAATCCTCTTCCACAACCATCTCTTCTTTAAAAATGGGAAGGTATTTTACATCATAAGCAGGACTGCTAGGAACATCTGCTTCAACCCTATATCCAGGTGAGCCATCTACTATAGACCACATCTTCTCTATAAACTCATAATTTTCACAAGAGGCATGTTGATCTTTATGAGCATCTAAAAGAACAGGTGCATCTGAAATGATGTCAGATGCTTCTATTCTAGGGCTAACAAAATTAATATCATTCAACACCTCTATATTTTCATAGAAAATTCTTTCCTCCACAGTAAAAGCTTCATCATAAACATGGTCTTCATGACCAGCAGAGGATCCATGAAGCGAAGAAAACTCTTCACAATAGTTTTCATACAAACACTCAGATGGAAAGTAATCTTTACAAAATGAATGGAAAGTTGTATGAAAACCTTTCAAAGAGTGGATGCTTGCAGCGGGAAGAGATCGACACCAATCAAGAGCAGCTCCCTTTAATGAATACCTAAATAGCTTAATCTGGACATCTTCATGCCTGATATTAAGTCGATCAATAACTCCATGAAAGTCCAGTAAATGATCAGTTGGTTCCTCCGAACTCTTTGCGTGAAATTCAGGGAGGAAATTTTCCCATAAGTCTCTATCAAGAAGTGCATTAGGAAAACCAACTATCTAGGAAAAGTCATAGAAAGCAAACCTTTGAGCTAAGATTTTCTCCATATCGAACCAGTGGAGTCGCCAGGTGAAATATTTACATCTTCTAATGTGTCCGGTCCTTGTTCACCATCAAAGGCCATATCTTAACATTGTCATTACCCCAGGAAGCTTCTCAAGATGAGAAAGCAGTTTTTGAAACCTTCTCGAGAAAGTTCCTCTGGGTCAGCTTTCAGGCGTGCTAAAGTAGCCACAACTGAAACAATGATGTGGAAACCTTGGAGTCACCATAGCGGAGTCGCCAGGTGCACAGTAGTAATCTTTAAGGACTCTGATGCCTAATGCACCTTCAGAATCAGAGGCTCAATTTCGTTCAATCCTGGGGAAAATTTTCAACTTCATCCCTGACAACGGAGCCAGAAATGTTGGCATTGGAAGTCACTCCTAGATTGCGACAGGAGCAGAGCCCAACGCCCATCAGTTTATGTCACGAATAAATTTAATGGGCAATCAAATGGGTAGAGACCCAGGAAGGTATCACTCTAACTCAGGGACCAGGCCTGGTATGTAAATAACAAAGGAGGTCTTGATCTAACTTCCGTCAGTGAGTTGATTGTAAAATGAGCAGGTGGAAGACTTGGTGAGGTGAGTGAGAAAGACTGCCTCGGGCATCAGGCCTTTCAGCAGCTTGAGGAAGAAAAACTTAGAATACAAGATCCTCTTGGTTCTGAGTTTCGGGGAACTGAAGGGTGACTTGAATGGATCCTCCAATTCCAAATCATTCAACGATGAGAAAATACAAGAATTGATTAGAGACAATGCAACTATTACAGTGATCCAACCTACATCATCCTATAACAGTGCAACTCGACTGGATCCTCCAATTCCGAGTTGTTCTAACACAGTGTAAACAAAGAGATGGAAAGAAGCTGACATTCATAAGGCAAGAAGTCTCAAGTGCCAATACATAACCAGAGCAACCAGTGCTTCGTTAAAACTTTACAATCAGGAGCCTAGCTCAATCATCGATACTAAACAAAATGGAAAAAATGCCTACATATACTTGGAGCTGACTGAGGCGTTGAAGGTGCGATCATATCATGAATTAAATGCTTGAAGTTGAGGAGATTTTCTGTCAGACGGCGCATGCAGACATTGGGAAGATTTCCCATGCAGTCATTTGTCAGACGCAATCTCTGTCAGAATGGAATGTCAGTCCACCTCTACGCTTGGTCCTTTCCTGGCCTTCTTTTTATGGAAGAAGACGACATTCAACCACCATCAAATACCACAATAACTACTTCCTTGGGATTGGGAATGGCCTTGGTCAACTCTGTACTCGGAAGATGTGGCATCTTTTCTTTGGATGTTGCTTCATTGGATTGCTGCGAGGGGACCCCTATGGAAGACATGGATGAGGGTGAGACGAGAGGTGATGAGGTGGAAGCACTAGGTGGTGAAGAAACGGAGGCTGTGACACTAGATGATGAGGCGATGTACCACGAGAAGGTGACAATGAGGCTGCAATGCAACAGGTTGGGGACTGAGGAAACAACACAGGTGGAAGTGGCATGGAGTATGGAGGTACAGGTGTTAGAGGGTAAGAAGGTCTAAGGGGAAAAGGAACATGACAACGGGAAGAGTGGAGGATGGGTATGTGGTAGCGAAAGGTAGAAGAGGAGCAGGAGATGTGATAGGGGAAGACACATGGCGGAAGGCGGTAAGCGGAGGGAGTAGGAGATGTGACAAAAGGGGGCCCACTTTAAACCATCAATTCCAAACTGCCCCCCCCCCCTTATTAAAGGAAGAAAAGCAGGGGGGTCTGGAATCCATTCTCAGTCGCAGATCCAGGTGCCCGAATCTTAGCTGCTCAAATTTTCACGCTAAATTCCGGACCCCCCCCCCTCCGCCTTAAAGGTAGAATGGCGAGGGGGATATGGAATCCAACCTTGACCGTAGATCTGGGCACGCAGATCCCGACCACACAGATTTTCCCATTACTCAACGGATGAACATTTGCGCTTGAAACTTAGGATAAGTTAGTTTTTCAACCCACTGCTTTGCATTTACCACTCCAAGGCCCAAACCATCGAGGAGAACACCCCTATAAAAGAAGTGTTGCTAACATATGGAACATGTGTGTACACCATGCATGATTATCTATGACTAAGAGTTTTAATTAGTAAGCACATTGACTTAATTTTTTATATTTGTAACATTATTTGGAATACTTAATTTGGTGCAACTATCTTCTTTGGTGCTAATGTGTTTCGTATATGATACCATTGTTGGTCATGTAACAAAAGGGTATCATGGTTGTAAATTTTTTGGACCTACTATAAAGGTTAGGTGATCCAACCACCTACAAGATCTAGTGTATGACTCGAGGGAATTCCTCCTAGAATACCACACTTATAGAAGAGTGACCTCTACTTTCAATGATAAACTAGAAAGAACCGAGAGACTTGAAATAATAACACTGGAAGACTAGATTAGGACATATGATACAGAGGAGAAGAAAATTGTAGAAATGTTTTATTCAAATGGAGAGCCTATGTTCGATGATATTGAATTTTTTGACATTTATATTGAGAAAAATCCCATTGGGATGAAAAGGAAATCTGCATTTTATGAGCTTCAATATTGGAAGCATCTTAAGATTGCACACTTACTAGATTCCATGCATATATTAAAAGATGCTTCATCTTCTATATGGAGACACATATCATAAAAACAAATAACACATTGAGTGTTAGGAGAGATATTATTTCTTCAAATAGTAAAAACAAACATTTTCCAAGGATATAAAGTTGAGGAGAGGTTGATTCCTCTTGGTCTCTTAAATAAGGTGATGTTCCATGGATTTTGAAGAAAGATGATCTTTCTCCAATGAAGGATGTTATATTAGGTGTGAAGGAGCATTCTTTATATGGGTTGACTCCATGATGCCACTTCACAATAGAAGAAAATTTGTAGGGGTTGAAATCGCATGACCATCTAAACTTTCTGAAGGTATGTATGACAATTACATGCTTCTTTTTCTATAGTGTAGGTTATAATTATATACTATATGCAATCATAGTTTTATGCCAATTAATTTTGTACATGTTTATTTTGTATTCTCGTTATCCTTTTCTCATGTGTGGTTGTGTGAACCATGAATTCCCCAAGACCTATTACATGCCATATCTAAATTATTTGCATGTGTACATTGGATTACATCAAAGGAGATTCACATGGCTACATTCCATGATGGAATAGAGAGATAGTTGAGATTGTTTCTATGTTTGAGAAGGACCTTCCTATGAGTTTCATGGACTTGAAATTCCCTATTCTAATTCACCTAGTTGATGAGGTTGAATTAGCAAGGGTGGTATCATGTTGTTCGATGTTCTTATTGGACATGTATATGAAAAATTTGAAGGGATTTGTTTGAAAAGGGGAAAATCCCAAAGGGTCTATGGTAGATGGGTACATAGTATACAATTCATTATGTTATGCTAGTGAGTACATCAATAAAATCAATGACACACCAAGGTAAGTGGTTTGTGATGACCAATGAGATGAGGACAAATGGGAAGGGAAGTTGCACATGAATGGAAAAAGGTGCATGATAAAGAGTAAGTCATTTATATTTTATCACTTTTCTACAAATTCCCTATCTACATTGAACTTCAAAATACAAATTTGATCTCATATTATATGTTTTATTTCATGAATACATCAATGAATTCAGAAATTGATGTCATCAATAAAAACTTTCTTCACAATGTAGAGGAAATGCAATCATGGGTTGCATTATACTAAGAGAAGAGAAGGAAATGGGATGATGACAAGAAAAAATTCAAACATTTGAATAGTAGAATCATGCATTATACTAATCATTTAAAAGAAAATATGCAAACAATTTGTCCCAAAATTTGGGTTGTTGATATGATAAGAGAGATATTGTTAAGCCCCTAGAAAAACCCCCATCTTAAGAATAAGTCCCCATGTAAATCCCTAGATATTGAGTTGATATTGTTTTTTTCTTCTATATCTTTTAATTGTGATTGTACCCTTGGTCTCATATATATATATATATATACCTAGTTTTAGGATCATCTCATATTGTACATTTGTTCTATTGTAAAAGGAGGTTCTCCCCTCGAAGAGGCTTCAAATTCATTATTCTCTCTTTATCAAGGTGTGGAGTTACTTCTCCCACTCTTTTTATTCCATTTTGGTCATTTGGTGTACATCATTTGGTATCAAAGCATACGATCCTAGGTTTTTTCTCCTTCAAGTGAGTCATCTTGGAATTTTTTCTATAATTTTTTTAGAAGAATTTTTAGACTACGAAATTGTCAAGATATTGAGGAGAAATAAAAAAGTACTTTTTGTAAAAAATTTAGATACTTTTTCATGACAATTTATGAGATATATCCTATGGAAGTTAGGGTTTGACACTAGTCCTGAAATCAGTTTCAAAAAATTCATATTGGAATTTGTTCTATAACTTTTTTTTCAACAAGGTTTCAGATTGTGAGATTTTCATGATCCTAAGTAAACATAGCAATATACTTGTGGTAAAAATTTCATATTTTTTATCATTTTACTTTCTGCGATACATGTTATGGAAATTAGGAGTGATTGTAGAAGCATGATCGATACTTCCATGAAAGAGAATACTGATATCAGATATAAGAAAGTATGGATAAGAAAACAGGAAGAACAACTGAACAAAGACCAGGTACCAGATATCGCAATATTGGCAATAAAACGAGATGAAGAAAATTCTATAGAGAAAAAGAAAGATGTCAGATACATAAAGGTTTGGAAAATAACTGAAATAAAGGAAAGACGGGTAAATAAGAAACATGTTCAGGAGATTGTAGTTTCATGCATTGTAGTGAAATATGAATCCACAGACAAAAAGAAAGAAGTCAGAGCTCGGAGAGATAATGAATCTACCATTGAAGATGATGATGAATCTACCAATCAAGATGATGATGAATACACATCAGGGAATGAAGTGTCCTGAGCCATCCGTCTTAGAGACTCCCAAGTAATATGAATATTAGATAGGGGGAGTCTATGCGATAGTTATGATAGACCAAAGAACCATCCTTCGAGTAGCTTGCAGAGTTTGAGAAGACAGATTCAGAGCAATGAGTTAGCAAAAGTACAATTTGATAGATTAATCAAGACTTCATGATAGTATAGTGATAAATGGGTTAGCATTATGGATAGTTGCGCAAGTAGAGTTTTGGACAGTATGGACAAAGAAGGATTCGTAAGAACACTTAGCAGGTTTGGACATATATATGATAGTGGATGAGAGCATGGATTCATAGATTGGTTCAGAGAGTGGTTCAGAGACAAAGGAACATTATCATAATGGATGATAATTACACTGGAAATGGCTCGAACAATGCTAATGTATTCCAAATTGACAGATATTGTTTGGACACATGCAGTGCATACATCAGTTCGCATTCAAAATAGAGTAATTCTCATAAACAACAATGACAAAACTCCCTACGAACTATGGAAAGGAAGCACAGACAACAACCTCTACATCACGGTAACTCAAGGTAATATTTTATTAATTGAAATTTATATTGATGATATTGTTTTGGAAGTACTAATGACAGGTTAAGCCAGATATTTGCAAAGGATATGCAGAATGAATTTGAAATGTCATTACTTGGAGAACTATCCTTGTTTTTGTGTCTTCAGATATGTCAAAGAAACCAAGGAATTTTTATTTCTCAAACTAAGTATATCATAGAAATGCTAAAGAGGTTTGGAATGGAAGATTGCAAACCAGTTACCACTACTATGCAAACCAATTGCAAGTTGAGAAAAGATGATGATTCAAAGTCTACAGACCATAGGAAATATAGGTCAATGATTGGTATCTTACTATATGTGACATCATCCAGACCAGATGTAATGAAGTCAGTTGGAAAGGTGGCACGATTTCAAGCAACACCAAAGGAATCACATGTATTAGCAGTGAAGAGGATTTTCATATATCTCAAAGGAACGAAAGAGCTTGGATTATGGTATCCAAAAAGAAATGATCTATCACTTATTGCCTACACAGATGCAGATTGGGAAGGTTGCATTGATGACCGACGAAGCACCAGTGGAGAAACGTTCTACTTGGGTGAGTGTTTAGTATCTTGGCTAAGAAATAAACAATCATCAATATCCTTATCTACAACCGAGGCATAGTATATTGCAGTAGCATCATGTTGTAGATAGGTTCTATGGATGAAACAAAATTTGACATATATACAGGGTGAGTATGATGAGCCCATTCCAATATATTGCGATAATACAAGCGCCATCAGTATCTCAAAAAACCCGGTGATGCACTCCAAGACGAAGCACATTCCAATCAAGTATCACTATCTATGGGAACATGTTTCAAAGAATAACATCATAGTTGAATATGTGGGAACAAAAAAACAAGTGGCATACATCTTTACAAAACCTCTTGCACGGGAATCCCTTGATTATCTTCGCCAGAGACCAGGAGTAATTTCTACTCCAAAATGAATGCTTTTGAATGCTTATCTTATATGTCTTAGATGTACATGAGGAAGCACCATAAATAAGACAAAGGGGGAGATATTTATCAGATGCAAAGGTAAATGCTTGGAGAGAGAGCATAGAGGCATGTTTCCAAGGGGAGCGATTATCACAAGGGAAGAATGAGTGATATGACTTCAGAGTGATACCCTTTTGAAAGGGGGGGATATTATTCATATGAAGGGAAAGAGAGTAATCAAAGGATTATAAACACAAAGAAAAATCAAAGGCATGTAGACAGGGGGAGCAGCCCCAAGGAGAGTTCAATTAGGGGGAGAAGCCCCAAAGGGTGATACCTTTTTCCATTGATGTCAAAGGGGGAGAGATAGAAACATTGATAAAGAGTATAAGCATGAATTTTATCATGATCAAGTGTTGCCATCAATGCCAAAGGGTGAGATTGTGTTAAGGTCCTAACCCGCACATAGGTAGATCAATGTATTCGGATGTAATAAAGGTCAATATTAATAAGACCTTTCAATAAAATAGAATAAGGTGGATGTAAGAAGACCTAATAGAAGCTTCCGCTTCTAGAAGGATC